>CM065700.1:29685756-29690756 GCA_017654935.2 Phymorhynchus buccinoides | reverse complement strand
GGGGGTGGGGGTGGGGGGGGTGGGTGGGGGGGGGGGGGGGGGGGTGAGTGTGTGTGTGTGTTTTGAGTGTGTGTTGTGTTTGTGCGCGCGCGAGTGTGTTTTCTGCATTTGTAATTTTTGTGTGATTCTCTCTCTCTCTCTCACTCTCTCTCTCTCTCTCTCTCCTCTCTCTCTCTCTCTCTCTCTCTCTCTCTCTCTCTCTCTCTCTACGTCATTTCGGTGTCTGTTCTATCTGTCATTTTGTCGCAGTCATCCCCCCCCCCCCCCCCCCCAACTGTTTCTTCTCCTCTCCCTTTCCACTACGATTACTGTTGTCAGTATTATGTACATTATTATGGTATTGTGCTTGCGGAACATACAGTCAAACCCGTAATTAGAAAATCGAAGGGAGATCATTTTTTGTTTTCTTATATCCGGGTTTTCTTATCGGATATAAGAAAACATTTTGAATTTTTTTCTTATAACCGATTTGAATGGGGGGAAAAGGGAAAAAAATAAAAGAGAAAAAGAGAAAAAAATAAAATAAAAGACAAACAGGAACATAAAACGAAGAGAAAATGCTTTTACCTAATTTGGTGCATGAAAAAAAGGGGGAAAATGCAAAACAAAGGAGGAAAAAAAAGAAAGAACAGAACAGAAAATTAAAAACAAAAATGAAGGCAGACGTGATGTGAGTTGCATGATGAGCGAGCAAGATAGCGGAGAGCAGATGAATGAGTGGGTGTGGTGTGAGAGTAACATATTTGTTTAAATGTAAATTTCTGTTTCTTGTTTTTAATCAATATTCTAATTTGGATGTATAACTCATTTTACACAGTGGAAGACAATTTTGTTTTTGCGTTTGTACAATGCCAATGGACTATAAAGAAACTTGCGACCTATGACTCATGTTTTACATCATAAAATCAAAATACAGCAAAACTCGGTTATAAGAAAATCGAAGGGAGATCATTTTTTGCTTATTACCATATTCGAGTTTTCTTATATCCGAAACAAAATGAAGAGAACATCCTTTTTCCTAATTTGATGCATTTCTTACATCATAAAATCAAAATAGTCTACTAAGAAGAAGATTTAAAGGTGCCTACAACCACTCAAACTAACAAGCTTTTTTTTTTCTTTTTACTGTTATCAAATACGTACCCCTTCACCTTTCTTGTACTGAACTATTACCATTTACTGTCCACCCATGCAGCTTTTTATCAATCGTTTGCTTTTGTTTATGTGGATTTTCGTCCACATATTCAGTTATTTGTATTTATCTTCTTAAAGAAATGGATTGCCTTTTTCCTCTCTGCCATTGCTGCTGAAAATGTAAGGATGGACAGTCTCTCTACCACCAACACAAAAGTACAGGCACTCATATTTTTTTTAATTCTGCTCAACATTTATTTTGCACAGAATACTGAAGGAAAGTATGAAATAAAGGAACAAAAACAACTCAATTAGTCTTGCAATCAAGTGCCTGTACTGTTTAGACTGTCTGTGACGCAACTGGTCTGAGGTAAACTTTCCCTTTTTGGAACAACTTCAATTTTTCCTTTCAGTTCAGGTCCAACTCACTTTTAAAGACACACTGACCCAACACGATTAAATCCCTTGTTTTTTTTTTTCTGGGTAGCTGTGACCCACATACAAATTCCCCCAACTTCAAATTGAGGCTGCTCTTTAAAATTGTTTCTTTTTGAATTTGGGGGCATTTGTATGGGAGTCAAACCTGGTCAAAACAAGATTTCTTACCAGCTATTTTAAGAGGGAAAACATGTGAAACCCGTGATTTTTGACATGTGATCTGGTGGGTCTTTGAGAAAATGTTGTCAATGGTAAGTCCACTTATAAGAAAATAGAGCTCGCTTATAAAAAAAATGAACTGCAAACCAACTCTCTTGTATGACATACTTTTCTTATATCCAAGTTTCCATTACGGATGGGAGAAGGAATTTGCTTGCTTATAACCAAATTTTCTTAAAAGCAAGTTTCTTATATCCGAGTTTTGATCATAGATAAGAAAGAAGAAGTTCGGCAGGGAAATTTACCTTTGCTTCATTATAAGCGAGTTTTCTTATAAGCGAGTTTCTTATAAGCGGATTCGGCTGTATCTTTCTATATTAAGGTTAGAGTGTCTGTGAGGTAGCTGCTCTGACCTAAATTTTCATCTTTTTTGTTTTGTTTTTGTTGGAACAACTGCATTTTTTGGAACATCCTTTCAGTTCATGCCCTAATTAAAAAAAAATCGCTTATAAGAAAATAGAACTCTGCTTATAAGAAAATGAACTGCAAACCAAAAAACTACCTCCCTTGCATGAAATCATTTTCTTATATCCGAGTTTACATCGCGGATGGGAGAACGAATTTGCTTGATTATAACCGAGTTTTCTTATAAGCGGTTTTCTTATATCCGAGTTTTGATAATACATAAGAAAGAAGGAATTCGGCCGGGGAAAATAAATTGCTTGATTATTAAAACGCGAAACGAAAATTTTTGGGCTTTTTCTTATAAGCGGGTTCGGCTGTAGGAGGAGTAAAGGGAACTAGTCATGAGAAAGTTTACAAAGAATCTTGGTTTTGCATATTAAAAGAAAGAAGAAGAAGACACAAAATGGTCAATGGCAAATGTCCTGATTACTTAAGTGATCTTCTCCCTTCCCTAGTGTCCGATGAAAACCCCTACCATAGACGCCAGCCATTAGACAGAATAGTTCCACGATCCATAACTGGACTACACAAAAACTTCTTCTTCCCTTGTACTACAAATTGGTGGAATAACCTCCCAGATAATATCAAAGCAATCGATTCTATTAGTCAGTTCAAACGTTATTTCTCTCTATTACAGATGTCACAGTCCCCTCTTACTATTATACGGGATCCAGACAGGATCAAGTTAATCATTGTAGACTACGTTTAGGAATGTTAATTTAACGATGACTTGTACAACAGACTTTTATTAAATAACCCCAAATGTGCATGTGGCCACCATACTGAAGATGCTGAACATCATTTGTTGCATTGTAGAAATTTTACTGCAACAAGAACGAACACGATCTCTCAACACTTAACACCCACACAATTAACACCCACACAATTAACACCCACACAGGGGAAGACGGGGTAAAAAGCGCATGGGCGGGTAAGAAGCCCACCCCAATTATCTCATGAAATGAAGCAAATTTCTGTCTCATTTTGCCCATGAGACGAGCGTTTAATGTCTAGCATTCGTCTCATGGGCAAATTTGACAGAAATTTTATTTATTTCATGAGATAATTGGGGTGGGCTTCTTACCCGCCCATGCGCTTTTTACCCCGTCTTCCCCCACTACTTTTTGGTGATCAAACTTTATCAGTAGCAGAAAATGAACAAAATATTCAAAAATTGCGCAAAGCGAAATGCTATAAAATTCAAAGGCTTGCTTCTTTCCCAGTTCTTGAGTCCTTCCCAGTTCTTGTTCTCACTTCACATTTGATCTCAATTAGTATTTCTCTCTTTGCTTTCATCTTGACGTTATTTCATCCAATCATAAAACAGGTCTTGTGTTTTATTATGTCCTATCTCGCCTTGATTTCTGCAACTCTGTTCTCTTCGGTTTTCCAAATGAAGAAATTGATCGTTTACAACGAATCCAAAACAGCGCGGCTCGGCTCACACTCCGAAAGCGAAGGCGTGACCATGTCACACCACTCCTCAGGGAGCTGCACTGGCTGCCAGTGCAGTTTCGTTTAGAGTACAAACTGGCAGTCCTTGCATTCCGCCACTTTGAACAGACCCTACCATCCTATCTCTCAAGTGCTCTCCAAACTTACACTCCTTCTCGCTCACTCCGATCTTCCCATGCCAAACTGTTGAAAGTTCTTAAAGTGAATTTAAAGTATTTTGAACAACGCAGTTTTAGTTTTTGCGCCCCCACTGTCTGGAACTCCTTGCCTGTTCACCCCCGTTACAATTCAGCACTTCCCGCTTTCAAAACCCAACTGAAAACTCACTTGTTTCAAAGAGCTTTCTCTCTAACATTTCACATTAATTTGATGATGATCGAATGAATGTGTATGTTAGCCCAATTGCGTGTGAATCAGTGAATGTGAGCGCCTTGAGTTTAATTCTAAAGAAAGGCGCTATATAAATACTATGTATTATTATGATGCGTTATACTACTAGACTAACTAAATCTGCCATGCCTGGCCCGTTACTGTACCATTCGAAATTAGCATAGAGAAAGTTTAGTCGATATGGTTGTCCTTCTAACGACTTCTCTCTGATCCCAGAGCCAATGCTTACTCATTGCGACACGGGGTTGGTGGAATACTGGTCTGCAGAGCGCTGCGAAGTGGACTCTCTCTCTCTCTCTCTCTCTCTCTCTCTCTCTCTCTCTTTCTCTCCTTCATTCTCTCTCTCTCTCTCATCTCTCTCACTTCTCTCTCTCTCTCTCTCTCTCTCTCGTCTCTCTCCTCTCTCTCTCTCTCTCTCCTCTCTCTCTCCTTCTCTCTCTCTCTCTCTCATCTCTCTTCATCTCCTCTTCTCTCTCTCCTCCTCTCGCTCTCTCTCTCTCTCTCTCTTCTCTCTCTCTCTCTCTCTCTCTCCTCTCTCTCTCTTCTTTAGAACAGGTAGGTATCCTTTGTCTGTTAATACTTTGATTAAATGCATCAACTTTTGGTTGAGGATTTTAAGTATGGACGAGGACAGGTACCCCGAGAAATGCTATAACTCATTTTAGCTAATAACCTTTTTTGAATACTAACCCTATCCCTAACCCTAGCCCTAACCTAGCCCTAACCCTAACCCTACCCCCCACCCAATAAGACGGGAAAACGCACTGTGACAAATCGCGGTGTACTGCAGTACATAGTGGGGGGTAGGGTTAGGGTTAGGGTTAGGTTTAGGGATAGGGTTAGTATTCCAAAAAAGGTTATTAGCTAAAAATGTTCCTAAAATACAGCTTTTATGTATGGTAAGAAAGGCAAAAAACGGGAAAATACAATTAACCGAAGAAATGCAGCAGGGGGGGGGG
>CM065700.1:29681540-29685256 GCA_017654935.2 Phymorhynchus buccinoides | reverse complement strand
GTTTTTGTGTTTTGGCACCATACTTATTCCGAGAATAGAAAAGAAAGAAAGGCCGCCCACAAGAAGCGCAGGAACGATATACCTCGATATATAAAGAAAGCGAGCGGATGAAGACCCGAAACAATCCGGCCCTGTACCCTTTTTTTTTTTCTGAATTTTTTTTCCTCCCGAGTAGCCAAGGACCTCTCCCCCGCGCTCACTCGACTTAAGAATTCGTCTCATGGGCAAAATTTGACTGAATTGTCTTATTTCATGAGATAATTGGGGTGGCTTCTTACCCGACCCCAGCGCTTTTACCCCGTCTTCCCCTACATATGTGCAATCCCAGATCGAAATTGGAAACTAACGTCCCCAGTATGCGTCTTTAGGACAGGGAGGACGTTAAGCTTAAATTTCATTCTTCATTCCTTCGCCATAACATGAAGTCGTCTTGTCCCTGCTCACATACCCCCTAGGGGCAATTTTAGGTGGGAGGGGGTCGAATCATCAATTTCCAGATTTTGACAATAGGTCGTTCTCTACCTCACACGGAAGTATTGAAGTGTAAAAACGATCCTTTATGCCTTAAAAACGTGTTTTTTAAGATTAGAAACATTGGACGGTTTTGTGCACATTTTGAAACCCGCAGTTGCATTTTTCTCCATTTCGCCGATTTCCTTGAGCTAGTATACGACGTGCAAATCTTCATAACTTTGCAAGATAATTTTATACGATTAACAGTTGTTTGTTTTTTGATTTGGAAAGCTCTTTAAATGTAGAATAACGATTGGCTGGGGGATTAATGACTCAAAAGTGACCCATGGGACACCACGACTGGGCCTATCACTGGCCTGGTGGTGTTGGTGTGTGGGTGTGTGTGTGTGTGTTGTGTGTGTGTGGTGTGTGTGTGTGGGATCTCCATCTCTCTATCCCAAAAAGAGAGAGTCCCCTACCCCCCCTCGCTCTCTCTCTCTCTCTCTCTCCCCAAACAAAGTTAATAGTTAATAGTCCCTCCCCCCCCCCATCTCTCCCCCTCCCCCCCCCCAACAAAACGTTAACATTAGGTTGGGTGGGGACACTCTTGATTGCTCGCCACCGTGCGGCGAAAAGGGGAGGCGACGCTAAGCGACATTTAAAGCGCAATTGCTGACGACGATGTCAGTGCCGGAGAGATCTCGCAGACCCACACGATGGGTCGCAGCAGAAGGGCAGGGACGGTATTCATGTCGAGATAGCATGAGATAGCATGAGCTAATTAGAAGCTCTTCAAAAGTCCTATTAAATCCTATAGGACATTGAAGAGCTTATAAGTAGGCATCATGCTAAGTCTCATGCTATCGACATGACAATACCGTCCCAGGTTTCGTTTTTTGTTTGGAGAGCCGTGTGCTCAATTAGTAGTAGCGACTGACTGGGTGGGGTTGAAGTGGAAACCACGCTAATGACTTGCTGAGGGAGTGAAAATACCCCCCATATGACTTCAGTGTCGAGGGAGTGCGTAGTAGTGCTCAGCGACTCGCTGAGGGAGTGCAGGCTCAGTGACTCCATGCCTCACGAGGAGTGCAGGTCAATTGACTCAATGACTAGCTTGAGGAGTGCAGTGCTCAATGATCCAATGACTCGCTGAGGGAGTGCAGTGCTCAACGACTCAATGACTCGGCGGAGGGAGTACAGTGCTAATGACTCAATGACTCACTAAGGGAGTGCATGATCTAATGACTGCCATGACTCACTGAGGGAGTGCAGTGATCAATTGAATCGCTGTTTTTTTCAGGCTCAATGACTCAATGACTCGCTGAGGGAATGCAGTGCTCAGTGTGACTCAAATGACTCTCTGAGGGGAGTGCAGTGGACCTCAGTGACTCGCTGAGGGGAGTGCAGTGCTCAATGACTCAAGACTCGCTGAGGGGAGTGCAGTGCTCAATGACTCGTGACTCGCTGAGGGGTGCAGTGATCTCAATTACTCGATGGATTGGAGTGCAGTGCTCACTGACTCAATGACTCACGAGGGAGTGCAGTGCTCAATTACTCAATACTCCGCTGAGGGAGTGCAGTGCTCAATGATCGCTGAGGGATTGCACAGTGCTCAAGACTCAAAGACCGCCTAGGGAATGCAGTGCTCAATGAATCAAAGAACTAGCCAAGGGAGTGCAGTGCTCATGGACTCAATGACGCGCTGAGGGAGGTAGGTGCTCAATGAATCATACTAGTGAGGGAGGAGTGCTCAATGACTCCCCCCCCCCCCCGTGCTTTGAGGGTACAGTGTTCAATGACTCGTGAGGGGGTGCAGTGCTCAATGACTCGCTGAGGTGAGTACAGTGCTCAATGGACTCGCCGGAGGGAGTGCAGTGGCTCAAAACGACTCAATGACTCGTGAAGGAGTGCAGTGCTCAATGACTCAATGACTCGCTGAGGAGTGCAGTGCGCAATGATCAATGATTCGCTGGGAGTGCATGCACAAATGACTCGTGAGGAGTGCAGTGCTCAATGGAGTCGCTGAGGGAGTGCAATGCTCGATAACTACAGACTCGCTGGGGGATTGCCGTGTCGATAACTCCATGACTCGCTGAGGGAGTGCAGCGCTCAATGACTCAATGACTCGCTGAGGGAGTGTAATGCTCAAAGCATGGTGGCTGTGCTTCGTGGGAACGTGGCCATGGTCTGTGCTCAAATTCTGAGCACGGCTGCCAAGAGTCAGGTGAGTAAAAAATGTTTACTTTCTCCGCTCTTGTTTGTCTTTGAAATAAAAGATGATGGTGATGGACATGATGGTGATGATGGTGGTGATGATGGTGGTGATGATGATTATGATGATGATGATGTTGATTTTGATGATGATGATGGTGATGTTGATTGTGATGGTGATGATGATGATGTTGATGATGATGGGGGTGGTGAGATTTGGTACTTTAGTGTCACAGGGGCCGTCTCTGTTGAAATTGGGTTGCTCCCACCTGGAGATTGCATCGTAGCCAGAGGCGCGCCACCCCCTTTTTTTTTTGCATGCGATTTGTGTGACTGATGAGGAAGGAAACGATGAGGGCGATGATGAATGAGGAGGAGGAGGATGACGATTTGATGATGATGATGAGGGGAGGAGGGAAGATAATAACGATGACGAAGATGGATGGTGATTAATGATGATGATAATGATGAAGAGGCAGAGGAGGAGGCGGAGGAGGGACGACGACGGACGAACAAAAAAAAATTAATTGATCATGACAACCGACATATTTCCCTCTCACTCTCATTATCTGTTTATCTTGTGCTATCATTGTTTCTTTGTCTGCCTCTCTCTCTCCTCTCTCTCTCATCTCTGTCGTCTCTCTCTCTCTCTCTCTTCTTCATCTCTCTCTCTCTCTCTTTCTCTCTCTCTTCTCCGTCTGTCTCTCTCTGTCTCTCTCTCTCTTTCTCTCTCTCACGTTCTCTCTCTCTCTCATCCTCTCTCTCTCTCTCACTCTCTCTCCCTCCACCGGCCCATCTTTCTCCTCTCTCTTCTCTCTCTCTATCTATCTCTCTCTAAATATCTCTCTCTCTCTCGCTCAACTCCTCTCTTCTCTCTCACTCTCATCTCTCTCTCTCTCTCTCTCCCTTCCAACCCCATCTCTCTCTCTCTCATCTCTCTCTCACTCCACGCCCCACATCTCTCTCTCTCTCTCTCTCTCTCTCTCTCTCTCTCTCTCTTTCTCTCTCTCACTCTCTCTCTCTCTCTCTCCGTCACTCTCTCTCTCCCTCCA
>CM065700.1:29636540-29671540 GCA_017654935.2 Phymorhynchus buccinoides | reverse complement strand
CCTTGCAGGTTGTCTGATCAATGGGTTTCTGGTGTATGTTTATCTTTATTTTGCACCTTTCTCTTTGCAGGTTGTCTGATAAACGGGTTTCTGGTGTATGTTTATCTTTGTGTTTACATCTTTCTCTTGCAGGCTGTCTGATAAACGAGTTTCTGGTGTATGTTTATCTTTGTTTTACATCTTTCTCTCCTGGCAGGTTGTCTGATCAATGGGTTTCTGGTGTATGTTTATCTTTGTTTTACATCTTTCTCTCCTTGCAGGCTGTCTGATAAACGAGTTTCTGGTGTATGTTTATCTTTATTTTACATCTTTCTCTCCTGGCAGGTTGTCTGATAAATGGGTTTCTGGTGTATGTTTATCTTTGTTTTACATCTTTCTCTTGCAGGCTGTCTGATAAACGGGTTTCTGGTATATGTTTATCTTTATTTTACATCTTTCTTTCCTTGCAGTCTGTCTGATAAATGGGTTTCTGGTATATGTTTATCTTTGTTGTACATCTTTCTTTCCTTGCAGTCTGTCTGATAAATGGGTTTCTGTTGTATGTTTATCTTTGTTTTACATCTTTCTCTCCTTGCAGGTTGTCTGATCAATGGGTTTCTGGTGTATGTTTATCTTTGTTTTACATCTTTCTCTCCTTGCAGGCTGTCTGATAAACGGGTTTCTGGTGTATGTTTATCTTTGTTTTACATCTTTCTCTCCTTGCAGGCTGTCTGATCGATGGGTTTCTGGTGTATGTTTATCTTTATTTTACATCTTTCTCTCCTGGCAGGTTGTCTGATCAATGGGTTTCTGGTGTATGTTTATCTTTGTTTTACATCTTTCTCTCCTTGCAGGCTGTCTGATAAACGGGTTTCTGGTGTATGTTTATCTTTGTTTTACATCTTTCTCTCCTTGCAGGCTGTCTGATAAACGGGTTTCTGGTGTATGTTTATCTTTGTTTTACACCTTTCTCTCCTTGCAGGCTGTCTGATAAACGGGTTTCTGGGTTTTTTCTTCGGCATTGTGGACATCTTTGTCCTTTCCGCTCTGGGCATCACTCGCTACATCTGTGTCTGCCACCCCATGGCCTGTGAGTCCATGCTTTGTTTCCACTCAGCCCTGAGGCAAGCAACAATAAAGCAACAAACAAACACAATTAAGAAGAAGAAGAAAAAGAAAAAAAGAAAACTAAGAAAAGAAACAACTCAATTTGTTTAAAAATCAAGAACATTATTTACATATATATATATATATATAGATGCATAACCAGCAAGAATAAGGTGAGATGGGGAATGGGGGTTTTGAAAAAGGATACTGTAAAATTGTGGCTACTAGGGAAAACGGGTGATTATAGCGAAGAATGATTATGACAACATAATTCATACATTGAAAGAAGCCACCAAAACTCTTATTTCTGCCTTTCTTTGTTACAAGACTAGACTACTGTAATTCTCTCCTTGCTGGCTGCCCACAGAATATTCTGATTAAATTGCAGAAGGTGGAAAATAATGCCGCACGCCTTGAACTGAGGTGCTCTAAGTCCTCGCATGTTTCTCCTTTGCCCCAATCTCTTCACTGGCTCCCCGTTGAAAAGCGCATCAAGTATACACTTGCTCTGTTGTGTTGCAAGTCGCTGAATGGTCTGGCCCCATCCTATCTCTCTGATCTTCTGACTGTTTACACTCCTTCTAGACAGCTACACTCCTTCTAGACAGCCACACTCCTTCTAGACAGCTACACTCCTTCTAGACAGCTACGCTCCTTCTAGACAGCCACACTCCTTCTAGACAGCTACACTCCTTCTAGACAGCTACGCTCTTCCTCTGACACCCACGTCCTCCAGATCCCTCGTTTCTGCACCGGATCTCTTGGCGAACGTTCTTTTTCTGTCCAAGCTCCTTCCTCTTGGAACAACCTTCCTTCTGTACTCCGAACCTCAAAAAGCCTCTCGTCTTTCAAAGTCCTCCCTTAAAACAACAAGGGAGGGAAACACACACGTGCGCGCAGAAAGACAGACACAGACTGAAACAGAGACTTGGAAGGAGAGACAGAAAGACAAAAACAGAAACAGAGAGAGGGGTGGAAACCGACGGAGAGACAGACAGACCTACACACAACACAAACAAAGAGACAAAGATAGACAGACAGAAACTGACAAACAAACAGAGTGAGATGTTGCATTAGTTTGCTTGACATTAAAACTCATTCAAGTCGTTCCGGCCATATATGTCCGGAATTAATAGATAGCTGTCAATTTGATGCATTTGCTTCAAAGGAAGTAAATCTGTGTGCACACCATACCTTGGTCACTTCTAAACTCGCTTCGCTCCCTTAGACCACAATTTTGCCTCTGACTTTGCTTTTGTAGTGGTTTGTTGTGGGGGAACCCAATCAGTGTAGAGAGTTTTTTCTACATAAAGTATATATATATATATATAGACAGAAGGAGTGTAGCTGTCTATATATATTGTACGTTTATATATATATATATATCAGATAAAGTAAATCAGCACATTATTTTATTTTATTCTTTTCAGAACACAGAACAAATCGTAAAGCTAACATTAAAGTTATTCAGTTTCTTTCTTAGGTTCACAAACTTAAATATTGGACACAAAAAAAGTTTTATTAAAGCAAACTATATATATATATACAGAGGAAAGCTTAATGGTGTGGTTGGTTTTTTTCTGCTTCAATTCTTGTACGTTTATATATATATATGAGACTTTCTTCTGTACTCCAAACCTCAAACAGCCTCTCGTCTTTCAAGTCCTCCCTTAAAACAACAAGGGAGGGAAAAACACGTGCGCGCAGAAAGACAAAATTATATATAACTTTTTTTTAAAAGTCTGATCTGAAAAGTCTATGTCTAAACCTGAAGTAAAAACCCGTAATCTTCTTTCATTTCTCCTTTTGTTTATGTCTGTTTTGTTTGTGTGTATGGCTGGAGTGATCTGTGAGTTTGTTTAATCATTCAAACTCGTTGCGATGCGAATAGTTAGAACATTAGTTTTGTTCCACCCCATTTTCTGTTGTGTCCAGTTTCTCATTTGAGGAGGGATCGGTTTCTGAAGTCGCTGCTGATGGTGGTCCTCATGTCGGCCGCCTGGGCCGTGCTGCCGCTGTTGGGCTGGGGCGCCTACGACGTGGAGCCCTTCGGAACCTCCTGCACACTGCAATGGTCCACCCCGGATAGGTCAGTGATACCAAACCAGAAGATACTATCACAATTTTATTTTAATTCAGTGACCCAGTACCACGAAAAATCGCTCAAGCTAGTTTCTTACAATAGGCTTGAAATATCAGAAATCTCATTTTTGTTTTAATCAATGTTGGGCTAATGTTAAGATCAGCTCCCTCACCTGTTCCAGGGTGAAGTTGGCCAATCAGCTCCCTCCAATTAAGCTGATTGGCCAACTTCACCCTGGAACAGCGGAGGGAGCTGATCTTAACATTTGCGTAATTTTGACTTATGGGTATTTTGTCTATCATATCTATAAAGGATATGATCTGTACATACTCTTAAACGTGCCCAAAAACCCTTTAAAAAACGAGTATCACGAAAGGTATGGGGGGAAAGGCTGGTGACGCTTTCTGTCTTTTACGAGTACTTTATGCCTAGCAGAATGAAGGTGACAACTGTGTGATAATGATGTGACAAACGAAATTGAACAAAGGGTGAATACTCTCTTTCTAATTAACTCCCCTCCACCAAAGTTGATTACGACACCAATCATCTAGCAATGTGTGGGTCAGAACCAAAGTGAGACAAACAAAGCATCATTCTCAAAACGAATGTGCCAAGTTCGCCTTTATGACACTTTTATTTGTATGTTGTCCTCTCCATTGGATAGATGTTTGATTTGTTTGTATGTTGTCCTCTCCATTGTTGATAGATGTTGATTTGTTTGTATGTTGTCCTCTCCATTGGATAGATGTTGATTTGTTTGTATATCGTCCTCTCCATTGGAGAGATGTTGATTTTGTTTGTATGTTGTCCTCTCCATTGGATAGATGTTGATTTGTTTGTATGTTGTCCTCTCCATTGGATAGATGTTGATTTGTTTGTATGTTGTCCTCTCCATTGGATAGATGTTGATTTGTTTGTATGTTGTCCTCTCCAACATTGTTGATGTGTTGATTTGTTTGTATGTTGTCCTCTCCATTGGATAGATGTTGATTTGTTTGTATGTTGTCCTCTCCACCATTGGATAGATGTGTTGATTTGTTTGTATGTTGTCCTCTCCATTGGATAGATGTTGATTTGTTTGTGTATGTTGTCCTCTCCATTGTTGATAGAATGTTGATTTGTTTGTATGTTGTCCTCTCCATTGGATAGATGTTGATTTGTTTGTATGTTGTTCTCTCCAGATGTTTTATGCAAGCTTTCAAAACAATAATGATTTGAATAACCACAGATATCAAACAAATAACATTTTAGATTAGTGGGTTAGAGAATATTCAATAGGCAACATGAGTTAACTCATCAACACTGAAAGCCTCGATAAATCATTGGTAGAGCATCTGTTTGTCATGCTAATGGTTCCGCCGCGTTCGATTCTTGGCATGGGCACTTTTTATTTTTTTATTTAGTTGTATCCATAAACGATAGTATCCATTGTACTTTAAAATTAAAGAAAAAAAAAAAAAAAAAATAAAAAATATAAAAAAAAAAAAGAAAAAACAAGCCTTATCATCCCCCCCCGCCCCCCCCCCCACCCCCTCATGTTTTACGATCCTCCATCTCAAAGTCATTATTTTTTGGCAATCTTGTACTTAAACACAAAAATCACTACGTTCTACTACCCCTCAATCTCAAAGTCATCATTTGTTGGCAATCTTGTACTTTAAACACCCCCATCATGTTTACGACTCCTCAATCTAAAAGTCATTATTTTTGTTGTTGGCAATCTTGTACTTAAACACCCACACCCATCATGTTTAGGACCCTCAATATCAAAAGTCATTTATTTTTGTCAATCTTGTACTTTAAACACCCCCTTCATGTTTATGACCCTGAGTCTCAAAGTCATTTTTGTGTTGGCAGTCTTGTACTTAAACACACACACCCTCATGTTTACGGCCCTCAATCTCAAAGTCATTTGTTGTTGGCAGTCTTGTGCTTACGCATCCCCCTCCCCTCAGGTTTACGCCTCTCAATCGCAAAGCCATTATTTGTTGGCAATATTGAACTTAAAACACCCACAACACACCACCACCCCCGAGTGAGCCTTGAAGGCTTTGCCTCTTAGATTGTATGTGTTTTCTATTTTCCAGAGCCTTACAATCACCTGCGTGTTCGCCGGGCTGCCTCCTGCTGCCCGTGGTGGTGATGTCGGGGTCCTACGGGTCCATTCTGTGGGACACCAGCGCCGCTTCGCGAAGGCTGAGGAAGCACCAGCAGCGACACGACGTCCAGCAACAGCACAACGGACGACGCGCCCGACAGGAACTGAGACTCATCAAGGTTAGTGGTGATGGTGGGGTCTTCAGGTCTTTTTTTTCCCGGACTGCCCAATGTACCGAAGACAAGCAGGTTGATAGCTTTGTTCTTAAAGACACACTGACGCACCCGATTAAGTCCCTTGGTTTTTTTTTTGGGGGGGGTAGCTGTGACCCACATACACATGTCCCCTAACTTGAATTGAGGCTGCTTTTTAAAATTATGTTTCGTTTTCATTCGGGACATTTTGGTATGGGAGTCGAACCTGGTCAAAATAAGATTTCTTACCAGCTATGAAGAGGGAAAACACGTGAAAACCGTGGATTTTGACGCGTGACGTACTGGGTCTTTAAAGGTCTCTGTACACGTGAACATTCTTTTTACCTTTTCACCATGCAAGTCATAATATAATGACTGGCATATCACTTGTTTGGTTGCCATGGGGAGGAAAGAGTGGAAAAAAATGTTCACGTGTACAGAGACCTTAACTGGACTTTGTGTCGTTGTATGGTATGTGTGTTGTTTGGTTTGTTCGTGTTGCATTTTGTCATTATTTTTAATGACTGGAATTTTTAACAAACTGAAAATTCCTTCAATGCCAACAACATTACTGTCTTCTCAACGGATCTCAAAAAAGGGTGTTGAGTGTTCATGATGGGGTGACGATTAACTTATCACGGCCAACCACAATATTTTTAACACCCATGTCACTGAACGGCATCAAATCAGGGCCTGTTATCCGAAGAACCCTTGGGAGGTAAGGAACAGCCTAATGTTCAAGACCCACATGTTCAAGCTACATCACAACCTTTAGTCCACATTACTTCTGGACTCTATTCTCACACACACACTCTCCTCCCCCATATTAGTTTCACTGTGTGTTGATGGCAATGTCTACGTCAGCTTTGTTTGGCGAGAGAGCGAGAGAGAGAGAGAAGAGAGAGAGAGAGAGAGAGAGGAGAGAGAAGAGAGAGAGAGCGAGAGAGGGTGTGTTGAGCTTTGTTCAAATGATTGTAGTTGTATTGTTTTTTGGGTGGGGGTGAGTGGTGGTGATGGTAAACGGTGGGGGGTGTGTGTGTGAGTGTGTGTGTGTGTGTGTGTGAGTGTGTGTGCGCCTGTGTGTGTGTGTGTGTGTGTGTGTGTGTGTGTGTGTAGTGTGGGGGTGGTGAGTGTGTGAGGTGTGTGTGCGTGTGCGTGTGTGCCTGTTGTGTGTGTGGTTGTGTGTGTGGTGTGGTGCTTGAGTGTGTGTGTGTGGCGTGGTATGTGTGTGTGCGTGTGCGTGTGCGCCTGTGTGTGTGTGTGTGTGTGTGTGTGTTGTGTGTGTGTGTGTGTGTGTCTTATTGCGTACGTGGTGTATGTGTGGGTGATGTTGTATGTTATGCCTATTTGCATGTGCGTGAGCAATTATTCCGTTTTGTTGTTGAATTTGTTGCTTTTTTATTTTTGTTGTTGTTAAGCGCATATATTTGGTGGAGGATTGCGCTATATAAATGATTCACTATTATTATATTATTATATTATTATTATTATATTATTACAATGTCAGAGAGGAATTCCTAATATTGCAGATTTTTTTGTTCTCTACCCAGTTAAATTTAAAGGAAATTCTTGGCTGAAATATGGCTGGCTGTGAAAGGGTTAATGACCAAGTTACATTGCTACCTCTCCTAATATTAGGGTATATGGGATAGGAACAATGTGTCTTTTGTATTTTTTATATTTTGTATTTGGTTTGTTTATGTGTTGACTTCACGTACAAGGTTTTCTTAGCTGAAATGGAGGAGTTTTTGGGGATAGGTTGTTTTTTGGTTGGGTTGGTTTGTTTTGGTTTTTTATGTTTATTTATGTGTCGTGCTAATGGGCCTTGTTTGTTATGTTTGGTTTGTGAGGTAATATGCGGAGGCGGTAAGGATAATTGTTGATAGAGTCAGCGCACGAGTATTAAAAATATATTTATGGTACGCTGGTTAAAACTTCTGCGCTACAGTAGGTTACTTGAACGCCCTTCCTAGCCGGCCTAGCCATATTCCATTCAGCAAGTACTATATCGCATTAAATTAAGCTCTTAGGGGTATAGAATCATCTGCAGTATTGGGGATTCTTCTGTTAACATAATGATGGTAATAAAATTAAGGTCTATCGAGCTTAACTTCCCAATAACTAAGACAATAGGGTCTTTGGAAATGAATAGGAGTACTGGTTCGCCAATTTAATGCCTTTTATGTGAACGATTAGCGTTTAAATGCACGTGTGGTGTGGCCTATTAAATGTATGCGACTTTGGCGTTGTAAACAGGGTTAAAAAATTCCCCCCCCCCGCAGATCGGATTGCAACTTTTGGACATTAGAATCTGGGACGAATCCTTTCATGGTAGTAGAAATGCAGAATTTGTCACTCTAATTGTTTAGCCTAGGCACATAAACAATGCGCATTTTGACGCGTAGGATCTAGAGAATTGATAGCTAGCGGCTAGGCTAAATGTTTGGCTGGGGGTAATTCAAGTAAGAAATGGCAAACATTTTCGAATCTCGCACTAATTACGTGGGGCATATTACGCTCATGAAAATTATCGTTATCGAACGCAAAACTATTTATTCCATTCACTTTGGGCTTTTCTAATAAATAAGGGCAAGTTTTGAGCTGTTTTCAGGCGATAGGTCTGGGGGGCTAGGTTATTTTGCGGACTAGGGTGGGCATAACATCTTATATGTGATGGTGCGATGTGTAAAAAGCCTTATGGGGCATATAAGTCGCTGCTAGGTATGTTTTTGAGCACAAACAATTAGGTATTATCTGTAATTGTTAAAATGTTATTCGTGGACTTTCCAGGGTGTATGCATTCATGCCTCCAGTGGGCATTGCCTCCAGAATCGTTCACACTTACTCGATGCGTTATAATCTACTTTAATGTGCGCGTCATTATGTGTCTGTTTCTAGGACCGCAGGAGCGTTAAACAAGATTTTTTGTCATTTTGAGACTAAAAAGCTCTAAAAATTGTCAACAACCCCAAAGTAAAATTATGCAATTTTTTTAATTTAGGGCATATTTATGTTATGTGTGTGTCTGAATATTCTATTTCTACCTAAGAATCTGACTTACACATGAGATAGCTTACAATTTTGAATTGGGGTATGGTTCTTGTGTTTATTTTGATTATTATTTTTAATCTAGTCCAATTAGGTAAACAGAATTGGGGAGGGAGATGTAAAAAATATTGTCTTCAATGTGCCATATTTCCGCAAATGATCTATTTCGAATGCCAAACTTCAAATAAATATAAAATACAAAACAAAGACACGATAACTCAATTCGGTTTGCTGTGTATTAACGAGGTACGTTTTTGATCCATCATAAAAATAGAATCTTTATCTGCAATTTATGGCCAAAATTCCCATGATGCATTTTGCGCGTGGTGCACATCATCAGGCAAGTCTCAAATTTCCATGCCAACATATCACGACGTGCTAATTGTCAGGTGTGGGCTTCGACTGGGCATGGAGCTTGCGGGGGATGCCCTACGCCATGTGTGGTGGCTCCTGAATGCGGCCTACGGCCGCCGTAAACGTGCGAGTGTCTCAGTCGGCTCCGCCTTACTATCTTCCGGCTCACCTCTGTCTGTCCAAAGACCATGCGCTTACATGCAGCCACCGCGTCATCTACTTCACCATGGACTCCGCGCCTGTCTTCCCGACACTAGGCGAACCCTCCTTGTCAGTACTGCTGGGCTAAGGGTGCTTGTCTGTCGTGCTGAGCTGGCTTGCTGCTCCTGCTGCAGAGTCTCGTCGACTCCCAACACTAGGCCTCGAGCATCATTCAAGCAGGGCAGCAACATTCCTAAGGCTGTCGCGCGGCGGCCGAACGTCCTGTCGGCACGTTCACTTAACTGCGGAGGGACGTGAGGGGAGTTCTTCCACCAACAACGACCCACGCGCCTCTAGCCAGGCCGCTATAAGTGAGGTGGAGATGGTAGGCAGACTGCCGGCGGGTCTTAGAACAACGGGACTGCACCCCCGGGGTAGTAGTAGAGACCAGGCCGCGCTGGTCGTCGGCTGTCATCACGAGACGACGATGATGATGGTGTGGTGGTGGTGGTGGTGGTAGTGGTGATGGGCAGGTTCTTCCAGAACGCGGGCGTGAGTTTGGTCTGGCTGTAGGTCATCTCCATCATGGCCAGCAAGGGGGGGATATGTTGGCCCCCGCGGATGACGAAGACAGGAGGGGACTGAGGGCCCAGAATGACGTTGCGGAATGCGAGGGTGGGGTCGATGTGGGCGGAAGTGTCCTTCTCGTCTGGCCTGACGACGACAACAGTGCGGCGGATGTCTGTGTGAACGTTAGTTAGCGTGGCTGGATGCACCGATCCTCGCTCCCTTTTTTTATTTTTTATTTTTTTAAATTATTATGTTGGCAGGGATAGATCATCACCAAATTACTGAAAGTGGTTTGAGAGTCGACACACGAAGTACACGTCCAAACAAATTTGGAACCTATTATGTTAGGTGGCTCTAGATCCAACAACACAGACAAGTGGGGGGAAAAATACAACACGAAAATAATGAAAATGTGCTTACGCGCAGGTCATGGTTTTGATCGTGAGTCTAGGTCTAATCTGGATTGGGACTATTGAAAGTTAAAATTTATTTGAGAGATGTCAGCTGACTGATTGTTGCGTGGCACAAATCATCAATATTTGAGACAGGCGCGAAAGTAGGAAGTGATGCGCCATAATATCACTTCAACAGCATCTCTGGCACTGACGCTCACAATAAAATCCGGAATTATTTATAGAATGACTTGCCTACTCAATGCCCCAATCGTACCATTTATCCACGGTTAAAGGGCACCCTGACGGATGTGTTTTTTGTAAGAAACACGTCGAGATCACACAAAAAACACCCTTTACAAAGATCGCAAAACTCAATTTGCTCTGGTTCTATCAAATCAAAACCGTCAAATCTGCGATTCCTCCTTGGCGGATGTGCTGTAAGTCAAATTATTTCACCCAAACAGAAAGCATGTGCCGTCTCTTTTCTAATGGACGCCTGTGTTTAGACCAAATCGTTGCACGAACTTTTCGCAATACAGGCCTTCTTACTTTTATTTGTTTAACTTCATGCAGCTCTATGTAAAAGGAGTTTCGCTCACAACAACGGGAAATAACTCCAATTATTTTAGCTGCACTACAAAAACAAGCGCGAAATCTCAATAGTTTGTGGCACGCGGTCTATTATTACCACTCCAATCATGAGTCACCTCCACTGGCTTTTCAATAATTTTAATATGTAATCCAGAATGTTATCTCTGCACCATTTCGTAACTTTATATATCTTTTGGAAAACATTTAAAACAAGTATCCTACTTATGCTCATCAAAAGAAGAACCTCATACTCGTCGTGTCTGTTGTAGTGTTGTCTGTATTACGTATGTTTATTATTTTCTACGCTTTTAAAATACATCATTAAAAAAAGCGCCTCAATTAATTTTGAAGATGTACGTCCTCGATATTGAACGTGCGCACCAATTTCGTCAATTGCTGCGTACAATTGTTCGACGACCGAAAGGACCGGACCAGAACAGACAGACTGACGGACCGACAAAGTGAGTTTTATAGGTTTTGTGGCTTGAGCCACAAACAAAAACTGCTTCAACGAAAAGGGGATTGGTCTCCACCCACCCATCCAAAACATGGCTATCTCTCAGCATCTCCGCCAAGGAGGAATCGACGTTTTGACGCGGTTGCTTCTGGGAAACCAGAGCAAGTGAGTTTTCCGATCCTTGAAAATGCTATCTTTCTGGTGATTCTGGACGAGTTCCTTGCAAAAAAAACAAATCCGTCAGGGTAGCCCCTTTAAGGCCATTCATCGGAAGACCAGTGCCTTTGGGAGTTCCCAGACGACCAACTTGCCTATGCTTATTCTCTCTTTTTTGTGGGTGACTTCAAAGACAGTGTGTAGACTGCTTAGTGGTTCAATCAAAGACACTGTAATGGGAATAAGAACACAGACAACTGCGCGAGTTACGGCGAGCCGGGCTGATAGAGTTATCGTCGTGATCCCATACAATGGCGGCTCTATCCAAAGACGGAATTTGAATCGACGTTTTTTTTAAAACACCAGATTCAATTGGAGTGCTGGGCAAACCTGTTTCTGTTTTCCAGGAGACAAAGAAGGTAGAAGCTGCAAATACAGCCAGAAAATCTATGAAAAACAGTAACAGCCAGTGTTGATTAATGCTAAAGTTCAAGCTGCACAGTATTGTATTCAAACTTGATTGAGAATGTGACGTGGTCTCCTATGTTTTCTTCCTAGAATGTTCATATTGTAACTATTATACTCTTGTATTAATTACTTGTGTGTGAAATAGTTGTGCGCATGCCACATTTCAGTGTGTGTGTGTGTTTTATGTGTGTGTGTGTGTGTGTGTGTGTGTGTGTGTGTTGTGAAGGAAGTAAGAGACGTTGCGATGCAAGGCACGTGCTTATTTTACTTTTAATGATTAATTATTGATTGCCTAATGTTTTGTTATCAATGGCAAGCGCACTAGTCAGTGAGAAAGAAGCGCTATATAAATTCCAGTTATTATTATTATTATTATATAATCAGGGTTATTCCTCACTACTATATAGGGGGAAATGGCCGTTGTCTGTCGTATTCTAATACATTGTCTTTGGATCAATAAAGTTTGTAGAGTGGACAGTCAAACTGATCTTTAAAACACACCGTTTTCTTTTGTTTTTTTTTTTTTTTTTTGTTTGTTTTTTTTTTTTTTGTTTTTTTTTTTTGTTTTTTTTTTTTTTTTTTTTTTTTTTTTTTGTTTTTTTTTGTTTTTTTTTTTTTTTTTTTTTTTTTTTTTTTTTGCTTTTTTTTTTTTTTTTTTGCTAGCGTTTCAGATTGATTTCCCCATCCAGGCAAACTGCTTTGATCATTCGTGAAAAAGTTGGATTTTACTGGAGAGTAAAACAAGAATAAAGATATGACTTAAGACTAGTTTACGCAGAAATGCCTT
This sequence comes from Phymorhynchus buccinoides, assembly GCA_017654935.2. NCBI lineage: Eukaryota > Metazoa > Mollusca > Gastropoda > Neogastropoda > Raphitomidae > Phymorhynchus > Phymorhynchus buccinoides. The sequence goes on along the minus strand of CM065700.1, from coordinate 29,659,112 downwards.
GTGATCGACTCTTTTATATTTTACAAATTAAAGCTGTCGTTTTGTCTTTGTTCAATGTGGGCTTCACTTCTTCTTCGTCTTCATCTTCGTCTCTTTGCTTCTTCTTCTTCTTCTTCTCAATTACAGATTATTTGATCAATTTTAGCAGTGTAGCCAAATGATCACCAACGTTTATAACATCTTCCTTGGCGGTATACATTATTTATTTTCAATCAGGCTCGTGTTCTTAAAACCCGTTCATAGCCCCACTGTTCGCCCCCCTCTTGCGCACACAATGATTAACACCATGTCACTAAAAGGCATCAAATGAGGGTCTGTTTTTCAATAACCTTTTGTCCTTATTTATTGGGCAGTGTAAGGATAGGTCACTATTTTACGCATGTCACAAAGGAATCCACTATTGCAGACAAAATATTCTCTAAGCTAATGGAAAATTCTGGCTGAAATGGCTGGCGTTGAAAAGGGTTAACGAAGTACGGTGTTTCCTGGGGAGGAGGCATGGGGGGGGGGGGGGGGGTCTTAGTGCTAAACTAAATGTCGTCTCTTACGGGTGGCAGCAGTGGTGTTCACAAATGTCTGAACAGAAGCCTGCATTGAACATTCAAACATGCCGATTGGATCAAAGCAAAGTTCACACTTGTCACATAACTACAATATCGAGCTAGCCATTTTGTGCAGGTTATCGTCTGCTGGTGTGCACATTTTGAAAAAGCCGAAAGGTCTTCTCGCAAACAGGTTTTATATCAGTACGTGTATTTTGGTATTTTGATAGGAGCAGGTTTGTATGGAAGAAAAATATTTGGTATGTTATTTTTGGCGTGAATTTGTTGTTTCTGCTAATATTTTGATTTAAAAGACACACTCATTTATAACCGACTGGAGCAAATATTTGTTTCGTTTATTTTTTTTGGGCAAAAAGTTTCATTTAGTGTCGTGCGTAAGTCTAGAATTTTAAGTTTATCTGCTTCATTTTTTATAGTATTTCTGCTGGTAACCTTTAAAAATATAACCCTTTTGCAATAATAGGCTTGTACAGCCCTTAGTTTTTTCTGCAGATTATTTTCTGCAAGCATAACATATATTTACAAAGAAAAATTCTTGCAAAATCTGTTTTCTGCCAGTAAGCAGATTTAAGAACACTTTATATTAAGTTTGAAATATATATTTTATGCCGATTATTTATTTGCGGTGATATTCAAGTTCTCCCAAAAACGTTCATCCCAGGAAAATATACGCATGCTATAAAGTGTATACTTGTATGTTTACTATAGGGGAAGCGGGGTAAAGCGCTGGGGGGTAAATTGAAGCCACCCCAATTATCTCATGGAAATGAAGCAAATTTCAGTCTCATTATTGCCAAATGAGACGAGGTTAATGTCAGCATTTCGTCTCATGGGCAAATTTGACTGAAAAGGTTCTTATTTCATGAGATAATTGGGGTGGGCTTCTACCGCCCATTCGCTTTTTACCCCGTCTTCCCCTATCAAACTAATACGCAGCGGTTTGTTTCGTTTAAGTTTTGGTGTTGTTTAAGGAGGGTGTGTGTGGTGTGTGTGCCTGTGGGGGGGGGGGGTAATAAGCACATTTAAAATCCTGCTTCTTTGCCCTTATTCTTGTGTGTTTTTTGTTTTGACTTGTTTTAGATTTCGACTGCCTACACACCTCTAAACTCCCCAACCTCCGTTGAGGTAATCCCATCCTTCCCAACCTCTGGGGATAACTTGAAATTTAAAATCCACTTATAAAAGACGATTTTCGGGAGGAAGAAAAAACTAGGGGAGAGCACTTCGTGGAAATTAGTACTCGTGTCAAGTGACCAATAGCAACATGCAACAAGGGTCGAAGCTTAAACCGCAGATGCTGAGTCACGACTTGCAAAACATTTAAAAAAGCAAACTACGGGTGGCCAGTAGCCACAAATTGAAAAACATGCAAAATGTTTATTTCCAGATGGGAACATGTTAAGCAAATGACATGTGGCGGTGTGGGTGTGGGGGTGTGCTGTGTGTGAATCGCTCTCTCTCCTCTCCTCTCTACTCTCTCTCTCTCTCTCTCTCATCTCTCTCTCTCTCTCTCTGTCTTTGTGTTATGTGGTGTGTGGCACTCTGTGTGTTGTGTGTGTGTGTTCGTGCGGCGCGCACGTGGGTGTATGTATGTGTGTTTGCGTGTGTGTGTGTGTGTGTGTGTGGCGGCGTGCGTGCGTGTGTGTGCCTGTGTGCCATGCCACATGGCGTGCGTGTGTGTGTGATGTGTATGTGAATATTGAACTCTCTTAAATTGCTGTTAGACTGCTTGTTGAACACGATAGAAGTTTGCCTTTTAATTCCCACATGTAATTTCTGTCTAACAGTTTATACCAATTGCATGAAATCGTATTTTTTTACATCCAAAGAATGATTTGTTTCATTACAGTTATTGAATAGTGTGAGATGGTATTACATTACTTTTTTTTATGAGACTTTGTTTAAAGTCATCGTGTAAATCATGCAAGAAGCGTTTTATAAGCTGAGGGAAAATAGCATGTTTGGGCATTTTTCAGTAAGCTTTATTACAATCTCTTTTTCGTGGCGTTTTTATTGTTTTGTGTTAATAATATGGTGGACAACGGTGTTTTTTAATGCAAGAAGAAAAGCGATGTTACGATCATGAATTTACAGGTTAAAATATTTGTACCTCAATTTCTTTCAGTCTTTTGTTGTTTGTTAATTGGCACCCGCTTTCATGTTATTTCTATATTCAAGTTATTTTAGTTATTTTAATTGTTTAGATGGTGCGGAAGTTACTTCAGTATGAATTGATGATATTTTCATATTGTTGCTTTTTCTCTCATGTTCACTGTGATGTTCATGATCCTCATTTACACGCTCTTTTTCTATAATTGTGGCTCAGTATTATTGTTTCTATGCTCGTGGAACAAAAACCATCCCTTTTGATATCATTATTTGGCGGACATTAATTTATTCAGTCTTGTACTTATCTAGAAAAACATGTTCATTGCTTTTTTTTTTCCTTTTAGCCGTTCTGTCGTGTCGAAAACGGAATCAAAACATAAAATATTTACAAAAACTTTATATCATTTTTAATTAAAAAATAAAAAACATACAAATCAAGCAATTCCTTTTTTATTTACAAAAGTCATTGTAGCTGTTTGTAATCGAAAGAGCGAGGAACATCTTAAACAAAAGTGACCAGCTTCTTTGTCAGTTTATTTATTGTACATTATTGTTGTCAACCTAAAGCGTTCAATTGTTATAAACGCAATAAAGAGTGAATGTTTCATTTGCATCACCGTGTGTTCTTCTTAAAGTGGCCACCTGACGGATGAGTTTTGTCAGAAAGACGTCGAGATCACCAGGAAAAAACACACTTTACAAAGATTGCAACACTCCCTTTGCTCGGTTCCTATAAATCAAATCGTCAATCGCGATTCTCCTGGCGGATGTGCGGAAGTCAAATTCAGTCGCCCAAGAGAAGGCCAGTGCCGTCCTCGTTTCTAATGGCTGCCAAATCGTTGGCACAAAATTGTTCGCCAAACAAAACCTTTTTCTTTCTTTTTTAAAAATGTTATACAGTTTATCTAAAGGAGTTCGCTCACACAAAGGAAATAGACTCCTTGTTTTTACTGCACGCAAAAGAAGAAAAGGCTTCAACCACAATGAGGACCTCACCACCCCCATCCAAAATCGCTTCTCTCTCGGCATCTCCGCCAAGGATGAATCGCCGTTCGACGATTTAATTTTAGAGAAACCAGAGCAAAGTGAGTGTTACGATCCTGAAAAGGGCTATATTTGTGATTGATATCTACGTTTTCTTGCAAAAACTCTTCCGTCAGGGGTGCCCCTTTAAATCAGAATATCTTCGACACCATTTAAAGAGGCTAGATAAGTACGTAACATTGTTAATTGCTTTGCCCTTTATTTGCATTTGACTTTCTTACTTTTTACGGCTTTGTTTACATTTGGCAGTGATCCAATTGTTGTTGGCTACTCAGACATAATAATAATAATAATAACAATAATAATAATGATAAATAATGTAATAATGACAATTTATCTAGCGCTTATTCTCCTGTGTATTCTCTTACCGCGCTTCACAAATGATACATAAAACATCTGAGCAAAATTAAAAAACGAAAACAAGAAAAAACACCACTTATCTAAAGAACAACCGAAAAACGGAAATCACGATAAACTACATTGACGTCACCTCCCTGGGGCGTGAAACCTTTCTGTGCCCAAGTGTTAAAACTTTGAAATCTAGTAAGCAGCGTCCCGAAAGCAATAGGTTCACAAGTGGACTGTATAGTAAGAATTCCCTAAAAAAACATGCGTCTACATTAAATTTGTGAAGCGGTATTGGCTATTTAAACTGATATCAAACGCCAATACCCTTCACAAATTTAATGTAGACGCATGTTTTTAGGGAATTCCTTTACTATACAGTCACTTGTGAACTATTGCTTTCGGGACGCTGCTTACTAGATTTCAAAGTTAACACTTGGGCACAGAAAGGTTTCACCCCCAGGGAGGTGACGTAAATGTAGTTATCGTGATTTCGTTTCGCGTTGTTCCTTATGATAAGTGCGTTGTTTTTTTGTTTTATTTTTTAAATTTTTGCTCAGATTTTTTAGCTTCTTTGTGAAGCGCTTAGAGCCCGTAAAGAGAATAAGCGCTATATAAATTGTCATTATTAACATTATTATCATTATTTATTATTGTTATTCTTATTATAATTATGTATGAGTACCCAAACACCATTGATTCCATGCAAATGGAAAAACAAATGCAACGTAAAAAAGAAAGAAAGTCAAATGCAAATAAAGGGCAAACAATTAATCAACGTTACGTACGTATCTAGCCTCTTTAAAATGGTCTGTCTAAGATTATTCTGACATAAAGGGGGCACCCTGACGGCAAGAGGTTTTTTTGCAAGAAACACGTCGATATCGTCACAAAAAAATATAGCCTTGTTTCAATGGATCGGAACACTCACTTTTTGCTCTGGTTTCCTAGAAATCAAATCGTCGAAACGGCGATTTTTCCTTGGCGGAGATGCAGGACGGAGAGAGAAGCCATTTTAAGAAAGAAAGCGGATTTTTTTTGGATGGGTGCGGGTGGAGAGTGGTGCGGGGGGGGTGGGAGATTCAATCATTGGGTTTGAAAGACTTTCTTTTTTTTGCAGTGCTAGTTAAAAAAAAAAGCCCCCCAGTAAAAAAAGGAGCTAGGCCTATTTCCGTTGTTGTGAGCGAAACGCCTTGAGATAAACTGTATAACGTTTTAAAATAATAAAAATAAAAAGGCTTGCATTGCGAACATTTCGTGCAATACGATTTGTCAGTCCATTAGAAAAGAGACGGCACACGCCTTCTCTTTGGATGAAAGAATAATGACTTCCAGCACCTCAGCCAAGGAGGAATTGCCGATTTGACGGTCTGATTTCTAGGGAAACCAGAGCAAAAGGGAGTATTGCGAACTCTGTGTAAAGGGTGTTTTCCAGTTGACCCCGACGTGTTTCTCGTAAAAACGTATTCCGTCAGGGTGCCCCTTTAAAGAAGAACACACTTCGATGCAATGAAACATTCAATATTTATTGCGTTTATAACAATTGAACGCCTTTAGGTTAAAAACAATATTGTACAATAAATACAAACTGAACAAAGAAGCTGGGTCACTTTTGTTTGAAGATGTTCTCGACTCTTTCGATTACAAACAGCTACAATGACTTTTGTAAAAAAAAAAAAAAGGAATTGCTGATTTGCATGTTTTTTATTAAATTTAATTAAAAGTGATATAAAGTTTATGTCAATATTTTATGTTTTGATTCAGTTTTAGACACGACAGAACGGCTAGAAAACAAATGAACATGTTTTCTAGATAATACATGACTGAAATAAATTAATGTCCCAAAATAATGATACAAAAGGGATGGTTTTTGTTTCCACGAGCATAGAAACAATAATACTGAGCCACAATTATAGGAAAAGAGCGTGTAAATGAGATCATTAACATCACAGTGAACATGAGAGAAAAAAAGCAACAAATATGAACAAAGTATCAGTCAAATTCATACTGAAGTAACTTCGCACCATCGAAACAAGTAAAATAACTAAAATAACTTGAAATACAAATAAACATGAAAGCGGGTGCCAAGTAAACAAACAAACAAAAGACTGAAAAGAAATTGAGGTAACAAATATTTCAACCTGTAAAATTCATGATCGTAACATCGCTTGTCTTCTTCACTTAAAAAACCCACCGTTGTCCACATATTATATAGCAACAAAACAATAAAAACGCACGAAAAAGAGATTGTAATAAAAGCTTACTGAAAAATGCCAAAAAACTCTGCTATTTTTTCCTCAGCTTATAAAACGCTTCTTTGCATGATTTACACGATAGACTTTAAACAAAGTCTCATAAAAAAAAAGTATGTAATACCATTCTCACACTATTCAATAATTGGTAATGAAACAAATTCATTCTTTGGAATGTATAAAAATACGATTTCATGCAATTGGTATAAACTGTTAGACAGAAATTACATGGGGGAATTAAAAGCAAACTTTATCGTGTTCAACAAGCAAGTCTACAGCACTGTTAAGAAGCCACATATTCACACACACATCACACACACACAGCGTCACGCAATGCATGCACACACACACACACGCACAACGGGCAAACGCACGCCACACACACACACACACACACACACACACGCACACACACATACATACACAACAGGGCGTGGCTCGCGCGCACGAACACACACACACACAAACAGTGTAGTGCACAACACCCACTAACACAAAGGACAGAGAGAGATAGATGAGAGAGAGAAGAGAGATAGAGAGAGAGCGAGAGAGAGCAGAGAGAGAGAGATTCACACACACACACACACACACACACACATCACACACACACACCACATTGTCATTTGCTTATACAATGTTCCCATCTGGAAATAAACGTTTGACATGTTTTATCAATTTGTGGCTACTGGCCACCCTTAAGTTCGTCTTTTTTTTAAATGTTTGCAAGTTGCTGACTCGCATCCTGCGGTTTCAAAGCTTTGATGCCCATTGTTGCATTGTCGCTATAGTATTTGACCGAGTAAGTCGAGGTACATTTTTTACGAAGTGCTCTCCCCTAGTTTTCTTCCTCCCGAAAATCGTCTTTTATAAAGTGGATTTAAAATTTCAAGTTATCCACCAGGAAGGGTGGGAGAGGATGGGATTACCTCAACGTAGGGGTGGGGGGGAGTTTGAGGTGTGTAGGCATGTCGAAAATAAAACAAGTCAAAACAGAAAACACACAAGAATAAAGGACAAAGAAAGCAAGAGTTTAAATGTGCGTAATTACCCCCCCCCCCCACCTCCTGCACACCAACACACACACACACGCCTTAAACAACCACCAAAACTTAAACGAAAACGAACCCGGCGTTATTAAGTGTGATAGGGTGAAGACTGGGTTAAAAAGCCCATGGGCGGGTAAAAAGCCCGTGCCAATTATCTCAAGAAAAAAAGCAATTTTTCAGTAAAATTTTGCCATGAGACGAATGCTAGACATTAACGCTCGTATCATGGGCAAAATGAGACTGAAAATTTTGCTTCATTTCATGAGATAAAATTGGCATGGGCTTCTTACCCAACCAAAGGGCTTCTTACCCCGTCTTTCCCCGAATAAGTAAACATACAAGTATAAACTTTATACATGCGTATATTTTCCTGGGATGAACGTTTTTGAACTTGAATATCACCGGCAAATAAATAATCGGCACAAAATATATATTTCAACACTAATATAAATTGTTCTTAAATCTGCTTACTGGCAGAAAACAAATTTGCAAGAATTTTTGCTTTGTAAATATATTTTATGCTTGCAGAAAATAATCTGCAGAAAAAACTAAAGGGCTGTACAAGCCTATATTGCAAAAGGGTTATATTTTTCAAAAAGGTATACCAGCAAGAAATACTATAAAAAAGAAGAAGATAAACTTAAAATTCTAGACTTAACGCACACACTAAAATGAAACTTATTTGCCCAAAAAAAAAATAAACGAAACAAATATATTCGCCAGGTACGTATAAAATGAGTGTGTCTTTTAAATCAAAATATTAGCAGAAAAACAACAAATGCACCGCCAAAAATAACATACCAAAATATTTTCTTCATACAAACCTGCATCCTAGCAGAAAATACCAAAAATACACGTACTGATATAAAACCTGTTTGCGAGAAGACTTTCCTTTTTCAAAATGTGCACACCAGCAGACGATAACCTGCACAAAATGGCAGATCGATATTGGAGTGTATGTGACAAGTGTGAACTTTCTTGTCCAAATCGCATGTTTGAATGTCTAATGCAGGCTCTGTTCAGACATTTGTGAACAGCCCACTGCCTGCCACCCGTAAGAGGACGACATTTAGTTAGCACTTAAGACCCCCCCCCCCCACTCCCCCCCCCCCCCCCCCATCCTCCTCCCCAGGAAACACCGGCCCCGCTACTTCGATGTAACCCTTCTTTCAATGTTCGCCACCAGCCAGTATTTTCAGCCAGAATTTTCCATATTATAAGCTTTAGAAGGGGGGGAAAAGATTTTTGTGTCTGCAAAATAGTGGGGATTCCTTGTGAATGCGTCGTAAAATAGTAGGACCTATCCTTTACCTCCCAAAAATAAAAGAAGGACCCATAGGGTCTTTGGATAACAACCCCGCATGTTGATGCCTTTTTAATGCCAGGGTTGTTCAATCATTTGTTGGTGCCAAGAGGCGACAGTGGCGAATAAAGGGTTTTAAGAACGACGAGAATGAATTGAAATAAATAATGTATACCGCAAAAGGAATATGGTTATAAACGTTGGGGATCACTTTGGCTACACATGCTAAAATTGATCAAAAATAATTTGTATTGAGAGGATTGAAAGAAGAAGCAAGAAGAAGAAGAAGAAGAAGCAGAAGAAGAAGAAGAAGAAGCCCACATTGACCAAAGACAAAACGACAGCTTAATTTTAAAATATAAAAGAGTCGAATCCACAAGGCATTTCTGCTGTAAACTAGTCTGTAAGCATATCTTTATTCTTGTTTTACTCTCCAGTAAAAATCACAACTTTTCACGAATGAGCAACGCAGTTTGCCGATGGGGAAACAAATCTGAAACGCTAGAGATCAGTTTGACTGTCCATTCTACAAACCTTTATTGATCCAAAGACAATGTAATAGGAATAAGACAGACAAACGGCCATTTCCCCCTATATGAGTAGTGAGGACAAAAACCCGATTATAATAATAATAATAATTAATGGGAATTTATATAATAGCGCTCTTTCTCACATGAGCTCAATGCGCTTTACATTGATAACAAAAACATTAAAGGCAATCAAATAATTAATCATTAGAAAATAAAACAAGCACGGTGCTTGCACTCAACGTTCTCTTACTTCTTACAAACACAACACACACCACACACACACACACACACACACACAACACACACACTGAAATGTGCATTGCGCACACACAATTCACACAATAATTAATTTATACAAGAGTAGAATAGTTGTACAATATGAAACATTCTAGGAAGAAGAAACATAGAAGAAAAGAGACCCCACCCCGTTCACATTTCTCAATCCCAAGTTTGAATACAATACTGCAGCTTTTGAACTTTAGCATTAATCTAACACTGGGCTGTTACTGTTTGCATAGATTTTCTGGGCCCGTCGTATTTGCAGTCTTCCTTACCTTTCTTTGTCTACCTGGGAAAAAACCGACTACCAGAAGAAACAAGGTTTGGTATCCCAAAAGCACCTCAAATTTGAATCTCTGGTGTTTTTTTTTTAATTCCCTTTTTTATAAAAGAACGTCGCTCCTCGATTCTTCAAATTCCAGTCTTTGATAGATAGCAGCCGATGCCGGCCATTGGTTTAATGGGATCACGAACGATAACTAACACTATCAGCCCAGGCTCGCCGTAACTCTCCAGTTGTCTTTCGTCCTATTCCCATTACAGTGTCTTTGAATTGGAACCCACTAAGAAAGTCTACACACTGTCTTTGAAGTCACCCACAAAAAAGATGAGAGAAGAAAGCTACAAGTTGGTCGTCTGGGAAAGAAACCCCAAACAAAAAAGGCAATGGTCTTTCCGATGGAATGGCCTTCCTTTAAAGGGGGCACCCTGACGGAGCACCGTTTTTGCAAGAACACACGTCAAGTGTTTACTCACCACGTTTCGAGGATCAAAGATAGCATTTTCAAGGATCGGAAAAGAAAAACTCACTTTTTGCTATGGTTTCCCAGAAATCAAACCGTCAAAAACGGCGATGGCGATCCTCCTTGGAGCTCTGGAGATGCCTGAGAGAAGCTAGCCATTTTGGATGCGGGTGGGTGGGGGTTGGGGCGGTGGAGACAGGAGACAATGGTTGGAGACCCCCTTTCGGTGAAGTTGATTGAAGCTTTTTTTGTTTGTGGCTCAAGCCACAAACCTATAACTCACTTGTTGTCGGTCGTCGGTCGGTTTCGGTCTGTCTGTCTGTCTGTCTGTCTGTCTGTCGGTCCAAAAAAAATTGTCGCACATTTTGACAATATTGTCGCACTTCAAATCGAGGCTACACTTCAAATTGAGGCTACACTTCTGGCCGCTCTTTAAAATGATGTATTTTAAAAGCGTACAAAATAATAAACATATGTAATACAGACACTACAACAGACACGACGAGTATGCGTTGCTTCTTTTGATGAGCATAAGTAGGATACATAGCTTTAAATGTTTTCCAAAAGATATAAAAAGTTACGAAATGGTGCAGAGATAACATTCTGGTTTACAGATTAAAATTATTGAAAAGCCAGGGGAGGTGACTCATGATTGGCAAGTGGTAAAAATAGACCGCGTGCCCACAAACTATTGCGATTTCGCGCTTGTTGTTTGTTTGTAGTGCAGCTAAAATAATTGGAGTTATTTCCTTTGTTGTGAGCGGAAACTCCTTTAGATAAACTGCATAAACTTTGAACAAAAATAAAAGTAAAGAAATGGCTTCTGATTGCGAAAAAGTTCGCTGCAAACGATTTGCGTCTAAACACGCAGGCTGGCCATTAGAAAAGAAGAGACGGCACAGGCCTGACTCTTGGGTTGATGATTGAAAATAATTTGAACTTCCAGCCCCTCCGCCAAGGAAGAATCATTGACGGTTTGATTTCTAGGAAACGAGAGAACAGTGAGTGTTGCAATCTCTTGTAAAAGGTGTTTGTGTTGGTGGTACCTATGTGTCACCACACACTGTGCCGACCTCCTCCAGTTGAATCTCGACGTGTTCTTACCAAAACACATCACGTCACGGGTTGCCCATTCTTACACGCAGGCATAATATGGGACGAATATGAGTGACCAGGCATTAGTAGGACAAGGCAAACCAGTCACAACCTATTGTCTATGAATAATCCAAATCTTTATGTTCGACAGCGTCACAGTGCAAGAGATGTTGTTGTGAGTGATATCTATTGCGCGACATCATTCCCTACCTTTAGCGCCTGTCCTATCCAATATAAATATTGATCGATTGTGTGTTCGCGCACGAACACATATTACCAAGGTGCCAGATGGACATCTCAAAAATAAATTTTAACTTTCAATAGTCCAATCCAGATTAGACTCAAACTCACGATCAAAACCATGACCTGTCCGTGCACATTTTCATTATTTTCGTGTTGTATTTTTCCCCCATTGGTCTGGTTGTTGGATCTAAGCCACCTAACATAATATTTCCAATTTGTTGGACGTGTCCTTCTTGTGTCGACTCTCAAACCACTTTCAGTAATTTGGTGATGATCTATCCCTGCCAACATAATAATTTAAAAAAATAAAAAATAAAAAAGGCGAGAGCAGAGCCGATCGGTCTTGCATCCAGCCACGCTAACTAACGTTCACACAGACATCCGCCGCACTGTTGTCGTCGTCAGGCCAGACGAGAAGGACACTTCCGCCCACATCGACCCCACCCTCGCATTCCGCAACGTCATTCTGGGCCCTCAGTCCCCTCCTGTCTTCGTCATCCGCGGGGGCCAACATATCCCCCCCTTGCTGGCCATGATGGAGATGACCTACAGCCAGACCAAACTCACGCCCGCGTTCTGGAAGAACCTGCCCATCACCACTACCACCACCACCACCAACAAAACCACATCAGTCATCATCGTAGTCTCCGTGGTGACCAGCCGAACGCACCAGCGCTCAGGCCCCCCTGGCTCCTCTACTCACATACCGGGGTGGTGTGTCCCCGTTGTTCAAAAGACCCGCGGCAGCTGCACCATCTCCATCTCCTTATAGGCCTGGCTTAGGGCTGGGTCGTTGTTGGTGGAAGAACTCACGGCTCCGCAGTAAGTAGTGCGACAGGACGTGGCCGCCGCGGTACAGCCTGGATGTTGCTGCTGCTGATGATGCTGAGGCCTAGTGTTGCCGGAGACTCTGCAGCAGGAGCAGCAGCAGGACAGGAGGTTGCTGTGTTGGGAGAGGCGGGAGTTCATGGTGAAGTAGATGACGGGGTTGGTGATGTGGCAGGTCTTGGCCAGCAGGGTGGGGACGATAGTAAGGGGAGCGCTGAGCTGCACGTGCGGGGCGTAGGCCGCCATCAGGGCCACCACGGCGTAGGGCATCCACGCCAGCAGGAAGCACACCGACATCAGCACCGTGATCTTCTTGATTCGGCCTGATTTGTAGACGTGCTGATAGCGCAACGGGGTAAAATGCATAATGGAATTTTGGCATAAATTGAGATATGATTTCGTTTATGATGGATCAAAACGTCCTCGTTAATACACAGATAACCGAATGGAGTTATCTTGTCTAGTTTTTATTTTATAATTATTTGAAGTATTGGCATTCGAAATAGATCATTTGCGGAAATCGGACATTGAAGACAATATTTTGCATCTTTCTTTCTATTGACTAGATTAAAAATAATAATCAAATAAACACAGAAATAATTCAAAATTGTCTTTCATGTTGTAGATTCTGGTAGAATACATACAACACAGACATACATATGCCCTAAATAAAAAAATTGATATTTTTGGGGTTGTTGACAATTTTTGGCTTTTGCTCAAAAGACAAAAATCTGTTTAACGTCCTGCGGTCTGAAACAGACACATATGGGACATTAGTAGATATAAAGATGGTAGGAACGATTCCTGGAGGCAATGCCCGGAGGCAGTGCAACACCTGGAAAGTCCCGAATTTTTTAACAATACAGATATTATTGTTTTTGCTCAAAAACATTCTGAGCGACTTATGTAGGTTTTTCACATGCACCATCACATATAATGTTATGCCCAGTCCGCAAAATAACCTGCCCAGTTCGTGAAACAGCCAAAACTTGCTATTTATTAGAAAAGCAAAGTGAATGGAAAATAGTTTTGCGTTCGTAACGATAATTTTCATGAGCGTAAATGCCACGTATTAGTGGAGATCGAAATGTTTGCCATGAATGCAGCAAACATTTAGAGCCGCAGTATCAATTTCTATCCACGGAAAATGCGATTGTTTATGTGTGGCTAAACAATTAGAGTGACAAATTTGATTTCTACTACCAGAGATCGCAATTCTAATGTCCAAAAGTTGCAATCGCATTTTTAACCCTTTCACCGCCAAAGTCGCATTTTCGCACCACAGTGATTTAACACCTATGTCACTTAAAAGGCATCAAATTGGGGTCTATTATCCAAAGACCCTATTGTCTTAGTTTTACGGAAGTAAGTAAGGATAGACCTTATTTTATATATTTTTACAGAAGAATCCACAATACTGCAGTATTCTATACCCAGGTAAATTTAATGGAAATTGTTTGGCTGAAATGTGGCTGGCGGTGAAGGGGTTAATCTACTAGCAGAGTTTTAACCGGTACCATATTTTTAATCTCTGCGCTGACTTATAACAATTACTTACTCCCATATTACCTCACAAACCAAACACAACAAGGCAGCACGCACATAAATAAACAAAAAACCCAAAACAAAACAAAACAAAAACACAGAAAGAAACCTTGTATTGAAGTCACACATAAACAAACAAATACAAAATATAAAAAACAAAAGACAGTTCCTTCCCAACCCTAATATTAGGAGAGGTAGCAATGTAACTTGGTCCATTAACCCTTTCACCGCCAGCCATATTTCAGCCAAAAATGTCAATTAAATTAACCTGGGTAGAGAAAAAAAATCATGCAATCTTGGGAATTCCTCTCTGACATGTATAGCATTAATAATAATAATAATAATAATAATAATAATAGTGAATCAGTTATATAGCGCATTCCTCCACCAATGTGGAGCTCTATGCGCTTAACAAAAAAAAAAAATAAAAGCAAGAAATTCAACAACAAAACAAATAATCGCTCACACACATGCAAATAGGCATACACATACACACCTCACCCACACATACACGCACGTACACACATACACACACACACACACACACACACACACACACACACACACACACACACACACACAGGCGCACACGCACACGCACACGCACACATACGACACGCACACAACACACACTCACACACACACACACACACACACACACACACACACACACACACAGGCACACACCCCACACGCACACATCACGCACACACTCACACACACAAACACACATACACACACACACACACAAACACACACACACACACACACAGGCCGCACACACACGCACACACACACACACACACACTCACACACACACACACCGTTACCATCACCACCACTCACCCCACCCAAAAAACAATACAAACTACAATCAGTTGAACAACAAAGATTCCAAACACACTCTCTCTCTCTCTCTCTCTCTCTTCTCTATCTCATCTCTCTTCACTGACTTCCTCTCTCTATACTCCTCTAACTCTCTGCCACTCACTCGAATCTCTCACATCTCTCGCAACAAAGCCTGACCGTACACATCGACAGTCCACACTGCAGTGAACAATAATATGGGGGGGTGCGAAGTGTGAGGTGTGAGAATAGAAGACCACAGTAAGTAATTGGTGCCTTAAAGGTTGATATGTAGCATTGCAACAGTTAGGGCTTGAACTTAAGGGCCCGTCCTTACCTCCAATGGTGGTGGAGGTTCCTTCGGATAACAGGGGGCCCTGATTTGATGGCCCACCAACCACCCCCCCCCCCGTTTAGTGACAATGGTGGTGATAGAAACTATTGTGGTTGGCCGTGAAAGTTATAATCGTCACCCGGCAATTCATGAACACTCAACACCCATTTTTTGAGATCCGTTTTGAGTAGAAGTAGTAATGTTGTTTTCCATTGAAGGAATTTTCAGTTGTTAAAAATTCCAGTCATAAAATATGACAAAATGCAACACGAACAAACCAAACAACACACCTACCATACAACGACACAAAAGTCAGTTAAGGTCTCTGTACACGTGAACATTTTTTTCCACTCTTTCCCCTCATGGCAACGACAAAAGTGATATGCCATTCATTATTATTATGACTTGCATGGTGAAAGGTAAAAATATGATGGGAAAATGTTCACGTGTACAGAGACCTTTAAAGACCCAGTACGTCACGCGTCAAACATCACGGTTTTCACGTGTTTCCCCTCTTATAGCTGGTAAGAAATCTTATTTTGACAGGTTCGACTCCCATACAAATGCCCGCCGAATTGAAAAACGAAACATCATTTTAAAAAGGGCAGCCTCACTTTGAAGTTGGGGACATGTGTATGTGGGTCACAGCTACCCAGAAAAAACCCAACAAGGGACTTAATCGTGGTGCGTCAGTGTGTCTTTAAAAACAAAGCTATCAACCTGCTTGTCTTCGGTACATTGGGCAGTCCGGAAAAAAAAAGACCTGAAGACCTCACCATCACCACTAACCTTGATGAGTCTCAGTTCCTGTCGGGCGCGTCGTCCGTTGTGCTGTTGCTGGACGTCGTGTCGCTGCTGGTGCTTCCTCAGCCTTCGCGAAGCGGCGCTGGTGTCCCACAGAATGGACCCGTAGGACCCCGACATCACCACCACGGGCAGCAGGAGGCAGCCCGCGAACACGCATCAGTAATGCGGCCCGTGATGTGATGTAGGCTCTGGAAATAGAAAAAACAACAACAAGTAGGCAAAGCCTTCAAGGCTCACTCCGGGTCGGGGTGGGTGTGGGGGGTGGGTGTGTATTTTCTAAGCACAATATTGCCTACAAACAAATAATGACTTTGAGATTGAGGGTCGTAAACATGAGGAGGGGGATGCGTAAGGCACAAGATTGCCAACAAAAAAGTGACTTATGAGATTGAGGGTCGTAAATCACGAGGGGTGTGCTTTAAAGGCACAAGATTGCCCCAACAAAAATGACTCTGAGATTGAGGGTCGTAAACATGAATGGGGTGTGTTTAAAGTACACAGATTGCCCATAACAAATAAGACTTTTGAGATTGCGGGTCGTAAACATGAGGGGGGTGTTTAAAATACAAGATTGGCTAACAAATAATGACTTTGAGATTGAGGGTCGTAAACACGAGCTGGGGGTGTTTAAAGTACAAGATTGCCAACAAAAAATGACTTTGAGATTGAGGGTCGTAGACGTGGTGGATTTTGTTTTATAAGGACAAGATTGCACCAAAAATAATGACTTTTGAGATGGAGGTGCGTAAAAATGAGGGGGGGGGAGGGTGGGAGGGGGGTGGGGGGGTGGTGGTACAAAGTACAAATGAAACTATCGTTAATGGATACAACTAAAAAAAAAAAGGAAAAAAAGTGCCCGTGCCGAGAATCAAACCCGGAACCATTGGCATGACAGACAGACACTCTACCAATGAGCTATCGAGGCTTTCAGTGTTGATGAGTTTCTTAACTCATGTTGCCTATTGAATATTCTCTAACCCACTAATCTAAAAATGTAATCTGTTTGTTATCTGTGTGTTATTCAAATCATTATTGTTTGAAAGCTTGCATAAACATCTGGAGAGATGACAACATACAAACAAAAAAATCAACACAGTCTATCCAATGGAGAGGACAACATACAAACAAATCAACATCTATCCAATGAGAGGACAACATACAAACAAACTCAACATCTATCCAATGGAGAGGACAACATACAAAACAAATCACCACATCTATCCATGGTGGAGAGGACAACATATATACAAACAAATCAACATCTGTATCACTCAATGGTGGAGAGGACTAACATACAAACAAATCAACACATCTTAATCCAAATGGAGAGGACACCATACAACATCAAATCATGACATCTATCGCAATGGAGAGGACAACATACATACAAACAAATCAACATCTATCCAATGGAGAGGACAACATACAAACAAATCAACATCTATCCAATGGTGGAGAGGACGACACATACAAACAAATCAACATCTATCCAATGGAGAGGACAACATACAAACAAATCAACATGTCATCCAATGGAGAGGACAACATACAAACAAATCACACATCTATCCAATGGAGAGGACAACATATATACAAACAAATCAACATCTATCCAATGGAGAGGACAACATACAAATAAAAGTGTCATAAAGGCGAACTTGGCACATTCTTTTTTGAGAATGATGCTTTGTTTGTCTCACTTTTTGGTTCTGACCCACGCATTGCTAGATGATTGGTTATCGTAATCAACTTTGTTGGAGGGGAGTTAATTAGAAAGAGAGTATTCACCCTTTGTTCAATTTCGTTTGTCCACATCATTATCACACAGTTGTCACCTTCATTCTGCTAGGCATAAAGTACTCGTAAAAGACAGAAAGCGTCACCAGCCTTTCCCCCCATACCTTTCGTGATACTCGTTTTAAAGCACGTTTAAGAGTTTAAGAGTATGTACAGATCATATCCTTTATAGATATAGATAGACAAAATACCCATAAGTCAAATTAGGCAAATGTTAAGATCATCTCCCTCCGCTGTTCCAGGGTGAAGTTGGCCAATCAGCTTAATCGGAGGGAGCTGATTGGCCAACTTCACCCTGGAACAGCGGAGGGAGCTGATCTTAACATTAGCCCAACATTGATTAAAACAAAAATGAGATTTCTGATATTTCAAGCCTATTGTAAGAAACTAGCTTGAGCGATTTTTCGTGGTACTGGGTCACTGAATTAAAATAAAATTGTGATAGTATCTTCTGGTTTGGTATCACTGACCTATCCGGGGTGGACCATTGCAGTGTGCAGGAGGTTCCGAAGGGCTCCACGTCGTAGGCGCCCCAGCCCAACAGCGGCAGCACGGCCCAGGCGGCCGACATGAGGACCACCATCAGCAGCGACTTCATAAACCGGTCCCTCCTCAATGAGAAACTGGACACAACAGAAAATGGGGTGGAACAAAACTAATGTTTCTAGCACTATTCGCATCGCAACGAGTTTGAATTGATTAAACAAACTCACAAATCACTCCAGCCATACACACAAACAAAACAGACATAAACAAAAGGAGAAATGAAAGAAAATTACGGGTTTTTACTTCAGGTTTAGACATAGACTTTTCAGATCAGACTTTTAAAAAAAAGTTATATATAATTTTGTCTTTCTGCGCGCACGTGTTTTTCCCTCCCTTGTTGTTTTAAGGGAGGACTTGAAAGACGAGAGGCTGTTTGAGGTTCGGAGTGCAGAAGAAAGTCTACATATATATATATAAACGTACAAGAATTTAAGAAGAAAAAACAACCACACCATTAAGCTTTCCTCTTATATATATATAGTTTGCTTTAATAAAACTTTTTTTGTGTCCAATATTTAAGTTGTGAACCTAAGAAAAAAACTGAATAACTTTAATGTTAGCTTTACGATTTGTTCTGTGTTCTGAAAAGAATAAAATAAAATAATGTGCTGATTTACTTTTTCTGATATATATATATATATAAACGTACAATATATATAGACAGCTACACTCCTTCTGTCTATATATATATATATATACTTTATGTAGAAAAAACTCTCTACACTGATTGGTTCCCCCACAACAAACCACTACAAAAGCAAACTCAGGGGCAAAAGTGTGGTCTAAGGGAGTGAAGCGAGTTTAGAAGTGACCAAGGTATGGTGCGCACACAGATGTACTTTCTTTGAAGCAAATGCATCAAATTGACAGCTATCTATTAATTCCAGACATATATGGCCGGAACGACTTGAATGAGTTTTAATGTCAAGCAAACTAATGCAACATCTCACTCTGTTTGTTTGTCAGTTTCTGTCTGTCTATCTTTGTCTCTTTGTTTGTGTTGTGTGTAGGTCTGTCTGTCTCTCCGTCGGTTTCCACCCCTCTCTCTGTTTCTGTTTTTGTCTTTCTGTCTCTCCTTCCAAGTCTCTGTTTCAGTCTGTGTCTGTCTTTCTGCGCGCACGTGTGTGTTTCCCTCCCTTGTTGTTTTAAGGGAGGACTTGAAAGACGAGAGGCTGTTTGAGGTTCGGAGTACAGAAGGAAGGTTGTTCCAAGAGGAAGGAGCTTGGACAGAAAAAGAACGTTCGCCAAGAGATCCGGTGCAGAAACGAGGGATCTGGAGGACGTGGGTGTCAGAGGAAGAGCGTAGCTGTCTAGAAGGAGTGTAGCTGTCTAGAAGGAGTGTGGCTGTCTAGAAGGAGCGTAGCTGTCTAGAAGGAGTGTAGCTGTCTAGAAGGAGTGTGGCTGTCTAGAAGGAGTGTAGCTGTCTAGAAGGAGTGTAAACAGTCAGAAGATCAGAGAGATAGGATGGGGCCAGACCATTCAGCGACTTGCAACACAACAGAGCAAGTGTATACTTGATGCGCTTTTCAACGGGGAGCCAGTGAAGAGATTGGGGCAAAGGAGAAACATGCGAGGACTTAGAGCACCTCAGTTCAAGGCGTGCGGCATTATTTTCCACCTTCTGCAATTTAATCAGAATATTCTGTGGGCAGCCAGCAAGGAGGGAATTACAGTAGTCTAGTCTTGTAACAAAGAAAGGCAGAAATAAGAGTTTTGGTGGCTTCTTTCAATGTATGAATTATGTTGTCATAATCATTCTTCGCTATAATCACCCGTTTTCCCTAGTAGCCACAATTTTACAGTATCCTTTTTCAAAATCCACATTCCCCATCTCCCCTTACTCTTGCTGGTATATATATATATATATATGTAAATAATGTTCTTGATTTTAAACAAATTGAGTTGTTTCTTTTCTTAGTTTTCTTTTTTTCTTTTTCTTCTTCTTCTTAATTGTGTTTGTTTGTTGCTTTCTTGTTGCTTGCCTCAGGGCTGAGTGGAAACAAAGCATGGACTCACAGGCCATGGGGTGGCAGACACAGATGTAGCGAGTGATGCCCAGAGCGGAAAGGACAAAGATGTCCACAATGCCGAAGAAAAAACCCAGAAACCCGTTTATCAGACAGCCTGCAAGGAGAGAAAGGTGTAAAACAAAGATAAACATACACCAGAAACCCATTTATCAGACAACCTGCAAGGAGAGAAAGATGTAAAATAAAGATAAACATACACCAGAAACCCGTTTATCAGACAGCCTGCAAGGAGAGAAAGATGTAAAACAAAGATAAACATACACCAGAAACCCATTGATCAGACAACCTGCCAGGAGAGAAAGATGTAAAATAAAGATAAACATACACCAGAAACCCATCGATCAGACAGCCTGCAAGGAGAGAAAGATGTAAAACAAAGATAAACATACACCAGAAACCCATTTATCAGACAGCCTGCAAGGAGAGAAAGATGTAAAACAAAGATAAACATACACCAGAAACCCATTGATCAGACAACCTGCAAGGAGAGAAAGATGTAAAACAAAGATAAACATACACCAGAAACCCATTTATCAGACAGCCTGCAAGGAGAGAAAGATGTACAACAAAGATAAACATACACCAGAAACCCATTTATCAGACAGACTGCAAGGAAAGAAAGATGTACAACAAAGATAAACATATACCAGAAACCCGTTTATCAGACAGCCTGCAAGAGAAAGATGTAAAACAAAGATAAACATACACCAGAAACCCATTTATCAGACAACCTGCCAGGAGAGAAAGATGTAAAATAAAGATAAACATACACCAGAAACTCGTTTATCAGACAGCCTGCAAGGAGAGAAAGATGTAAAACAAAGATAAACATACACCAGAAACCCATTGATCAGACAACCTGCCAGGAGAGAAAGATGTAAAATAAAGATAAACATACACCAGAAACTCGTTTATCAGACAGCCTGCAAGAGAAAGATGTAAAACAAAGATAAACATACACCAGAAACCCGTTTATCAGACAGCCCGCAAGAGAAAGGTGTAAAATAAAGATAAACATACACCAGAAACCCATTGATCAGACAACCTGCAAGGAGAGAAAGATGTAAAACAAAGATAAACATACACCAGAAACCCATTGATCAGACAGCCTGCAAGGAGAGAAAGATGTAAAACAAAGATAAACATACACCAGAAACCCGTTTATTAGACAACCTGCGTGTAAAATAAAGATAAACATACACCAGAAACCCATTGATCAGACAACCTGCAAGGAGAGAAAGATGTAAAACAAAGATAAACATACACCAGAAACCCATTGATCAGACAGCCTGCAAGGAAAGAAAGATGTAAAATAAAGATAAACATACACCAGAAACTCGTTTATCAGACAGCCTGCAAGAGAAAGATGTAAAACAAAGATAAACATACACCAGAAACCCATTGATCAGACAGCCTGCAAGAGAAAGATGCAAAACAAAGATACACCAGAAACCCATTGATCAGACAGCCTGAAGATGCAAAACAAAGATACACCAGAAACCCATTGATCAGACAGCCTGCAAGAGAAAGATGCAAAACAAAGATACACCAGAAACCCATTGATCAGACAGCCTGAAGATGCAAAACAAAGATACACCAGAAACCCGTTTATCACATTGTTCACCAGTTTTGGGGTTAACTTACAGCAATTTTAAAATGTGAATTGCCAACATTACATTGTCAAGATTTCCAATTTGATAAAGAGCTTGTTTTTATTTGGTACAAAAGAAAACACATTCACTGATGCAGTGGATCATTTTGTATGCCATTGTTTTCCGTATATAAATGTAAATTGCACAATATAAACCGAATGTTTCAAACCTTTTGTGATATGCTAAAAATAGATAATGTCTAGAGGAATATATATCATTTGTTAATGGAAAATATGTACATTTGAGACAAAAATGGTTCCTATGCAAGCCTTTGGCTATGTAATGTTCTACCCCTGTTGCTATGTCTTCTTTTTTCATTATTTTGTTTCTCCATTCATTGAATTGAAATAGGCCAGTAAATAGTGTTAAAGATAGTCCATGTGTACTATAAAATTAAGTTTGAACGTTCTCTTTTCCACAAAGTTAATTGATATTGAAATTTGACATAGATTGCTAACAATACGTATCTGTATTGTACCCAAAAAATCGGGACTTTATTGGTGTTGCACTGCCTCCGGGCTCTGCCTCTTGACGATTTTCGGGGGGGAAAACTAGGGGAGAGCACTTCGTGAAAATTAGAGTTGATTACCTCGACTTACTCAGTCAAAACCATGGCAACAATGGCGTCGAAGCTT
>CM065700.1:29622122-29626040 GCA_017654935.2 Phymorhynchus buccinoides | reverse complement strand
ATGCGTGGTGGTGTGTGTGTGCGTGTGGTGTGCGTGCGTGCGTGTGTGCGTGTGCGTCGTGCGTGCTGCTTGCGTGTGTTGTGCGTGCGTGCGCTGCGTGCAGCGCGCGTGAGAGAGAGATTATCGTGCGCGTGTGTGTTGTGCTGCAGTGCGTGTGCGTGCATGCGCGCGCTGAGCGTGTGTCGTGTGTGTGTGTTGTTGTGGTGTGTCGGTGTGTGGTGTGTGTGTTGTGCGTGTGCGGCGCGTGTGTTGCGGTGGCACGGCGTGTGTGTTGTGTGTGTGTGTAGTGGGTTGTGTGTGCCTGTCAAGGAAAGACAGAGACAGAAAGAGTTGGATTATGCTTGAGTTATGCTACTGTGTGTGTTTAATTGTTTATCAATTAAATATTTCACTCAACAGAAAGAGTGAGAGGAGAGAGGGAGATGAGAGAGAGAGGAGAGAGAGAAGAGACGACGAGACGAGAGAGAGAGAGACGAGAGAGAGAGAGAGAGAGACGTAGAGAGGGGGAGAGGAGAATGAGAGGGAGAGAGAGAGAGGGAGAGAGAAAGAGGGAGAGAGAGAGAGAGAGAAGTGGTAGAGAGAGAGAGAGAGAGGAGAGAGAGAGAGAGAGAGAGAGATGACGAGAGAGTGTAGAGAGAAAGAGAAGGCGAGGAGGGGGGGGAAGGGAAGGAGGGAGGAAAATAGAGAGACAGGGCAGATACATTTCCAGACAGACACAGACTGAGACAGAGAGAGAGAGAGAGAGAGGAAGAGAGAGAGAGAGAGAGAGAGAGAGAGAGAGAGAGGAGTGGAGACAGGAGAGAGACGAGGAGAGACCGACCCCGAGAGAGAGAGAGACAGAGAGAGACAGAGAGAGACAATGACAAAATGATGATTAATGTCAATAGATACATGCATTCATGACATGAGGGTGTAATAAATAAAGGGAATGAAACGACAAATATCAGTACAGATAATACATTAATTCCACACAATGCTCCAATATGAGTATGAAAGATAAAATACAGTACAAAAACGTCAGCGCGCATATTTTCATCAAACCAAAGTCATTTCGTCCTATACATAATGACCAGGGGGCACTAAATAAGCCAATTTGTAATAGGGATCAAATGAAAGGAATGGATCTGAGTTTATATGCTTCAGCAACATATTCCTGCTAGCGAATTAATTAATAGCCCGTTTTCTAGCGTTTTAAAACACTCATCCAAGCTACGACCTTGTGGTACAGGGTCACTAAAAAAAATACATTTATTCACGAATGTGTTATAGCTTTCACATTGAAATAAAAGTGATACTCATCTTCCTTAAGATTTTATTTACAAACAGGAAGAAACATTATCTACATTTGATATGCAAAAAACATTTGTTGTTAAATTTAGGCCTAAGTTTGGTTCGAAATCTTGCACGTGCACTTCGTTGCCATCTACTGTAACAGCTGTTATATAGTTTTAACTTCAGGGGCTTTGGAACGAGAGAAACCCATCATATAGCGACTTTCTTCCATGTGAGAGTGCAAAATTTTGTTTAGATATACCGTCATTCCGATCTTTAAATTCAGAGATAAAAGCCTTTATCGTGATCTACGTCTTGGTTCAGCCACACTTATCCCAAACCCATTTTCTGTAGAGTAATTTCTTGACTCTTGAAACCCAATTAAAATTTCCCATTGTTATGTGCTGTAATAACCTTAGATACGCTGCTACACAGTCTTGGACGAAGGTAATTCGAAAGCATTAACCAATATCTGATACATTTTAAACACTTAGTATGAACAACAAAGGATACCTGCCGATCCTCGGCATACACATGCTGTTAGAAGAATGTAACAGCACACTAAGAAAACGTGTTATTGCAGAGTATGGACATTTTCTAATTGGATATTATGAGAGTTCCCATACTTCTGCCGCGTACGTTAATCTAGGGTGATTGTGTGTCAAAAAGTTTCCAGAAAAATAGATGGAAATCGTCGAGTTGAATTTCCTTAAAGTTTTAAGTATATTGTTTCCCTTTCTTTCCTTTTCTAAGCACATTTCTGTCAATCCTGCCCAGTAAGGCTAGCTTTGGTGTGAATACCAGGCCTAAATAGTGATAACAGTAGTGATATTCACTATCCATATTACCCATACCACCATTTTCAAATTAGAAAGATAGCCCCTTCCTAAAAAACATAATATTTGTCTGTCCAGGTTAACAGTACATGACAGTCGGTCTGCCTCTGCCATACGAAGGGAATTCAACGATTTTGCAAACCAACTATTGTATCTGGTATCTAGAGAGCAACATAAATACGTCTGCAAATTAACATAAGAAAATTTCTATTGCCATCTTGTATTATTGAATGCCGTGACGCCCTTTTTGTTAATTTCTATAGCTAATTCGTTAAAAAGAATGAGAAATTTGAGGACTCAACAGACATCCCGTTTGACCCCTCGAGGACAATTGAAATAATCGAGTATTCAACTCTTTCACGAACATAAGCTTAACTGAAGTGTAAATCCTTACACGAGCGTTCCATGGCCCTTCTGTCCGTGAGTCAAAAATATCGCAAACTAATGTCTCCTCATTAAACATCAATAGAAGCTCCAATGATTTCACCAGCGGTGTTTTTTTGTTTTATACGTAAATTTACGAATAACGTAACGAAATTTATAACCTCTGCCAGTTTTCTAATTACCCCTATCTATTATCCACCTGAGGGCTATGTCCATTCCCAAAACCTGTCGCCAAGCGCAATGCCCCAGGTAAGAAATTTTTTTCCTGTTGAAAATCTAATAGGCCTATACAATTAATTTTGCTTCTATTATTCCCCTATCACATCCATCTCTCTCCCCTCATCCTCGCCATCCTCTCCGCTTTTTTCCTCTCTCCTCGCCATCCTATCTCTCCTCCCATTCTCCCTCATCCTCTCCACCTCATCCTCTCTCTCCTCTCATTCTAGATAATCGCATCTCTTCCTCTCTTCAATGGAAATACAAAGAAATCTCCGCTAAAAAAGATAGTCAACGTAGTCTCCATCTCTCAATCCTGATCCCTCATCATCATCTCACTCGCGTTCTCTCCAACCCCCCTTAATCCCCTACAGATCTCTCCTCTCCTCGTCTCCTCTCTTCTCTCAACCTCCCTCATCTCGTCTCATCTCCTCTCCTCTCTCCCTCTCTCACCTCTCTCCTCCTACATCTCTCCTCTCCGCTCTCTCGCTCAATCCTCCTCTACCCTCCTCCTCTCCACCTCACCTCTCTCGCTCTCTCCTCTCTCCTCCCTCTCATACTCTCTCTCGTAAGACTCTCGCTCTCGTGCTCTCTCTCACATCCAATCTCTCTCTCCACTCTCCTCCTCTCTCACTCTCCTCCCTCTCCTCTCTCCGTCTCTCTCCTCTCCCCTCTCTCTCTCCCTCTCCCTCTCATCTCCTCTCTCGTCCTCCTCTCCTCTAGACCTCTCTATCTCTCTCTCACTCTCCATCACTCTCTCTCTCTCTCTCTCATCCCGCTCTCTTCTCTCCTCTCTCCGTCTCCCCTCTCTCTCTCTCTCCTCTCCATCTCCTTTCGTCAACTCTTCTCTTGTCTCTCTCCTCTCTCTCCTCTACTCCTCTCTCTCTCTCTCTCTCTCCTCGATTCTCTCTCTTCTCTCCCCTCTCTTCTCCTTCTCTCACCTCTCTCCTCCATCTCCATCTCCTCTCTCTCTCTCTCCTCTACTCCTCTCCTCTCGTCCCCTCTCCTCTTCTCTCTCCCTCTTCCTCTCTCTCTTCTCTCTCTCTCCTCTCTCTCCTCTTCTCCTCTCTCTCCGTCTCTCTCCTCTCTCTCCTCTCTCACTCTCTCTCATCTAACTCTCCCTCCTCTCTCTCATCTCACCCTCTCTCCTTCTCTCTCTCTTCTCTCTCTTCTCCCCTCTCTCTCTCTCTCTCTCTCCTCCTCCTCCCTC
>CM065700.1:29612122-29614622 GCA_017654935.2 Phymorhynchus buccinoides | reverse complement strand
TTGTTTTTTTATACAATTTATTAGTTTTCGTAATATGTTCAGATAGATGTGTCAATGGAGGGATCTAAAGATAGTCCTTTTTGAGAAGGAGAGAGCCATCGAATTTTACCCATCCATTCTTAGCTGTCAACACGATACATTAGCGGAGGCTGAGAGAGAGAGCTCTTCAGAGACTGGACCAAGTTTCCATATAGTGTGAGGTTGTTTGACAGCTTAGCAAATAGGCTTAGTGTGCATGCATGTGCACATGTAGAGCTATGTAAACCACTCTTGGGTGTAAATCACCAGGAGGGACTACAGGAGAGACTTGTTGCTGCGTCATTGTCCATGTGGTTTGTTCTGTTCTGAGAATAGTTGTTCGTTTGAGACATGAGCGACTGTGAGAGAGAGCTACCGAGGTTTCTGAGTGTATTGCTGTCTGATCTGTCTGTCTATCTATCCTACCTGTTTTTGTCATACTCAGAGAGTGGTAGAGAGAGAGAGAGAGAGAGAGAGGGGTGTGGGAGAGGGAAAGGAGGGAGGAAAATAAAGAACAGAAATGGCAGAGACATGTCTCAAGACAAACACAGACTGAGACACAGGACCAGAGAGAGAGAGAGGAGAGAGGAGAGAGAGAGAGAGAGAGAGAGAGAGGAGAGAGAGAGAGAGAGAGAGGAGAGAGAGAGAGAGAGTAGAGAGTTTGAGAGGTAGAGAGAGGGGTGGGGAGGGAAGGAGGAGGAAAATAGAGAGAAAGGCAGGAGACATTTGCAGACAGACACAGACTGAGACGAAGAGAGAGAGAGAGAGAGAGTCGGAGAAGAGACGAGAGAGAGAGAGAGAGAGAGAGAGGAGAGGAGAGAGAGAGACGAGAGAGAGAGAGAGAGAGATAGCCCCCGTTCTTATAACTGATAATGCATGTTTATTGTCGTGCCCTGGCTTTCTCTCTCTTCTCTCTCTCTCTCTCTCTCTCTCTCTCTCTCTCTCTCTCTCCTCTCTCTCTCTCTCTCTCTCTCTCTCTCTCTCTCTCTCTCTCTCTCTGTGCATGCTCTCTCTCTCTCTGTATGTCTGTCTGTCTGTCTGTCTGTCTGTCTGTCTGTCTGTCTGTCTGTCTGTTATGTCTGTCTGTCTGTCTGTCTGTCTGTCTGTCTGTCTCTCTGTCTCTCTCTCTCTGTCTGTCTCTCCTCTCTCTCCTCCTCTCTCTTCTCTCTCTCTCTCTCTCTCCTCTCTCTCTCTCTCTCTGTGTGCTGCTAATTGTCACCAATTATTAAAACTCAATTCTATGTACAAACGGGCAGCTTAAAAATAATCCTTCCTCTGACCCTGAACTCAGTACAGCAGAAAGAACAAGCCCAGTTAAACATACTTCCACTGCAATCACAGCTAGCCTACAATAAGCCATTCTCATGCACAAATTACACTATGACTTAGCTCCACAATACCTGTAAAATCTAGTTACACAAGCCTCACATCGCTATGGTTCAAGTAACTATATTTTACCACACACAAGAATAGACAAATTCAAGTCAAGGTTTTACTTTCTCGGGTTCCTCCATATGGAATTCCCTTCAGTCCGACATTAACCCTTTCACCGCCAGCCCATATTTCAGCCAAAGCTTTCCATTAAAATCCATCTGCAGCATTGGGGATTCTTCTGTGACACAAACAAAATACGGTCTATCCTTACTTCCCAAAACTACGACAATAGGGTCTTTAGATAATAGACCCCAATTTGATGCCTTTTAGTGACATAGGTGTTAAATCACTGTGGTGCTAAAATGCGACATTGGCGGTGAAAGGGTTAAATTATGCTCCTCTATCTCCACCTTCAAAACGAGTCTCCGAGAGACACTAACATTCGACCCTCCATAATTTATTTCTTCTTTTTTATTTCCCCCTTGGTTATATCTCCGGAAACGCTATATTGCAAATGACGATGTCATGTATTCACATCATTTTATTTGTTTACTATTCTCCCAACAATGTGCCTCATATAATTATGCTAAAATCAATGTTTAAACTTGTATGTTGTTGCTAATTGTTACCGGTTTCATATCCTAGGCTGCAATTGCTTGCCCTGTTCTATATTGTTTTTGATACGTGCTTCAACATATCTCTTGTGCGTATGTACATGTATGCTTGCGTGTGCGCGCACGTGCGAGTATGTGTGTGCATGGTTACACGCATGTTTGCACGCACGAGTATTAACAATTGTGCATGTGCGTATGCAAGTTTTATTAATCCATATTTCAACCTATCGTTTATTATAATAGCATCTGCTTTGCTACCTTTATGTTCAAATCTGTATGTGTAATAGTATGCCTTGCCTGCCATGTTTGTATTCTATGTTCGTATAATGTATCAAGGACAGATTGGAAGACTAGGCGTTGCCTAAAATCTTTATCCTTGAAAAATAAAGTTCAAGTTTTTTCTCTCTCTCTCTCTCTCTCTCTCTCTCTCTCTCTCTCACTCTCTCTCTCTCTCTCTCTCTCTCTCTCTCTCTCTCCTCTCTCTCTCTCTCTCT
>CM065700.1:29599622-29604622 GCA_017654935.2 Phymorhynchus buccinoides | reverse complement strand
TACCATACCATACCATACCATACCATACCATACCATACTATACCATACCATACCATACCATACCATACCATACCATACCATACCACACCATACCATACCACACCACACCATACCATACCATACCGTACCATACCATACCATACCATACCATACCATACCATACCATACCATACCATACCATACCATACCATACCATACCATACCATACCATACCATACCATACCATACCATACCATACCATACCATACCATACCATACCATACCATACCATACCATACCATACCATACCATACCATACCATACCATACCATACCATACCATACCATACCATACCATACCATACCATACCATACCATACCATACCATACCATACCATACCATACCATATACCATACCATACTTTACCATACCATGCCATACCATACCATACCATACCATGCCATACCATACCATACCATACCATACCATACCATACCATACCATACCATACCATACCATACCATACCATACCATACCATACCATACCATACCATACCATACCATACCATCCCATACCATACCATACCATACCATACCATACCATACCCTACCCTACCCATACCCTACCCTACCCTACCATACCCTACCCTACCCTACCCTACCATACCCTACCATACAATACCTACCATACCATACCCTACCCTACCCTACCATACCCTACCATACCATACCATACCATACCATACCATACCATACCATACCATACCATAACCATACCATACCATACCATACCATACCCTACCCTACCCTACCATACCATACCATACCATGTACCATACCATACCATACCATACCCTACCCTACCCTACCCTACCCTACCCTACCCTACCCTACCATACCCATACCATACCATACCATACCATACCATACCATACCATACCATACCCTACCATACCCTACCCTACCCTACCATACCATACCATACCATACCATACCATACCCTACCCTACCCTACCATACCATACCATACCATACCCTACCCTACCCTACCATACCATACCATACCATACCTAGAGAGGGGGTAAGAGAAAGAGGGAAAGAGAGAGCAACTTGGACAATAAAATAATTTTACTTGGACAATAAAACTGACTTTTGATAGATGATTGTAGGTCAAAGTAAGGAGTTGTTCATATATATTGTTAGGTACATTTTATGTACCATCATTAGTCCCCGAGCCGCAGGTTCGGGGAGCTATTGTTTTTGTCTGGTCCGTCCGTCCGTCCGTCCGGTGTCCGTCGTCCGTCCGGTGTCCGTCCGTCCGGCTAGCCTCCGTCCGTCCGACTATTCGTCCGTTTTTCTCAAAAACTATTCAGTCTATCATCATCAAATTTGGTATACTAGTTTGCCAAGATGCAAGCTATCCACTGATGTATTTAGTTTTACATTAAGGTCAAGTTCGCGCCAGTTACGGGGTTCAAACCCCGAAGCACATAATCGCTAATATCTCGCGAAGTTTTGCATGTATTTCAATGCAGGTTTTTTTCACAACATTTCTTGATGAATGGTCTATAACACAGTTGTCATGAATTTTTCTGTGCGCCCGTGTGCGCATGATCGCGCGCGCTCAAATCACGGGTCCGAACCCCAAGGCTATATATAAAAAAAACCTATTCAGTTACGTGCTGTTTTGATGCCTTTTTATGTAGTTGCGTGCTGTTTTGATGCGTTTTTATGTATGTGTACAGCCGACACATTCCGATTTCGGAGTAGCTCGGCGATGCTGCGAGGGGACTTTGCAGCCGCTCGGCGTTGCACTTGTCCTTTTTTTTAAAATTGTAATATATGGTACCGTCGCGCTGGAGAAGAAAAAAAAAGAGTTCTTATGGGGTCGAAAAGCGATTTGGTGTGTTCTAACATTTGAGGTGTATGTTCCTAATTATTCCGTTCAGCCGACAGTACTGCGTCATTCAATGGCCGCCTCTGTTTTTCTGTTACGTGACCTCGGCCGAATTTTCTAAGCGCACGCACGCACGCATACAAACAGAGAGACCGATAATTTATCTTGCAATTATCTCGTATGGTGAACTCGGTATACCCAGAATGGAGAATGTCGGTAAAAGGTCTCCGTACACGTGACCGTTTTTCGCTCTGTCCTCATGGCAACACAGTTGATGGGCCAGTCATAAAATGACTCGCATAATCACCATGCTGCTATGGGGAAAGAGTGGGAAATATTCCCGTGTACGGAGACCGTTATTGTGATCACCAACTAGTATCAGTTAGCTTACCAACAACAGGAATTAGTCGGTGAAGAATAAGTGGACCAGAGAGGAGGAGGAAGGAGGAGGAGGAGGAGGAAGAGGAGGAGGAGGGAGGAGGAGGAGGAGGAGGAGGAGGAGGAGAAGAAGAAGAAGGAGGAGGAGGGAGGAGGGATGAGGAGAAAAAGAAGGAGGAGGAGGAGGAGGAGAAGAAGAAGAGGAGGAGGAGGAGGAGGAAGAGGAGGAGGAGGAGGAGGAGGAGGAGGAGGAGGAGAAGAAAGAAGGAGGAGGAGGAGGAGGAGGAAAGAAGAGGAGGAGGAGGAGGAGAGGAGGAGAAGAAGAAGAAGGAGGAGGAGGAGGAGGAGGAGGAGAAGAAGAAGAGGAGGAGGAGGAGGAGGAGGAGGAGGAGAAGAAGAAGAAGGAGGAGGAGGAGGAGGAAGAAGAGGAGGAGGAGAAGAAGAAGAAGAAGGAGAAGGAAGAAGGAGAAGGAGGGGGAGGAGGAGGAGGAGGAGGAGGAGGAGGAGGAGGAGAAAAAGAAACAGGGGGGTGGGAGGAGACATCGACGACATCAGCGAGAAAACAAGAACAAAATTCACTCAGTAATAAACAAACAAAAAGAAGAAAGAGGAGGATGAGGGGGAAGGGGAAAGAAGACATAAAGGGGGGAAAAAAAGAAGAAGGAGGAGAAGGGGAAGAGGAGGAAGAAAAGACAAAAAGGGGAAAGAAAAGATAAAGACAAAAAGGGGGAGATGAAAGATAAAGACAAAAAGGGGGGAAAGATGAAAGATAAAGACAAAAAGGGGAAAGATGAAAGATCGAAGATGAAAGATAAAGACAAAAAGGGGAAAGATGAAAGATAAAGACAAAAAAAACAAAGGAAAGATGAAAGATAAAGACAAAAAAGATGGATAAAGACGCAAAGCATCGCCGCCGAGGTAAAGATAAAGACAAAAAGGGGAAAGATGAAAGATAAAGACAAAAAGGGGAAAGATGAAAGATAAAGACAAAAAAGGGGAAAGATGAAAGATAAAGACAAAAAGGGGAAAGATGAAAGATAAAGACAAAAACAAGACAAAAAGGGGAAATATGAAAGATAAAGACAAAAAGGGAAAAGATGAAAGATAAAGACAAAAAGGGGAAAGATGAAAGATGAAATATAAAGACAAAAAAGGGGAAAGATGAAAGATAAAGACATAAAGGGGAAAGATGAAAGATAAAGACAAAAAGGGGAAAGATGAAAGATAAAGACGCAAACGGGGCAGGGGATGAAAGATAAAGACAAAAAGGGGAAAGATGAAAGATAAAGACAAAAAGGGGAAAATGAAAGATAAATACAAAAAGGGAAAAGATGAAAGATAAAGACAAAAAGGGGAAAGATGAAAGATAAAGACAAAAAGGGGATGAAAGATTGAAGATGAAAGATAAAGACGAAAAAGGGGAAAGATGAAAGATAAAGACAAAAAGGGGAAAAGATGAAAGATAAAGACAAAAAAAAGATGAAAGATAAAGACAAAAAGGGGGATGATGAAAGATAAAGACAAAAAGGGGAAAGATGAAAGATAAAGACAAAAAGGGGAAAGACGGAAAGAGATAAAGACAAAAAGGGGGGAGGAAAGACAAAAAGGACGATGAAAGATGAAAGATAAAGACAAAAACAAAAGATGAAAGAATAAAGACAAAAAGGGGAAAAGATGAAAAATAAAGACAAAAAGGGGAAAGATGAAAGAAGATAAAAACAAAAAGGGGGAAAGATGCGTGTGCGTGCGCAGTGTGCGTGCGTGCGCGTGCGTGTGCGTGTGCGTGTGTGTTTTACTGAACAGCATAAAGGCCATAGTCGATGGTGAGCCAAAACATTCAATATGCGACCCAGCACCACGAAAGGGACATTAAGTGTCCAAACTGACCTTTCTGAGAAAATTATACATTTGAAAACGTCAGAACCCCACAATTCTCTTTCTAATGATACAAGAACCATTCTTGTATCTTTTTTCTGTTCCAGAGTTATGAGCCTTTAAGGTCGGTACGGTGAGTGTCGACCATTCTGAGCGAAAATGCAGTCTAAAGTCTAGCCTAGCTGAAGAAAATGCATTGACCTACTCATTTTAAAGCGCTTATAAGACCATTTACAGACCATAATATTAAAGATTGTCCTTGATAAATATTAAAGGTGAGTTATTAGAGAACACGAAAATAGTATCAGTTAGCTTACCAACAACAGGAATTAGTCGGTGAAGAATAAGTGGACCAGAGGAGGAGAAGAAGGAGGAGGAGGAGGAGGAGGAGGAGAAGAAAGAAAGAGGAGGAGGAGGAGGAGGAGGAGGAGGAGAAGAAGGAGGAGGAGGAGGAGGAGGAGGAAGGAGGAGGAGGCGGAGGAGGGAAGAAGACGAAGAAGGAGGAGGAGGAGGAGGAGGAGGAGAAGAAGAAGAAGGAGGAGGAGGAGGAGGAGGAGGAGGGGGAGGGGGAGGAGGAGGGCGGATCTTCTCTCTTCTGTCTTGGAGGCATGCTTATTGAGAGCTCTGGTTGCCGCCCTTAAATACACATTCGTGTCTAACTTTTGCTCAGCAGTGTTCACTACAGTCATGCCTTGCACGTGCAATAGGCAAGAAACCTGCATCAGCCCTGATTCTTCAGCGAAAAGAGACCAAACTTTCGTGAAATTCTCGTGAATTTGCCACATTTTAAGCGTACCTGAAAACGCTGTTGCTGTACTGCAATGTCTGCAAAACTGGTTCAGGCACGTGCAACAGGAAGGAAAGTTATTGA
>CM065700.1:29577122-29592122 GCA_017654935.2 Phymorhynchus buccinoides | reverse complement strand
CTATCCTTCTGTCACTTTGAACAGACCCTTCCGCCTTACCTCTCCAGTGCTCTTCACACCTACACTCCTTCCTGCTCACTCATGTCCTCAAACACAAAACTTCTGAAAGTTCCAAAAACAAATCTAAAATCATTTGGTGACCGCAGTTTCAGTTTCAGTGCCCCTGCTGTTTGGAATTCCCTCCCAGTCGATCTCCGTCATGAACCAACTCTCTCTGGTTTCAAAGCTAAACTCAAGACTCACTACTTTCAAAGCTCATTGGGTTTGTACAGTTTTTCCTTCTTGATCTTGTACCTGGGTGAATGATTCGGTGGTGATACTGTTTTGTGTGACTGCGTGCGTATCAGTGAATGGAAGCGCCTTGAGTGTAAAATAATTATAGAAAGGCGCTATATAAGTGCTATCAATTATTATTATTATTATTCTGCTAACTACTACTCTTACTACTACAGCTCCTACTGTATTATTATTACCATTGCTTCTGGTGTAATTATACTATTTCTACTCCTCCTCTTCTTCCCTTTCTAACTCCTCCTCTTCTTCCCTCTCCTCCTCTGCTCCTGCAATCACAACTACTACTACTACTACTACTACTACTACTACTACTACTACTACTACTACTACTACTACTACTACTACTACTACTACTACTACTACTACTACTTACTACTACTACTACTAAGAAAGACGGAAATGAATGAATGAAAATCCGTTTAACGTCCTCCGGTCTGAAGCAGACACATATGGGACATTAGTAGATATAAAGATGGTGGGAACGATCCTGGAGGCAATGCCCGGAGGCAGTGCAACTCCAGGAAAGTCCCGAATTTGTAACGATACAGATGCATAGGTTACTAAGAAAGACGGATAAAAGTTTACGCATATAGGGGAAATTTCGGACGTGACCACGCGGGCTGCAAATCTTTTCCCTTCTTTGGTTTCACTTATTTATGGATTGCGCACGGTTTCCGCATGGAATATCCGCTTATGTGTGTACACGGCCATGTCCACAAGCTTTGTATTGTGCCTGCTTTTATCAATTATGTTTATAAAGCGGCTGACAAGTAGAAGACGTAAGCGCTACCGTGCTGTACATAGATACAAAGGGAAAACACAAAGAAGAAAACAAGGGTTGGCCGCCAACAAAGGGTTCTGTCATTCTTCGTGGGTAGTAGTATAGACCGAAGATAAGATATATCAGGATAACCTCTAACCACCGAAACACACCGACACGAGCGAAACGGACCCAAAAGGGGCCACAAAGGGACACTCGAAACATTTTATACACGGAATCTGCCACTTCCGGTCATTGTTTCAGAAAAACAAATGTCCTTGTAAGTTAGGAACTTTTTCATGGATTTAATTTAATGGATTTATCTTCGGGTTTTTTAAAAAGTTTTACTTTTATTTTACCTTTTTAATGTTTCAATGTTGATTATTGTAACTTAAAATTTTAACTTTTGAAGTGGGTTTTTTTTTTTTTGGTGACACGAAAAAAAACTTTAAGCTGATTCTAACCCGAGGCGAAATGTGGAGGAACATTCAGTACTCAGAATTTTAATTTTTCTTTTAAATGAAAGAAACAAGGTGGTGACTGCTGGATCCTATTGGTAAACACTAACCTGGGTGGGTGGGAGGAAGAAGGAAGAAACAGTGTGGTGACTGCTGGATCCTATTGGTAAACACTGACCTGGGTGGGTGGGAGGAAGAAGGAAGAAACAAGGTGCTGACTTGCTGGATCCTATTGGTAAACACTGACCTGGGTGGGTGGGAGGAAGAAGGAAGAAACCAGGTGCTGACTGCTGGATCATATTGGTAAACACTGACCTGGGTGGGTGTTGTAGAGGAAGAAGGAAGAAACCAGGTGCTGACTGCTGGATCCTATTGGTAAACACTGACCTGGGTGGGTGGGGGAGGGCAAGAAGGAGAAGAAAACAAGGTGGTGACTGCTGGATCCTATTGGTAAACACTGACCTGGGTGGGTGGGAGGAAGAAGGAAGAAACAAGGTGGCTGACTGCTGGATCCTATTGGTAAACACTGACCTGGGTGGGTGGGAGGAAGGTAAGAAGAGAACCAAGGGTGGTGAGGTGAGCTGGATCACTATTGGTAAAACACGCGACCTGGGTGGGTGGGGGGAGGAAGAAGTGAAGAAAACAAGGTGGTGACTGCTGGATCCTATTGGTAAACACTGACCTGGGTGGGTGGGAGGAAGAAGGAAGAAACAAGGTGGTGACTGCTGGATCCTATTGGTAAACACTGACCTGGGTGGGTGGGAGGAAGAAGGAAGAAACAAGGTGCTGACTGCTGGATCCTGTTGGTAAACACTGACCTGGGTGGGCTGATGGATCCTAGGAAGTAAATTGAAGAAGACACAAGGTGGTGACTGCTGGATCCTATTGGTAAACACTGACCTGGGTGGGTGGGTGGAAGAAGGAAGAAACAAGGTGCTGACTGCTGGAGTGGACTCCTATTGGTAAAACACTGAACCTGGGTGGGTGGGAGGAAGAAGGAAGAAAACTCAGGTGGTGACTGCTGGATCCTATTGGTAAACACTGACCTGGGTGGGTGGGTGGAAGAAGGAAGAAACAAGGTGCTGACTGCTGGATCCTATTGGTGAAACCTAAGCTTTATATTGGTAACACTGACCTGGGTGGGTGGGAGGAAGAAGGAAGAAACCAGGTGGTGACTGCTGGATCCTATTGGTAAACACTGACCTGGGTGGGTGGGAGGAAGAAGGAAGAAACAAGGTGGTGACTGCTGGATCCTATTGGTAAACACTGACCTGGGTGGGTGGGAGGAAGAAGGATCCTAGGAGGTTATTTGCTGGGTGACAAGTTTCGAGCAGAGTTCTTCGTCGGACTGAATTTTTCCAGTGGTGTGTTGGCAGTCTGGTCCTTCACTGGACTTGAGTCCAGGCCGAAGTCGGACGTGGCTGGGCCTAACTATTTCTTAGTAAAGCGAATAACGACAGCCTGACGCATCTGCGCTCATAATTAACAGGAAACTGTCTGAGCGGTCGAAAAAGAAGAAGAAGAAGAAGAAGAAGAAGATAACTAACTGAGTATTGTTCAGGGGAGGAATGGATGAACCACATATCAGGAATTAACCGTGATTGGAAAGGGGAAAAAACGGGGCAGATATTGAGGTGCAAGGGTGAGCAGTTGTTTGGTTGGAGAAGAAAGTTATTCCCAAAGCAGGGGGACGGGTATGTGGGGGGTGGGGTGGGGTGGGAGGGTGTGTTGTAGGAGGGGTGCAGGAAGGGAAAAAGAAGGTAGACTGTCAGGGAACAAGCAGGGGGGTGATGGGGAAACAAGAGGTCAGAAGGCTGAGGGTAGGGGCTGGGAAAGGGGCTGGGGGCTGGGAGACGGTGTAGTTACTGGCGGGAGTTGAGGCCACTTTAGGGAGGGGGGGGGGGGGCGCTTAATCGCCTCAATCACACTTAAATTCCTGATATGTGTTCATCCATCCTCCCCTGAACAATACTCACTCAGTGAAGACAGACTGCCAACACACCACTGCAAATTCAGTCCGACGAAGAGCTATGCCCGAAACTGTTACCGAGCAGTTTATGACCTCCTAGGATCCTTCTTCCTCTCACCCAGGTCAGTGTCTTCTTTTAAATCTTTAGGTTGCTATGCTTAGAAGATTTAACCTAGATGTGTCACGCCTCAGGTCGAGTCCGATTCTGTCTGTTTCGGGTCCGTTTTGCTCCGTTTCGGCCCACTTCGATGTTTAGAAGAACCGCACTATATCATCATTTTTACAAAACAATTCTTTTTGTGGTAGTACTGTCTGGGTTTCATACAAGAAGAATGAAAGCACTAGCAGCCTTCTTTCATCCATTTGAGATACTACAACAGTCAGGCTTTCACCTTCTGACATATCTTATTATTTTCATAATGTAACCCTAGTAGACCTACTGTAGGAGACCCAGTGCGTTGGTCAGTTGACCGTTTCCTATTTGTGACCTGGCATCACGAAAGGGACATTAAGTGTCAAACTGACCATTCTGAGAAAAGTATACATGTATGTGAAAACTTCAGATAATTCTCTTTCTAATGATACAAGAACCATTCTTGTATGTTTTTTTCCGTTCCAGAGTTATGAGCATTTAAAATAAGTAGGGTGAGCTGGCGGTCCATTTTGAGAAAACACAGTCTAAAGTCTAGCCTAGCTTAAGAAAATGCATTGACCTACTCGTTTTGAAACACTTATAAGACCATTTAGAGATCATATTAAAGATTGTCCTTTATAAATATGAAAGATAAGATGTTAGAGAACACGAAAAATACCCATAACTCAAAATTGACCCCAAAAATGAGATTTTTGACTTTGCAAGCCTGTTGTGAGAAACTAGCCCAGCGATTTAATGTCCCTTTTGTGGTGCTGGGTCACATTTGTCCATTCCAGCCTCCTCTACTGATACAAGCAAGAAGTGGAGATTAACGTCCAATCAGTCGTAGACTCTTATGGACGATATTCCTGAAGACAGCAGGGTCTTCCCGGGGATGGAGACGATGCGATGGCGATGAGACAGTGGTTCTGGACGTGGCAAGGCGTCGTGGTTGATTCCCAATAGCGTTGTGAACCCTTGAACATAGGGGTTCACAGTCTGGTACTGTGTCGTTTGGACGGGTGTCCAAGTCTGGGCTTTCTTCTTCTCCTTGATGTTTAGGGTGGGATTAGCATCGTCGCCGCGGGGCAGAGGTGTTAAAGTATTGTGAGACTGCCCGTAGGTTGTCGATCTCAATTCCCGCATTTTCTTGTCCAAGGCTGCTGGCTGCTAACTCCTCTCCCAAAGGCCGTCTTCAGGACCACCGGGCGGCCTGCTCCATACCGGGCTGTTGATGTCGTCACACACGGGCAGGAGACACACAGTCATGTCGAATCGTCTCTGCAGGCGGATGATTTCCCCCAGTAGGAAAGTGGGCGAGCTGGACCCTAAGCCAGCCTTGGACAACTTGCAACTGGCGCCTACTGGGCATCGGCGGTCTTGTTGACTCAGAGGCCAACACTGTAGAGATGATCCAAGTCGCCGAACGTCGTCCTGTCCGCATACAAGTCCATCAACTCCCATGGTGAGGGAGGATGACTGTGTCGCCCTTTCTGCTGCCTGACACTCAGCAGAACTTCAAGTGTAGTCTGCCACCCTTACACTCTTCTACTGGTAAAGAGATAACAAGCTAAATACTGAGCTGGAGCGGTCAGTGCCAATGCCCGAGAGGTCAGTCAGAACGAAAAGGTTGTTTACACCGACCTGTCTGCGCGTGATATCATTGGCGATCCGTGTTCCATAACAGAGAAAAGACAGAAGAAGCAAGGAAAGGTGGAAAGAAAGAAAGAAGAAACACAAGGAAGTAGCGGAAAAGAAGAATGAGGAGAAGTGGAAAGGAAGAAGAAAAAGAGGAGGAAGTGAAGAAGAAGAAGAAGAAGAAGAAGAAGAAGAAGAAGACATTTGTGGAAAAAAAGAAGAAGAAGAAGAAGAAGAAGAAGAAGAAGAAGAAGAAGAAGAAGAAGAAGAAAAAGTTGAAAAGAAGAAGAAGAAGAAAGTTGTGAAGAAGAAGAAGAAAGTTGTGAAGAAGAAGAAGAAGAAAGTTGTGAAGAAGAAGAAGAAGAAAGTTGTGAAGAAGAAGAAGAAGAAGAAGAAGAAGAAGAAGAAGAGAAGAAGAAGAAGAAGAAGAAGAAGAAGAAGAGAAGAAGAAGAAGAAGAAGAAGAAGAAGAAAAAGAAGAAGAAAGTTGTGAAGAAGAAGAAGAAAAAGAAAGTGAAACAAGAAGAAGAAGAAGAAAGTTGTGAAGAAGAAGAAGAAGAAAGTTGTGAAGAAGAAGAAAAAGAAAGTTGTTGAAAAGAAGAAGAAGAAAGTTGTTGAAGAAGAAGAAGAAAGTTGTGAAGAAGAAGAAGAAGAAAGTTGTTGAAAAGAAGAAGAAAGTTGTGAAGAAGAAGAAGAAGAAAGTTGTGAAGAAGAAGAAGAAGAAGAAAGTTGTGAAGAAGAAGAAGAAGAAGAAAGTTGAAAAGAAGAAGAAGAAGAAAGTTGTGAAGAAGAAGAAGAAGAAAGTTGTGAAAAAGAAGAAGAAAGTTGTGAAAAAGAAGAAAAAGAAGAAAGTTGTGAAGAAGAAGAAGAAGAAGAAAGTTGAAGAAGAAGAAGAAGAAAGTTGTGAAGAAGAAGAAGAAGAAAGTTGTGAAGAAGAAGAAGAAAGTTGTTGAAAAGAAGAAGAAAGTTGTGAAGAAGAAGAAGAAGAAAGTTGTGAAGAAGAAGAAGAAGAAGAAGAAGAAGAAGAAGAAGAAGAAGAGAAGAAGAAGAAGAAGAAGAAAGTTGTTGAAAAGAAGAAGAAGAAAGTTTGAAGAAGAAAGAAGAAGAAGAAGAAGAAGAAGAAGAAGAAGAAGAAGAAGAAGAAGAAGAAGGTTGTGAAGAAGAAGAAGAAGAAAGTTGTTGAAAAGAAGAAGAAGAAAGTTGTTGAAAAGAAGAAGAAGAAAGTTGTGAAGAAGAAGAAGAAGAAGAAGAAGAAGAAGAAAGTTGTTGAAAAGAAGAAGAAGAAGTTGTGAAGAAGAAGAAGAAGAAGAAGAAGAAGAAGAAGAAGAAGAAGAAGCGTTATAACCAAGAATATGAGAAGAAGAAGAAGAAGAAGAAGCTGTAATGTTGGCGTGAGATATTACGGAAGGTGTAGGCTGGTATGGTGAGGGGAGAGGAGTGTGGATGGATAAGGTCATAAAGTGCTTGCCCTCTCCCCGTCCTCTTGTTTCTGTCTCTACTCTGTGTTCTGTGTTCTATTTAGAAGGGAAGGTACTGTACTTTGCTACCGGTCACGTCACTGCCTGTCTGTCTGTATGTCTGTTTGCCTCTCTCCTCTCTCTCTCTCTCCGGTCTCTC
Source organism: Phymorhynchus buccinoides (assembly GCA_017654935.2). Lineage (NCBI taxonomy): Eukaryota > Metazoa > Mollusca > Gastropoda > Neogastropoda > Raphitomidae > Phymorhynchus > Phymorhynchus buccinoides. The sequence continues at coordinate 29,585,254 of CM065700.1, read as the reverse complement.
TCCTCTCTCTCTCTCTCTCTCTCTCTCTCTCTCTCTCTCTCTCTCTCTCTCTCTCTCTCTCTCTCTCTCTCTCTCTCACACACACACACACTCACACACTCCCCTCTGTATGTGGGCAGGGCAGAAGGTAAACCTGGATCAGTAAACTTGAATTGTGTGTGAATTGTGTGAATCTCTGTGAATTGTGTGTGAATTGTGTGAATCTCTCTCTCTCTCTCTCTCTCTCTCTCTCTCTCTCTCTCTCTAATCTGCCCCTTGTTTTATTCTATTTGTTCGGATTGGGCCGGAGGCCAGTGTTATTATGTGCATGCATTTGTGCTTTTCGTGACTGTGGTGATATTTTTGGCTTTCGTCATTAAACATTTGAGTCATTTAACTCTCTCTCTCTCTCTCTCTCTCTCTCTCTCTCTCTCTCTCTCTCTCTCTCTCTCTCTCTCTCTCTCTCTCTCTCTCTCTCTCTCTCTCTCTTCTCTCTGTTTCTCTTTCACTCTCTCTCTCTCTCTCTCTCTTCAAAATTACTTCAGTTTCCCTATTGTCACCCCACCCCCTTGTCATAAGGCCAGTTTGGCAATGACAATACATTTCAAGTGTTCAAGTGTTCTCTCTCTCTCTCTATCCGCCCCCTCCCTCCCTCTCCCTCTCCTCAAACAGACATCAGCGAGTGTTTTGTTTATGACGATATAGTAATAAGTATCTGGCTGGGACTGGAGATATCCGCGATATTTTACACTACGTCGGCATGTGGAGACGTCGGGCCACTCACTACTCTACGAGAAATACTCACTGCTCAGAGTGCTAGACAGACCACTGCCCTCTGTTATACACTGAAACTATACTATACTACACACTACGTCGGTGGGAGACATGGGGTCACTCACTGCTCACGAGGGCCTGGGTCACCAGTACAGTAGGGGAAGACGGGGTAAAAAGCCCATGGGCGGGTAAGAAGCCCATGCCAATTATCTCATGAAATAAAGAAAATTTCAGTCAAATTTGCCCATGAGACGAATGCTAAACATTAACACTCGTCTCGTGGGCAAAATGTGACTGAAATTTGCTTCATTTCATGAGATAATTGGCATGGGCTTCTTACCCGCCCATGGGCTTTTTACCCCGTCTTCCCCTACTCTCCTTCGTGACGTATTAGCCGTGCTGGGTATTATAGCACACTGTCTCTTCTGGCCATAAATATATCACATTCACAGGGTCTTGAAGAAAACCTGTGACACTGAAACCGTAACGATGATTATTATTATTATTATTATTATTACTACAACGCGCGCGCGCGTGTGTGTATGTGTGTGTGTGTGTGTGTGTGTGTGTGTGTGTGTGTGTATGTGTGTGTGTGTGTGTGTGTCTCTGTGTGTGTCTGTGTGTGTCTCTCTGTCTCTCTCTCTCTGTGTGTGTGTGTGTGTGTGTGTGTGTGTGTGTGTGTGTGTGTGTGTGTGTGTGTCTTTCATTTAACGTCTGTCCACTTCTCGTGATATTAGACAGAAGAAAAAGAAAAAAGAAAAAACATGTATGCATGTTAAAGTGGTTGCGTGCATGTGAATTTGTGTATATGTGTGTGAAATATCAAAGTGGGTGCATGCAGGTGTATGCACAATCAATATGAATGGATAGGACTGAACTGTAGAAGTAATACATAAACCACATAAAATAGGAATAAAACCAGTAACAGCAAAAACAAAAATCACCCCAAATGGAAAACAAAACCCAACATTACCCCCCCCCCCCCCCCACCCCCCTCACAACCACACCCCGACCCCACATCCGCCACCCCCCCCCCCCCTCCTGTCCATCATCCAATAATAGCAATAGAAGCATGTATGTGTGTGTGTGTGTGTGTGTGCGTGTGCGTGTGCGTGTGCGTGCGTGTGCGTGCGTGCGTGCGTGTGTGTGTGTGTGTGTGTGTGTGTGTGTGTGTTTGCGTGTGCGTGTGCGTGTGTGTGTGCTTAAAGGCCTCGTCACACAGCAATCAGCGACTCCCTACTGCACTTGAAACACATAAAACGTAACATTAAAAACACACACACACACCCCACACGTGGGGATACGGGGGGGGGGGGGGTATTTTGCATAAATAGTTCCCCCACCTTCTGGATGTTCTGTGCTTGTAATTTCCTCTAATCTGTCACTCTCTTTGTGCCTTTTCCATTTGCTTACATGACATTGTCATCTACTATCTTTCTGCCTTACCGGTCCATTCTCCTGCCTTTTTTTTTCCCCTCAAGAAATTCTTTCAAAAAGATTTTTCCTCCAGCCGAAGTCGGACTTGCTGGGCCTAACTATTTCTTAGTTAGGCGCATAACGGCAGCATGACGCATCTGCCCTCATAACTGACAGGAAACTGTCTGAGTGATCGAAGAAGAAGAAGAAGAAGAAGAAGAAGAAAGAAGAAGAAAAAAGAAGAAGAACAACAAAAACAAATAAAGTAAAGTAATGTTTGCACTTGCGTTCTCATGGTTTCTATATATAGAGGGATCCGGTTTCATGTATGCAAATGAGAATGTCACCTCTGTCGGCCATGATGGCTGGATTATTCGGGTTGCTAAGATACTTGGCGGTGGAACGCATTGAATTCTGATGTTTGCTTTTAGTCCTGAACATTTAACTACTGCACAGTTTATTACCATTGTGACGATTTGTCGAAACTCACTGACGCTCACCTCTGTAATCTGAACCAAAACGGCGCTCCAGCCAAAATGGCGTCCGACTTTCGTTACCAACAAAATCACGTGACTATCCCGGATCCCTCTATACATTTTACATCCTCATGGCATCAAATCAAAAGTCAAATCAAAATCAAAAGAACTTTATTATGTTCGTCCACGAAGTACATTTTGGTCGTCACCTCCACATCAAATATACATTGTATGACATAAAACTTGACATTAGCCTAGAAACACGTAAAGTGGCATACAAATATAAAGTGAAAATCGCTTAATTAAGTGAAAATTGGAGGCCGACTGAAATTTTATTTTGAGATAGCCAATTGTTTGAGTTAAACGACCATTTAGCATGAAGATGATTACACTGGGACCAGAGTTATCCAGTGTTTTTGAGTTATCCGTTTTTGAGTTAGTTATCAGGAATCCTCTGTGCATAAATCGTGGCATAGAATAGGTATTTTTCAGAAATAATCAAGGGGAGTAATTTCATGGTGAGTGGGAGTGATCTTGCCTAATTCAATCGGTCAAACAGGGGAAGTCAATCTACCTTCAGCTCTGGTAGCCTATCGACTCGTGTGTTTGAGCAGACACACAGCACTTAGAACACAGTGCGTCATTCTAACATTGATGTCATTTATATTTTGACGTCACATTTTGCAAGTTTTATCAGTTTGTGGCCACAGGCCACCCCTAATTTTTCTATGAAAAAATGTTTGCAAGTCGCTGACTCGGATTCTGCGGTTTCAAGCTTCGACGCCATTGTTGCATTGTTGCTATGGCATTTGACCGAGTAATGGAGGTAAGCAACTCTAATTTTCATGATGTGCTCTTCCCTAGTTTTCCCCCGAAAATAGTCTATTAGCGTTACATCGGCATAAAATACTGACCATAACATAAACCTGATTGATTCTACGTACACACGATGGCGAAAGCACAGGGCAAGGAATACAGTCAGATAGTTAAGTCGTTCGCCTGCATAGTTACAAGGCCTATTGAAAAGCGAAAAAGTAGATGCAGAGACTCATGCGATCGTAGTAATCTTACAGTACATGATTGTGATAATGGTAAGGGTTTCGCTCGTATCGTGTAACAGAGGCTTAAGAAAATGAAAACAAAGCGTATTGTTATTATTAGAAGCTATGAATATACGTAAGCGATGCGGAGACCTGAGGGGAAAAAAAAACAACTGAGGAGGAGGGTGGATGAGGGTGGGTGGGCGGGTGGACAGGGTGGTTTGTTGTGGTGGGGGTGTGGAAGTCTGGTTGGGGTGGGGGTAGCTGGGAAATTGGAAGGACAGAGGCGAAACTGAGGGAAGGAAGGGGGGGGGGGGGGGGGTAATGTGCTTGACCGGTCAGTGACTTTTAAAGGTGTTTCTTTTTTCGGTGCTAAATGTCTGTCTGTTATGTTTTTGTTTTATTTTTTTAGTCTCTCTGTCTGTCTGTCTGTCTGTCTGTCTGTCTCTCTCTCTCTCCTCTCTCTCTCTCTCTTCTCTCTCTCTCTCTCTCTCTCTTCTCTCTCTCTCTCTCTCTCTCTCTCTCTCTCCTCTCTCTCTCTCTCTCTCTCTCGCGCTCTGTCTCACACACACATACATGCATACATACCACACGCGCGCGCGCGCGCACACGCACGCGCGCGCACACACACACACACACGCACACGCACATGCACACACACACACACACACACACACACACACACACACACACACACACACACACACTCGCACACACACACACACACACACACACACACACAAGCTATTTGTTTTCCGTATTCTATCTCTGTCTCTCTCTCTCTCTCTCTCACTCTCTCTCTGCCTCTCTCTCTCCCTCTCTCTCTCTCCCTCTCTCTCTCTCCTCTCTCTCTCTCTCTCTCTCTCTCTCTCCTCTCTCTCTCTCTCTCTCTCTCTCTCTCTCTCTCTCTCTCTCTCTCTCTCTCTCCCTCTCTGTCTCTCTCTCTCTCTCTCTCTCTCTCTCTCTCTCTCTCTCCCTCCCCCCCCCCCCCTCTCTCTCCCCCCCCCCCTCTCTCTCTCTGTGTCTCTCTGTTTCTCTGTATTAATGTCAACATGCATTGTATTACTAACTGATACCCCTTCAGTCGTAAGGTCCTAGGCCTTAACTGAATAAATATTCGTATTCGTACTCGTATTCTCTCTCTCTGTCTCTGTCTCTCTCTGTCTCTCTCTCTCTCTCTCTCTCTCTCTCTCTCTCTCTCTCTCTCTCTCTCTCTCTCTCTCTCTCTCTCTCTCTCTCTCTCTCTCTCTCTCTCTCTCTCTCTCTCTCTCTCTCTCTCTCTCTCTCTCTCTCTCTCTCTCTCTCTCTCTCTGTCTCAGTGAATAATTACAAAATTTAAAAAAATCAAAATAAAAAAATGCGTGTGTGTGTGTGTGCGTGCGTGTGTGTGTGTGTGTGTGTGTGTGTGTGTGTGTGTGTGCGTGCGTGTGCGTGTGTGCGTGCGTGTGCGTGCGTGCGTGCGCGCGCGCGCGCGTCTGCGGAGTCTCTGTGTCTCTCTCTGTCTGTCTGTCTCTCTCTCTCTCTCTCTCTCTCTCTCTCCTCTCTCTCTCTCTCTCTCTCTCTCTCTCTCTCTCTCTCTCTCTCTCTCTCTCTCTCTCTCTCTCTCTCTCTCTCTCTCTCTCTCTGTCTCTCTCTCTCTCTCTCTCTCTCTCTCTCTCTCTCTCTCTCTCTCTCTCTCTCTCTCTCTCTCTCTCTCTCTCTGTGTGTGTGTGTGTGTGTGTGTGTGTGTGTGTGTGTGTGTGTGTGTGTGTGTGTGTGTGTGTGTGTGTGTGCACACGCGCGTATGAGATCCATAGCTGTCTCATAACCGTCCATGTATCAACCGCTTTGCATTTTAGCCGTCACGTTAATGTTGAAGAGCAACAGAGATAAATCATATCATGTCCATTTAAGTGTGAATTAAAGGTTGTTTCTTTTTTTTTAAGCAACAACAAAGGGTCACGACATCTTGTGTGTGTGGTCTCCCTTTTCATAAGTACAGGAGTACTACCTCCCTTTATGAAGCAGAGGAAGAGCGTCTTCATTTTGTCAGTCTACCTACATGTGCTAGTCTGTTAGTCTATCTGGTTGTCTGCATGTGCGTCCATAATTATTTTCCCATCACTCTCTCTCTCTCTCTTTCTCAGGGCTGGGTGTAAAAAAGTATGCATACTTATTACCCTATATAAATAACAGTTCTCTCTCTCTCTCTCTCTCTCTCTCTCTCTCTCTCTCTCTCTCTCTCTCTCTCTCTCTCTCTCTCTCTCTCTCTCTCTCTCTCTCTCTCTCTCATAATCCAGTGAGAGGTTTAGGATGTACAGGAATTTTTGCACAACACATCTAGTTAAAAGTTATTTGTCTGTTAATATGGATAAGAATGTACTATGTGTTCTTACAACATTCAGATTTGGGGTGTCCGTCATCAATGTACACGTTTGTCGTTATAACAATGTGACGAACGCAGAATTGTTATGTCCTTTTTGTAGGGAATCAGCAGAAGATGAAATCCACTTGCTCTTGACGTGCCCTGTATTGTACGATCTTCGTATAAAATTCATTGCAAAGAAATGTTATGCTACCCCAACTAAATATAAAGTAATGTCCCATATGGCTTCGGCCGGGAGGACGTAAAGCTAAACTTCGCCATGTTATGCTAATCCGTGTTTGTTTATATTCTCTTTGTTAACGGCATCAGAAAATGAAAAGACTGTATGTGGTGTGGCTCTGTTTCTTTATATAAAGCTTTTCAGTTGTGATAAGCGATTTAGTTATTACTACTGCTTATTATGTGCCAAATGCTAGCGTCCTTTGTTCATACGGGGCTTTGGCCTTTTTGTGAATAAAAATGTCATTTCATTTAATCTCTCTCTCTCTCTCTCTCTCTCTCTCTCTCTCTCTCTCTCTCTCTCTCTCTCTCTCTCTCTCTCTCTCTCTCTCTCTCTCTCTCTCTCTCTCTCTCTCTCTCTCTCTCTCTCTCTCCAGCAACCACGTATGCACTAGGACCACTATAAGCTTCTTACGCATGTCTGACCGAAGGCTCACAACTGTCAGTGAAGTGTCTGTACATTCCTATGGCTTGTACCCACGTGTCGTCATATCCGGCCACAAGGAGCGCTCCATAGTATGGGAGACCGCCATCTTAGTCAGTAACTTTGTTTGAAAAATGCCAGATCGATGCTGTTTACACACAAATCTGACTAAGATGGTGACACTTCCGTTGGAAGGGTCGAGATGCGCACGCAGGTGGGCGGGAGCCATAGGCGCCATCTTGTCCGCGGAACCACACAATCCTTATTGCTACAAACTGCTCTTGTGTTCTTGTGCTGCTTTGGTTTAAATGATTTTTTATTTTTCAAATGCACATTAAACAAATATTAAACAAACATAACGGCAACAACAAGCTTAAAGCTTATACTGTGCCACTTTACTTCATATACATTTTAGCATGGCGGCTGGTAAGCACAAAAGGATGTTTAAAACAATTAGAGAAAATAAGGATATACATTTTGAATCCTTCGTGAAACCAACATTCGGAAAAATGATAAATCAAAACTTTATGATATACTTAAAGCACACAAAAAAAGAATTAAACATATACACGAAACGAAAACAGCTTTGTTGCTGACAACTGCCGCTACTGTAGAGATGACAGTTCTCCAACACACCCTTCTTCTCTTCTTCCAGTTGGGGATGTTTATCCTGCCCCGCGCTCACCGGTCTTCATTCAGACCATTTAATAGCGCACAGGATGCGTGCTATGTGAATTCGAGTCATCCATCCCACCTACAGCACACACGGCCTACTCGAACCGAATAGTGGGACGGGCTTTAACGTGTGCGCAAGATCTTGCGTTCGCACACGGGACCTCGGTTTTTGAAAAGTCTCCTCCGATCGAAGGACTTGTCCCCCAACTGACGTCAGGTACCCATTTACACCGGGGTGGAGTGAGGGAAAATAGGAGTAAAGTGCCTTTCCCACGGACACACCACTGTGAACCGAGCTGGGTTCGAACCGGCGCTCTGCCGCAAACCTGACGGATTACCAGCTAACGACTTGGACTTACCAACTGAGCTACAGCGGCTCCTCTTATTGTCTGTAGATGGAGAGGGCGAATAACAATTATTGTGGCGGTACCATAGCCGATGAGGTTTATCCGCGGCGTGGTTACCGCTACACCTATCTATATTGATAAAAACTCGGGACTTTACTTGTGTTGCACTGCCTCTGGGCATTGCGGCCAGTATTGTTCCCACCATCTTTGTATTTACAAATGTCCCATATGTGTCTCTGACCGAGAGGACGTAAAACACCATTTTTCATTCAGGGCGAATGCGAATGTTCGTGGCTATTTCCGCTTTCTTTGCTGATTTACCAGCCGCGGGAGGAGAGCGAGCGAAGCTGGTAATGTTTTCAGATAATTCTGTTTGTTCCTGACTGACTATCTTTCTATCTATATGACTGTCTATGT
>CM065700.1:29569622-29572122 GCA_017654935.2 Phymorhynchus buccinoides | reverse complement strand
CAAAATCCTATTTAACCCTACACCCTTAGTGCCGTAGTGATTTAGCCGCAGTAGTGTTATCGTTACGTAGTGATAGCCGTACTGGTTTATCTTGGTAGTGGTATCTCGCAATGGCGTAGGCGATAGCGGGATGCCCCCCCCCCCCCCCCCCCCAAAACAGTTTTGACACTATGAGCACTTTATTTACGGAGCCCCTTCGGCTCTCATTCTCACTGTGCTATTGGCCCTTCAAAACGTCACGGGCAGCATCTAGGCACCCTAAAGAACAATTCTTCCTAATTATTTTTTGTTCAGATTGGTTCAGTGGTTTAGACGCTAGGAAGTGGAACACATTTCGGTCGCACACGCGCGCGCACGCACGCACAAACACACACACACATGCACATGCCCCCCCCACCCCCCCCCTCCCCTCGCCCTTGTGGGTACAGGGGATTTGTCCTCTCACTTTTCACTAGGCCTTACGGTCTGAACGTGTTGTCTTTCGGATTAGACGATAAACCGATGTCCCGTGTGCCGCATGTCCACTTGGCACACGTTAAAATTTACCACCACCACCCTCTCCCCTGTCCTTCCTCATCAGTCACACAAAAATCGTCTGCAATTTATTTATTTTAGCTCACATATGGGAGGCGCGCCTCAACAATGGCTAACGACGCTCTCTCCAGGTGGGAACAATTTGAATTTCACAGAGACGCCTCTGTGACAATAAAGTACCAAATACTTATTTAATAATAACACAAATACGCACGCGGAAAACGCACACGCACACGCACCATCGCACACACGCACAACGCAACAACGGCAGCCACACACGCACCCACATACACACACACACGCACGCACGCCCACACACAACACACACACACGCACGCAAACACACACCACACACTGGATCGGACTGGACCGGAACCAATTTATTGTCAGATTAACTATATAAGCTGTACTGACATTGAAAAAAAACAATAAAAAAAAACCCCGATTAAATTCAATAAAGAATAGAAAAATTATACAAAAATTTACCACACACTCTCACACACGCACACACACATACACAGCCGGACGGACAGACCAACGGCAAACACGGCTGTTCCCATTCTAACGTAGTCCCGTTCTTATAGAACTGGGACTACAACATCGGCAAGCAAAAGTAAAGGAAAAGTAATGGGGGGGAGGGGGAGGGGGGGGGGGAGGGGAGAGGGGAGAGTGGACAGGGGGAGGGGAGGGGGGCAACGTGAGAAAAGGAGAGATTGCGGATGTTGAGGAATAACACAGTATGACGTATTCAGGCTCGGTCGATGATGTAGAGGGGGGGGGGGGAGGAGGAAATGAGAGCGTAAGGGGGATGAAGTAGGGGCTGGGTGGGGTGGGGGTAAGGATAAGGAACAGGTCTGAAGGGAGGGAGGGTGGTAATATGTTGATGCTGGTGGTGGGTGGTGGGTGGTGGTGTTTTCGTGGTGTGTTGCGCTACATCCTTGTGAAATGACGAGAATGGGATATAGTGTAACTTCCGGGGGGGTGGATAACTGGATGATGAAGATGACGATGACGAAACGACGACGACCCGACGCGATACAATGATGGTGGTGATTTTGTGGTGGTACAAAATTATGTGTGGTGAAGGCAATAGTAGTATTGTTTTGCTTGAGTACAGTTTTGCACTGCAAGCATACACATGCAACACGTACCGCACGAAGCAACGTACCGAACCGCGTTAAGTTAAGTACGACTCAAGCGCACCTGATTATACGAGCGCAACCCCCCCCAAATTTTAACGCAAATTCAGAATTTTTGTTAGTTTAGTATAGTTTTCTCTACAATGTTTCCTATTTTATTGCTAGACATAATACTTGTGAATGTGTGGGTATGCAAGCCTGTAAAAAAACGTGCAAATGTTAATTCGATTTATTATAACTTGTTTGATCCTCTCGTCTCTCATTATTATTATTATTAATTATTATTAACCATTAATTATTATTATTATTATTATTTTTATTATTATTCCATGTGATAATGGTTGTTCATAATGCCCTTTTTTTTCTTTCTTTTTACTAAACTCCTAAATTGCTCAACTCATTATTGTGTTCTATGCTGATTGGAAATGTTTGGAACTGTTTTATGTGCTGTTTATGTTCCGTCTCATAATTTTAAAATGGAGGAGATGTAATGTGTACAGGGCCGATGTAAGCCGAAGGCCTTGTTGCTGCCCTTTATTCTCTGATTTATTATTTTGTTACGTTATAAGGAAAGAACTAAGAAAGTTTAAAAAAAAAAAAACCAGTATATTTCTTACTATATTCAGTCACATTATAAGGCGCATGGCAGGGGTCCTCGTCTAGGGAAAATTATCGCCTTAAGTCCGTAAAATACAGTATGTATCACCATGCTGTTTGTTGGTTTTCACAGGGAGTATCTCTTAAAACAGCAGAGGCAACCGCGTGTGACTTGAGCCGAGCGAACGAGAGAGAGAGAGAGAGAGAGAGGAGAGAGCGAGAGGTGAACG
>CM065700.1:29557633-29567633 GCA_017654935.2 Phymorhynchus buccinoides | reverse complement strand
ATGAGTCTCTCTGCATCTACTTTTTTTCGCTTTCAATAGGCCTTGTAACTATGCAGGCGAACGACTTAACTATCTGACTGTATTCCTTGCCCTGTGCTTTCGCCATCGTGTGTACGTAGAATCAATCAGTTTATTTTATGGTCAGTATTTTATGCCGATGTAACGCTGAAATAGACTATTTTCGGGGGAAAACTAGGGAAAGAGCACATCATGAAAATTAGAGTTGCTTACCTCCATTACTCGGTCAAATGCCATAGCAACAATGCAACAATGGCGTCGAAGCTTGAAACCGCAGAATCCGAGTCAGCGACTTCCAAACATTTTTTTCATAGAAAAATTAGGGGTGGCCTGTGGCCACAAACTGATAAAACTTGCAAAATGTGACGTAAAAATACAAATGACATCAATGTTTAGAATGACGCACAGTGTTCTAAGTGCTGTGTGTCTGCTCAAACACACGAGTCGATAGGCTACCAGAGCTGAAGGTAGATTGACTTCCCCTGTTTGACCGATTGAATTAGGCAAGATCACATACTTAGGGGAAGACGGGGTAAAAAGCGCATGGGCGGGTAAGAAGCCCACCCCAATTATCTCATGAAATGAAGCAAATTCACATTTTGCCCATGAGACGAGCGTTAATGTCTAGCATTCGTCTCATGGGCAAATTTGACTGAAATTTTCTTTATTTCATGAGATAATTGGGGTGGGCTTCTTACCCTCCCATGCGCACCCCGTCTTCCCCTATTCTATGCCAAGTATTTATGCACACAGAGGATTCCTGATAACTAACTCAAAAAACGGATAACTCAAAAACACTGGATAACTCTGGTCCCAGTGTAATCATCTTCATGCTAAATGGTCGTTTAACTCAAACAATTGGCTATCTCAAAATAAAATTTCAGTCGGCCTCCAATTTTCACTTAATTAAGCGATTTTCACTTTATATTTGTATGCCACTTTACGTGTTTCTAGGCTAATGTCAAGTTTTATGTCATACAATGTATATTTGATGTGGAGGTGACGACCAAAATGTACTTCGTGGACGAACATAATAAAGTTCTTTTGATTTTGATTTGACTTTTGATTTGATGCCATGAGGATGTAAAATGTATAGAGGGATCCGGGATAGTCACGTGATTTTGTTGGTAACGAAAGTCGGACGCCATTTTGGCTGGAGCGCCGTTTTGGTTCAGATTACAGAGGTGAGCGTCAGTGAGTTTCGACAAATCGTCACAATGGTAATAAACTGTGCAGTAGTTAAATGTTCAGGACTAAAAGCAAACATCAGAATTCAATGCGTTCCACCGCCAAGTATCTTAGCAACCCGAATAATCCAGCCATCATGGCCGACAGAGGTGACATTCTCATTGCATACATGAACCCGGATCCCTCTATATATAGAAACCCTGAGAACGCAAGTGCAAACATTACTTTACTTTTTTTTTTTTTGTTCTTCTTCTTCTTTTTCTTCTTTTCTTCTTCTTCTTCTTCTTCTTCTTCTTCTTCTTCTTCGATCACTCAGACAGTTTCCTGTCAATTATGAGGGCAGATGCGTCATGCTGCCGATATGCGCCTAACTAAGAAATAGTTAGGCCCAGCAAGTCCGACTTCGGCTGGAGGAAATCTTTTTGAAAGAATTTCTTGAGGGGAAAAAAAGGCAGGAGAATGGACCGGTAAGGCAGAAAGATAGTAGATGACAGTAAGCAAAGGGAAAAGGCAGAGTCAAAGAGAGTGACAGATTAGAGGAAATTACAAGCACAGAACATCCAGAAGGTGGGGGAACTATTTATTACAAAATACCCCCCCCCCCCCCCGTATCCCCACGTGTGGGGTGTGTGTGTGTGTTTTTAATGTTACGTTTTATGTGTTTCAAGTGCAGTAGGGAGTCGCTGATTGCTGTGTGACGAGGCCTTTAAGCACACACACACGCACACGCACACGCAAACCACACACACACACACACACACACACACACACACACGCACGCACACGCACGCACACGCACGCACACGCACGCACACACACACACACACACACACACACATACATGCTTCTATTGCTATTATTGGATGATGGACAGGAGGGGGGGGGGGGGGGCGGATGTGGGTCGGGGTGGGGGTGGGGGGGGGGGGGGGTAATGTTGGGTTTTGTTTTCCATTTGGGGTGATTTTTGTTTTTGCTGTTACTGGTTTTATTCCTATTTTATGTGGTTTATGTATTACTTCTACAGTTCAGTCCTATCCATTCATATTGATTGTGCATACACCTGCATGCACCCACTTTGATATTTCACACACATATCCACAAATTCACATGCACGCAACCACTTTAACATGCATACATGTTTTTTCTTTTTTCTTTTTCTTCTGTCTAATATCACGAGAAGTGGACAGACGTTAAATGACAGACACACACACACACACACACACACACACACACACACACACACACACACACACAGAGAGAGAGAGACACAGAGAGACACACACAGACACACACAGAGACACACACACACACACACACACACACACACACACACACACACACACACACACACACACATACACACACGCGCGCGCGCGTTGTAGTAATAATAATAATAATAATAATAATCATCGTTACGGTTTCAGTGTCACAGGTTTTCTTCAAGACCCTGTGAATGTGATATATTTATGGCCAGAAGAGACAGTGTGCTATAATACCCAGCACGGCTAATACGTCACGAAGGAGAGTAGGGGAAGACGGGGTAAAAAGCCCATGGGCGGGTAAGAAGCCCATGCCAATTATCTCATGAAATGAAGCAAATTGCAGTCACATTTTGCCCACGAGACGAGTGTTAATGTTTAGTGTTCGTCTCATGGGCAAATTTGACTGACATTTTCTTTATTTCATGAGATAATTGGCATGGGCTTCTTACCCGCCCATGGGCTTTTTACCCCGTCTTCCCCTACTGTACTGGTGACCCAGGCCCTCGTGAGCAGTGAGTGACCCCATGTCTCCCACCGACGTAGTGTGTAGTATAGTATAGTTTCAGTGTATAACAGAGGGCAGTGGTCTGTCTAGCACTCTGAGCAGTGAGTATTTCTCGTAGAGTAGTGAGTGGCCCGACGTCTCCACATGCCGACGTAGTGTAAAATATCGCGGATATCTCCAGTCCCAGCCAGATACTTATTACTATATCGTCATAAACAAAACACTCGCTGATGTCTGTTTGAGGAGAGGGAGAGGGAGGGAGGGGGCGGATAGAGAGAGAGAGAGAACACTTGAACACTTGAAATGTATTGTCATTGCCAAACTGGCCTTATGACAAGGGGGTGGGGTGACAATAGGGAAACTGAAGTAATTTTGAGAGAGAGAGAGAGAGTGAGAGTGAAAGAGAAACAGAGAGAAGAGAGAGAGAGAGAGAGAGAGAGAGAGAGAGAGAGAGAGAGAGAGAGAGAGAGAGAGAGAGAGAGAGAGAGTTAAATGACTCAAATGTTTAATGACGAAAGCCAAAAGCTCATATCACCACAGTCACGAAAAGCACAAATGCATGCACATAATAACACTGGCCTCCGGCCCAATCCGAAAAGCACAAAACAATGCACATAATAACACTGGCCTCCGGCCCAATCCGAACAAATAGAATAAAACAAGGGGCAGATTAGAGAGAGAGAGAGAGAGAGAGAGAGAGAGAGATTCACACAATTCACACACAATTCACACACAATTCACAAAGTTTACTGATCCAGGCCTTCTGCCCACATACAGAGGGGAGTGTGTGAGTGTGTGTGTGTGAGAGAGAGAGAGAGAGAGAGAGAGAGAGAGAGAGAGAGAGAGAGAGAGAGAGAGTGAGAGAGAGAGGGAGAGAGAGAGAGAGTAGAGAGAGAGAGAGAGAGAGAGAGAGAGGCAAACAGACATACAGACAGACAGGCAGTGACGTGACCGGTAGCAAAGTACAGTACCTTCCCTTCTAAATAGAACACAGAACACAGAGTAGAGACAGAAACAAGAGGACGGGGAGAGGGCAAGCACTTTATGACCTTATCCATCCACACTCCTCTCCCCTCACCATACCAGCCTACACCTTCCGTAATATCTCACGCCAACATTACAGCTTCTTCTTCTTCTTCTTCTTCTCATATTCTTGGTTATAACGCTTCTTCTTCTTCTTCTTCTTCTTCTTCTTCTTCTTTCTTCTTCTTCTTCAACTTTTCCTTTCTTCTTCTTCTTTCTTCTTCTTCTTCTTCTTCTTTCTTCTTCTTCTTCTTCTTCACAACTTTCTTCTTCTTCTTTTCAACAACTTTCTTCTTCTTCTTTTCACAACTTTCTTCTTCTTCTTCTTCACTTCTCTTCTTCTTCTTCTTCTTCTTCTTCTTCTTCTTCTTCTTCTTCTTCTTCTTCACAACTTTCTTCTTCTTCTTTTCAACAACTTTTCTTCTTCTTCTTCTTCTTCTTCTTCTTCTTCTTCTTCTTCTTCTTCTTCTTCTTTCTTCTTCTTCTTCTTCACAACTTTCTTCTTCTTCTTCTTCACAACTTTCTTTCTTCTTCTTTTCAACAACTTTCTTCTTCTTCTTCACAACTTTCTTCTTCTTCTTCTTCACAACTCTTCTTCTTCTTCTTCACAACTTTCTTCTTCTTCTTCTTCACAACTTTCTTCTTCTTCTTCTTTTTCACAACTTTCTTCTTCTTCTTCACAACTTTCTTCTTCTTCTTCTTCACAACTTTCTTCTTCTTCTTCTTTTCAAAACAACTTCTTCTTCTTCTTCTTCTTCACAACTTTCTTCTTCTTCTTCTTCTTCACAACTTTCTTCTTCTTCTTCTTCACAACTTTCTTCTTCTTCTTTTCAACAACTTTCTTCTTCTTCTTCTTCACAACTTTCTTCTTCTTCTTTTCAACAACTTTCTTCTTCTTCTTTTCAACAACTTTCTTCTTCTTCTTCACAACTTTCTTCTTCTTCTTCTTCACAACTTTCTTCTTCTTCTTTTCAACTTTCTTCTTCTTCTTCTTCTTCACAACTTTCTTCTTCTTTTTTTTCTTCTTCTTCTTCACAACTTTCTTCTTCTTCTTCTTCTTCTTCTTCTTCTTCTTCTTCTTCTTCTTCTTCTTCTTCTTCTTCTTCTTCTTCTTCACAACTTTCTTCTTCTTCTTCTTCACAACTTTCTTCTTCTTCTTCTTCACAACTTTCTTCTTCTTCTTCACAACTTTCTTCTTCTTCTTCTTTTCAACTTTCTTCTTCTTCTTCTTCTTCTTCTTCTTCTTCTTCTTCTTTCTTCTTCTTCTTTTTTTTCCCACAAATGTCTTCTTCTTCTTCTTCTTCTTCTTCTTCTTCTTCTTCTTCTTCTTCACTTCCTCCTCTTTTTCTTCTTCCTTTCCACTTCTCCTCATTCTTCTTTTCCGCTACTTCCTTGTGTTTCTTCTTTCTTTCTTTCCACCTTTCCTTGCTTCTTCTGTCTTTTCTCTGTTATGGAACACGGATCGCCAATGATATCACGCGCAGACAGGTCGGTGTAAACAACCTTTTCGTTCTGACTGACCTCTCGGGCATTGGCACTGACCGCTCCAGCTCAGTATTTAGCTTGTTATCTCTTTACCAGTAGAAGAGTGTAAGGGTGGCAGACTACACTTGAAGTTCTGCTGAGTGGCAGGCAGCAGAAAGGGCGACACAGTCATCCTCCCTCACCATGGGAGTTGATGGACTTGTATGCGGACAGGACGACGTTCGGCGACTTGGATCATCTCTACAGTGTTGGCCTCTGAGTCAACAAGACCGATGCCCAGTAGGCGCCAGTTGCAAGTTGTCCAAGGCTGGCTTAGGGTCCAGCTCGCCCACTTTCCTACTGGGGGAAATCATCCGCCTGCAGAGACGATTCGACATGACTGTGTGTCTCCTGCCCGTGTGTGACGACATCAACAGCCCGGTATGGAGCAGGCCGCCCGGTGGTCCTGAAGACGGCCTTTGGGAGAGGAGTTAGCAGCCAGCAGCCTTGGACAAGAAACGCGGGAGTTGAGATCGACAACCTACGGGTGGTCTCAGCAATGCTTTAACATCTCTGCCCCGCGACGACGATGCTGATCCCACCCTAAGCATCCAGGAGAAGAAGAAAGTCCAGACTTGGACACCCGTCCAAACAACACAGTACCAGACTGTGAACCCCTATGTTCAAGGGTTCACAACGCTATTGGGGAATCAACCACGACGCCTTGCCACGTCCAGAACCACTGTCTCATCGCCATCGCATCGTCTCCATCCCCGGGAAGACCCTGCTGTCTTCAGGAATATTGTCCATAATAGTCTACGACTGATTGGACGTTAATCTCCACTTCTTGCTTGTATCAGTAGAGGAGGCTGGAATGGACAAATGTGACCCAGCACCACAAAAGGGACATTAAATCGCTGGGCTAGTTTCTCACAACAGGCTTGCAAAGTCAAAAATATCATTTTGGGGGTCAATTTTGAGTTATGGGTATTTTGGAGTTCTCTAACATCTTATCTTTCATATTTAGAAAGGATAATCTTTAATATGATCTCTAAATGGTCTTATAAGTGTTTCAAAACGAGTAGGTCAATGCATTTTCTTAAGCTAGGCTAGACTTTAGACTGTGTTTTCTCAAAATGACCGCCGCTCACCCTACTTATTTTAAATGCTCATAACTCTGGAACGAAAAACATACAAGAATGGTTCTTGTATCAGTAGAAAGAGAATTATCTGAAGTTTTCAAATGTATAATTTTCTCAGAATGGTCAGTTTGACACTTAATGTCCCTTTCGTGATGCCAGGTCACAAATAGGAAACGGTCAACTGACCAACGCACTGGGTCTCCTACAGTAGGTCTACTAGGGTTACATTATGAAAATAATAAGATATGTCAGAAGGTGAAAGCCTGACTGTTGTAGTATCTCAAATGGATGAAAGAAGGCTGCTAGTGCTTTCATTCTTCTTGTATGAAACCCAGACAGTACTACCACAAAAAGAATTGTTTTGTAAAAATGATGATATAGTGCGGTTCTTCTAAACATCGAAGTGGGCCGAAACGGAGCAAAACGGACCCGAAACAGACAGAATCGGACTCGACCTGAGGCGTGACACATCTAGGTTAAATCTTCTAAGCATAGCAACCTAAAGATTTAAAAGAAGACACTGACCTGGGTGAGAGGAAGAAGGATCCTAGGAGGTAATCTGCTGAGTAACAGTTTCGAGCATAGCTCTTCGTCGGACTGAATTTGCAGTGGTGTGTTGGCAGTCTGTCTTCACTGAGTGAGTATTGTTCAGGGGAGGAATGGATGAACACATGTCAGGAATTAAGTGTGATTGAGGCGATTAAGCGCCCCCCCCCCCCCCCCCTCCCTAAAGTGGCCTCAACTCCCGCCAGTAACTACACCGTCTCCCAGCCCCCAGCCCTTTTCCCAGCCCCTACCCTCAGCCTTCTGACGTCTTGTTTCCCCATCACCCCCATGCTTGTTCCCTTACAGCTACATTCCTTTTCCCTTCTTCACCCCTCCATCATACACCCACCTCCACCCCCCCCCCCCCACCCCCCCACCTACCCGTCCCCTGCTTTGGGATAACTTTCTCTCCACCCAACAACTGCTCACCCTTGCCCTCATATCTGCCCCGTTTTTTTTTTTCCCCTTTCCAATCACGGTTAATTCCTGATATGTGTTCATCCATTCCTCCCCTGAACAATACTCAGTCAGTTCTTCTTCTTCTTCTTCTTCTTCTTCTTCTTCGATCGCTCAGACAGTTTCCTGTTAATTATGAGCGCAGAATGCGTCATGCTGCTGCAGTTATTCGCCTAACTAAGAAATAGTTAGGCCCGCAGCAAGGCCGACTTCGGCTGGACTCAGTCAGTGAAGACAGACTGCCAACACACCACTGGAAATTCAGTCCGACGAAGAGCTCTGCTCGAAACTTGTCACCCAGCAAATGACCTCCTAGGATCCTTCTTCCTCCCACCCACCCAGGTCAGTGTTTACCAATAGGATCCAGCAGTCACCACCTGGTTTCTTCCTTCTTCCTCCCACCCACCCAGGTCAGTGTTTACCAATATGATCCAGCAGTCACCACCTTGTTTCTTCCTTCTTCCTCCCACCCACCCAGGTTAGTGTTTACCAATAGGATCCAGCAGTCAGCACCTTGTTTCTTCCTTCTTCCTCCCACCCACCCAGGTTAGTGTTTACCAATAGGATCCAGCAGTCACCACCTGGTTTCTTACTTCTTCCTCCCACCCACCCAGGTCAGTGTTTACCAATAGGATCCAGCAGTCAGCACCTTGTTTCTTCCTTCTTCCACCCCACCCACCCAGGTCAGTGTTTACCAATAGGATCCAGCAGTCACCACATTGTTTCTTCCTTCTTCCTCCCACCCAGGTCTGTGTTTACCAACAGGATCCAGCAGTCACCACATTGTTTCTTCCTTCTTCCTCCCACCCACCCAGGTCAGTGTTTACCAATAGGATCCAGCAGTCACCACCTTGTTTCTTCCTTCTTCCTCCCACCCACCCAGGTCAGTGTTTACCAATAGGATCCAGCAGTCAGCACCTTGTTTCTTCCTTCTTCCTCCCACCCACCCAGGTCAGTGTTTACCAATAGGATCCAGCAGTCACCACCTTGTTTCTTCCTTCTTCCTCCCACCCACCCAGGTCAGTGTTTACCAATAGGATCCAGCAGTCACCACCTTGTTTCTTCCTTCTTCCTCCTCCACCCACCCAGGTCAGTGTTTACCAATAGGATCCAGCAGTCACCACCTTGTTTCTTCCTTCTTCCTCCCACCCACCCAGGTCAGTGTTTACCAATAGGATCCAGCAGTCACCACCTCACCACCACCCACCTGTTTCTTCCTTCTTCCTCCCACCCACCCAGGTCAGTGTTTACCAATAGGATCCAGCAGTCAGCACCTGGTTTCTTCCTTCTTCCTCCCACCCACCCACAGTCAGTGTTTACCAATAGGATCCAGCAGTCACCACCTTGTTTCTTCCTTCTTCCTCCCACCCACCCAGGTCAGTGTTTACCAATAGGATCCAGCAAGTCACCACCTGGGTTGAAATTCCTTCTTCCTCCCACCAGCCCAGGTTAGTGTTTACCAATAGGATACAGCAGTCACCACCTTGTTTCTTCATTTAAAAGAAAAATTAAAATTCTGAGTACTGAATGTTCCTCCACATTTCGCCTCGGGTTAGAATCAGCTTAAAGTTTTTTTCGTGTCACCAAAAAAAAACCCACTTCAAAAGTTAAAATTTTAAGTTACAATAATCAACATTGAAACATTAAAAAGGTAAAATAAAAGTAAAACTTTTTAAAAAACCCGAAGATAAATCCATTAAATTAAATCCATGAAAAAGTTCCTAACTTACAAGGACATTTGTTTTTCTGAAACAATGACCGGAAGTGGCAGATTCCGTGTATAAAATGTTTCGAGTGTCCCTTTGTGGCCCCTTTTGGGTCCGTTTCGCTCGTGTCGGTGTGTTTCGGTGGTTAGAGGTTATCCTGATATATCTTATCTTCGGTCTATACTACTACCCACGAAGAATGACAGAACCCTTTGTTGGCGGCCAACCCTTGTTTTCTTCTTTGTGTTTTCCCTTTGTATCTATGTACAGCACGGTAGCGCTTACGTCTTCTACTTGTCAGCCGCTTTATAAACATAATTGATAAAAGTAGGCACAATACAAGCTTTAGGCCGTGTACACACGATAAGCGGATATTCCATGCGGAAACCTGTGCGCAATCCATAAATAAGTGAAAACAAAGAAGGGAAAAGATTTGCAGCCCGCGTCCGAATTTCCCCTATATGCGTAAACTTTTATCCGTCTTTCTTAGTAACCTATGCATCTGTATCGTTACAAATTCGGGACTTTCCTGGAGTTGCACTGCCTCCGGGCATTGCCTCCAGGATCGTTCCCACCATCTTTATATCTACTAATGTCCCATATGTGTCTGTTTCAGACCGGAGGACGTTAAACGGATTTTCATTCATTCATCCTCCGTCTTTCTTAGTAGTAGTAGTAGAAGTAGTAGTT
>CM065700.1:29537633-29547633 GCA_017654935.2 Phymorhynchus buccinoides | reverse complement strand
ATCTGTAACTCTGCAGTGACTTAATTGTAAACGCGCTTCCGTGGAACCCAATAGGGGAGAGCACTTCGTGAATATTAGACTTGCTTACCTCCATTTCTCGGGCAAATACCAGAGCAACAATGCAACAATGGCGTCGAAGCTTGAAACCGCAGGATGCGAGTCAGCGACTTGCAAAAATGTGGTTTTTTTTGTAATATTAGGGGTGGCCATGTAGTGGCCACAAACTGATAAAACTTGCAAAATGTGACGTAAAAATATAAATGACATCAATGACGCACGGTGTTCTAAGTGCTGCATGTCTGCTCAAACACACCCGAAGCGAGAGCCGGGGAACTACCTGATGGTAGAGCAACTTCCCCTGTTTGACCGATTGAATTAGGCAAGATCACTCCCACACACCATGAAATTACTCCCCTTAATTAGTTCCGAACAATTCCTATCACAAGGACTACACAAATTTCTTTCCTTCTTTAGTTCTTGCATTGTTTTGACTTTGATGATGTTCTCTTTTTGGGGGCCTCCGTTCATCCTTTTTTCTTCCCCCTTTATGTCTTTATCTTTCATCTCCCCCCTTTATGTCTTTATCTTTCATCTTCCCCTTTTTGTCTTTATCTTTCATCTTTCCCCTTTTTGTCTTTATCTTTCATCTTTTCCCCCTTTATGTCTTTTATCTTTCATCTTCCCCTTTTTGTCTTTATCTTTCCCCTTTTTGTCTTTATCTTTCATCTTTTCCCCCTTTATGTCTTTATCTTTCATCTTCCCCTTTTTGTCTTTATCTTTCCCCTTTTTGTCTTTATCTTTCATCTTTTCCCCCTTTTTGTCTTTATCTTTCATCTTCCCCTTTTTGTCTTTATCTTTCATCTTTCCCCTTTTTGTCTTTATCTTTCATCTTCCCCTTTTTGTCTTTATCTTTCCCCTTTTTGTCTTTATCTTTCATCTTTTCCCCCTTTTTGTCTTTATCTTTCATCTTTCCCCCTTTTTGTCTTTATCTTTCATCTTTCCCCCTTTTTGTCTTTATCTTTCATCTTTCCCCTTTTTGTCTTTATCTTTCATCTTTTCCCCCTTTTTGTCTTTATCTTTCATCTTTTCCCCCTTTTTGTCTTTATCTTTCATCTTTCCCCTTTTTGTCTTTATCTTTCATCTTTTCCCCCTTTTTGTCTTTATCTTTCATCTTTTCCCCTTTATGTCTTTATCTTTCATCTTCCCCTTTTTGTCTTTATCTTTCCCCTTTTTGTCTTTATCTTTCATCTTTCCCCTTTTTGTCTTTATCTTTCATTCCCCTTTTTGTCTTTATCTTTCATCTTTTCCCCCTTTTTGTCTTTATCTTTCATCTTTTCCCCCTTTTTGTCTTTATCTTTCATCTTCCCCCTTTTTGTCTTTATCTTTCATCTTTCCCCTTTTTGTCTTTATCTTTCATCTTTTCCCCCTTTTTGTCTTTATCTTTCATCTTTCCCCTTTTTGTCTTTATCTTTCATCTTTCCCCTTTTTGTCTTTATCTTTCATCTTTTCCCCCTTTATGTCTTTATCTTTCATCTTCCCCTTTTTGTCTTTATCTTTCCCCTTTTTGTCTTTATCTTTCATCTTTCCCCTTTTTGTCTTTATCTTTCATCTTTCCCCCTTTTTGTCTTTATCTTTCATCTTTTCCCCCTTTTTGTCTTTATCTTTCATCTTTCCCCTTTTTGTCTTTATCTTTCATCTTTCCCCTTTTTGTCTTTATCTTTCATCTTTCCCCTTTTTGTCTTTATCTTTCATCTCCCCCCTTTTTGTCTTTATCTTTCATCTTTCCCCCTTTTTGTCTTTATCTTTCATCTTCCCCCTTTTTGTCTTTATCTTTCATCTTTCCCCTTTTTTGTCTTTATCTTTCATCTTTTCCCCCTTTTTGTCTTTATCTTTCATCTTCCCCCCTTTTTGTCTTTATCTTTCATCTTTCCCCTTTTTGTCTTTCATCTTTCCCCTTTTTGTCTTTATCTTTCATCTTTCCCCCTTTTTGTCTTTATCTTTCATCTTTTCCCCCTTTTTGTCTTTATCTTTCATCTTTCCCCTTTTTGTCTTTATCTTTCATCTTTTTCCCCTTTTTGTCTTTATCTTTCATCTTTTCCCCCTTTTTGTCTTTATCTTTCATCTCCCCCCTTTTTGTCTTTATCTTTCATCTTTCCCCTTTTTGTCTTTATCTTTCATCTCCCCCCTTTTTGTCTTTATCTTTCATCTTTCCCCTTTTTGTCTTTATCTTTCATCTTCCCCCTTTTTGTCTTTATCTTTCATCTTTCCCCTTTTTTGTCTTTATCTTTCATCTTTTCCCCCTTTTTGTCTTTATCTTTCATCTCCCCCCTTTATGTCTTTATCTTTCATCTTCCCCTTTTTGTCTTTATCTTTCATCTTTCCCCTTTTTGTCTTTATCTTTCATCTTTTCCCCTTTTTGTCTTTATCTTTCATCTTTCCCCCTTTTTGTCTTTATCTTTCATCTTTCCCCTTTTTTTCTTTATCTTTCATCTTTCCCCTTTTTGTCTTTATCTTTCATCTTTTCCCTTTTTGTCTTTATCTTTCATCTTTCCCCTTTTTGTCTTTATCTTTCATCTTTCCCCTTTTTGTCTTTATCTTTCATCTTTCCCCTTTTTGTCTTTATCTTTCATCTTTCCCCTTTATGTCTTTATCTTTCATCTTCCCCCTTTTTGTCTTTATCTTTCATCTCCCCCCTTTTTGTCTTTATCTTTCATCTTCCCCCTTTTTGTCTTTATCTTTCATCTTTTCCCCCTTTTTGTCTTTATCTTTCATCTTTCCCCTTTTTGTCTTTATCTTTCATCTTTCCCCTTTTTGTCTTTATCTTTCATCTTTCCCCTTTTTGTCTTTATCTTTCATCTTTTCCCCCTTTTTGTCTTTATCTTTCATCTTCCCCTTTTTGTCTTTATCTTTCATCTTTCCCCTTTTTGTCTTTATCTTTCATCTTCCCCCCTTTTTGTCTTTATCTTTCATCTTTCCCCTTTTTGTCTTTATCTTTCATCTTTCCCCCTTTTTGTCTTTATCTTTCATCTTTCCCCCTTTTTGTCTTTATCTTTCATCTTTCCCCTTTTTGTCTTTATCTTTCATCTTTCCCCTTTTTGTCTTTATCTTTCATCTTTCCCCCTTTTTGTCTTTATCTTTCATCTCCCCCCTTTTTGTCTTTAACTTTCATCTTTTCCCTTTTTGTCTTTATCTTTCATCTTTTCCCCCTTTTTGTCTTTATCTTTCATCTTCCCCTTTTTGTCTTTATCTTTCATCTTCCCCTTTTTGTCTTTATCTTTCATCTTTCCCCTTTTTGTCTTTATCTTTCATCTTTCCCCTTTTTTGTCTTTATCTTTCATCTTTCCCCCTTTTTGTCTTTATCTTTCATCTCCCCCCTTTATGTCTTTATCTTTCATCTTTTCCCCTTTTTGTCTTTCATCTTTCCCCTTTTTGTCTTTATCTTTCATCTTTCCCCTTTTTGTCTTTATCTTTCATCTTTCCCCTTTTTGTCTTTATCTTTCATCTTTTCCCCCTTTTTGTCTTTATCTTTCATCTTTCCCCTTTTTGTCTTTATCTTTCATCTTTTCCCTTTTTGTCTTTATCTTTCATCTTTTCCCCCTTTTTGTCTTTATCTTTCATATTTCCCCTTTTTGTCTTTATCTTTCATCTTTCCCCTTTTTGTCTTTATCTTTCATCTTTCCCCTTTTTGTCTTTATCTTTCATCTTTTCCCCCTTTTTGTCTTTATCTTTCATCTTTCCCCTTTTTTTCTTTATCTTTCATCTTTTCCCCTTTTTGTCTTTATCTTTCATCTTTCCCCCTTTTTGTCTTTATCTTTCATCTTTTCCCCTTTTTGTCTTTATCTTTCATCTTTCCCCTTTTTGTCTTTATCTTTCATCTTTCCCCTTTTTTGTCTTTATCTTTCATCTTTCCCCTTTTTGTCTTTATCTTTCATCTTTCCCCTTTTTTGTCTTTATCTTTCATCTTTCCCCTTTTTTGTCTTTATCTTTCATCTCCCCCCTTTTTGTCTTTAACTTTCATCTTTCCCCTTTTTTGTCTTTATCTTTCATCTTTCCCCTTTTTGTCTTTATCTTTCATCTTTCCCCTTTTTTGTCTTTATCTTTCATCTTTCCCCCTTTTTGTCTTTATCTTTCATCTCCCCCCTTTTTGTCTTTATCTTTCATCTTTTCCCTTTTTGTCTTTATCTTTCATCTTTTCCCCCTTTTTGTCTTTATCTTTCATCTTCCCCTTTTTGTCTTTATCTTTCATCTTTCCCCTTTTTGTCTTTATCTTTCATCTTTCCCCTTTTTGTCTTTATCTTTCATCTTTCCCCCTTTTTGTCTTTATCTTTCATCTTTCCCCTTTTTGTCTTTATCTTTCATCTCCCCCCTTTATGTCTTTATCTTTCATCTTTCCCCTTTTTGTCTTTATCTTTCATCTTTCCCCCTTTTTGTCTTTATCTTTCATCTTTTCCCTTTTTGTCTTTATCTTTCATCTTTCCCCTTTTTGTCTTTATCTTTCATCTTTTCCCCCTTTTTGTCTTTATCTTTCATCTTTCCCCTTTTTGTCTTTATCTTTCATCTTTTCCCCTTTTTGTCTTTATCTTTCATCTTTTCCCCCTTTTTGTCTTTATCTTTCATCTTCCCCTTTTTGTCTTTATCTTTCATCTTTCCCCTTTTTGTCTTTATCTTTCATCTTTCCCCTTTTTGTCTTTATCTTTCATCTTTTCCCCCTTTTTGTCTTTATCTTTCATCTTTTCCCCCTTTTTGTCTTTATCTTTCATCTTTCCCCTTTTTGTCTTTATCTTTCATCTTCCCCTTTTTGTCTTTATCTTTCATCTTTTCCCCTTTTTGTCTTTATCTTTCATCTTTCCCCTTTTTGTCTTTATCTTTCATCTTCCCCCTTTTTGTCTTTATCTTTCATCTTTTCCCCTTTTTGTCTTTATCTTTCATCTTTCCCCTTTTTGTCTTTATCTTTCATCTTTCCCCTTTTTGTCTTTATCTTTCATCTTTTCCCCTTTTTGTCTTTATCTTTCATCTTTTTCCCCTTTTTGTCTTTATCTTTCATCTTCCCCCCTTTTTGTCTTTATCTTTCATCTTTCCCCTTTTTGTCTTTATCTTTCATCTTTTTCCCCTTTTTGTCTTTATCTTTCATCTTTCCCCCTTTTTGTCTTTATCTTTCATCTTTCCCCTTTTTGTCTTTATCTTTCATCTTTCCCCCTTTTTGTCTTTATCTTTCATCTCCCCCCTTTTTGTCTTTATCTTTCATCTCCCCCCTTTTTGTCTTTATCTTTCATCTTTCCCCTTTTTGTCTTTATCTTTCATCTTTCCCCCTTTTTGTCTTTATCTTTCATCTTTTCCCCTTTTTGTCTTTATCTTTCATCTTTCCCCCTTTTTGTCTTTATCTTTCATCTTTTCCCCCTTTTTGTCTTTATCTTTCATCTTTCCCCCTTTTTGTCTTTATCTTTCATCTTTCCCCTTTTTGTCTTTATCTTTCATCTTTCCCCCTTTTTGTCTTTATCTTTCATCTTTCCCCTTTTTGTCTTTATCTTTCATCTCCCCCCTTTTTGTCTTTATCTTTCATCTTTCCCCTTTTTGTCTTTATCTTTCATCTTTCCCCTTTTTGTCTTTATCTTTCATCTTTCCCCTTTTTGTCTTTATCTTTCATCTTTCCCCTTTTTGTCTTTATCTTTCATCTTTCCCCTTTTTGTCTTTATCTTTCATCTTTCCCCTTTTTGTCTTTATCTTTCATCTTTCCCCTTTTTGTCTTTATCTTTCATCTTCCCCCTTTTTGTCTTTATCTTTCATCTTTCCCCTTTTCCCCTATACGGTAATTATCTCCGTCGATGAAGTTACGTTTGTAATTAGACTAGTTATTGGTCTGTTTATCTGCTTCTTTGTCTGAACAAATCTGCTATAAAAAAAAGCAGCAACAACAACAACAAAAGCCGATGAACATTTAATTAATTTGGGAGTTTACAAGATTATTATTCGAATAAAATATTCCTTCATTTAGTTCGCTTTATTCCATTCTTAAAAACACACTGACGCACCACGACTAAGTCCCTTGTTTTTGTTCTGGGTAGCTGTGACCCACATACAAATGTCCGCAACTTCAAATTGAGGCTGCTCTTTAATTTAAAATGATGTTTCGTTTTCAATTTGGGGACATTTGTATGGGAGTCAAACCTGGTCAAAACAAGATTTCTGACCAGCTATAAGAGGGAAAGCACGTGAAACCCGTGATTTTGACACGTGACCTGGTGGGTCTTTAAAAAGAAGAAAGTCTATTTGGTACATTTCGATTTTTAAAAAATCTAATTTTCTGGAAGTGCCTTTCGATTTTGTTTTCCCCACTTGTATACATATAATAAAGAATACGTTTTTTTTCAGTTGTAAATCTGGGGTGGGGGTGGGGGTGGGGTGGGGGGGGTGTTTCCCTCAAAAATGTGTTTGCGAGACAACCTTCCAATTTATTTTCAACTCACCATCTGTAACTCTGCAGTGACTTAATTGTAAACGCGCTTCCGTGGAACCCAATAGGGGAGAGCACTTCGTGAATATTAGACTTGCTTACCTCCATTTCTCGGGCAAATACCATAGCAACAATGCAACAATGGCGTCGAAGCTTGAAACCGCAGGATGCGAGTCAGCGACTTGCAAAAATGTGGGTTTTTTGTAATATTAGGGGTGGCCATGTAGTGGCCACAAACTGATAAAACTTGCAAAATGTGACGTAAAAATATAAATGACATCAATGACGCACGGTGTTTTTCTAAGTGCTGCATTGTCTGCTCAAACACACCCGAAGCGAGAGCCGGGGAACTACCTGATGGTAGAGTAACTTTCCCCTGTTTGACCGATTGAATTAGGCAAGATCACTCCCACACACCATGAAATTACTCCCCTTAATTAGTTCCGAACAATTCCTATCACAAGGACCTACACAAATTTCTTTCCTTCTTTAGTTCTTGCATTGTTTTGACTTTGATGATGTTCTCTTTTTGGGGGCCTCCGTTCATCCTTTTTTCTTTATCCTTTATGTCTTTATCTTTCATCTCCCCCCTTTTATCTTTCATCTTTTTGTCTTCCCCCTTTTTGTCTTTATCTTTCATCTCCCCTTTTTGTCCCCCCTTTTTGTCTTTATCTTTCATCTTCCCCTTTTTGTCTTTATCCTTCCCCTTTTTGTCTTTATCTTTCATCTTTTCCCCCTTTTTGTCTTTATCTTTCATCTTTCCCCTTTTTGTCTTTATCTTTCTTTTTGTCTTTATCTTTCATCTTTTCCCCCTTTTTGTCTTTATCTTTCATCTTTTCCCCCTTTTTGTCTTTATCTTTCATCCCCTTTTTTCTTTATCTTTCCCCTTTTTGTCTTTATCTTTCATCTTTTCCCCTTTTTGTCTTTATCTTTCATCTTTTCCCCCTTTTTGTCTTTATCTTTCATCTTCCCCCCTTTTTGTCTTTATCTTTCATCTTTTTTCCCCTTTTTGTCTTTATCTTTCATCTTTCCCCTTTTTGTCTTTATCTTTCATCTTTTCCCCCTTTTTGTCTTTATCTTTCATCTTTCCCCTTTTTGTCTTTATCTTTCATCTTTCATTTTCTTTTTGTCTTTATCTTTCCCCTTTTTGTCTTTATCTTTCATCTTTTCCCCCTTTTTGTCTTTATCTTTCATCTTTTCCCCTTTTTGTCTTTATCTTTCATCTTTCCCCTTTTTGTCTTTATCTTTCATCTTTATCTTTCCCCTTTTTGTCTTTATCTTTCATCTTTTCCCCTTTTTGTCTTTATCTTTCATCTTTCCCCTTTTTTTCTTTATCTTTATCTTTCATCTTTCATCCCCCTTTTTGTCTTTATCTTTCATCTTTATCTTTCCCCCTTTTTGTCTTTATCTTTTGTCTTCATCTTTCATCTTCCCCCTTTTTGTCTTTATCTTTCATCTTTCCCCTTTTTGTCTTTATCTTTTCATCATTTCCCCTTTTTGTCTTTATCTTTGTCTTTATCTTTCTTTCCCCTTTTTGTCTTTATCTTTCATTTTTGTCTTTATCTTCCCCCTTTTTGTCTTTATCTTTATCTTTCATCTTTTCCCCCTTTTTGTCTTTATCTTTCATCTTTCCCCTTTTTGTCTTTATCTTTCATCTTTTCCCCCTTCTTTCATCTTTTTCTTTCCCCTTTTTGTCTTTATCTTTCATCTTTTCCCCTTTTTTGTCTTTATCTTTCATCTTTCCCCTTTTTCTTCTTTATCTCTTCATCTTTCCCCTTTTTTTGTCTTTATCTTTTTGTCTTTATCTTTTCTTTCCCCCTTTTTGTCTTTATCTTTCATCTTTCCCCCTTTTTGTCTTTATCTTTCATCTTTTCCCCTTTTTGTCTTTATCTTTATCTTTCATATCTTTCCCCTTTTTGTCTTTATCTTTCATCTTTTCCCCCTTTTTGTCTTTATCTTTCATCTTCCCCCTTTTTGTCTTTATCTTTCATCTTTTCTTTCCCCCTTTTTGTCTTTATCTTTTCATCTTTCCCTTTTTTTGTCTTTATCTTTCATCTTTTCCCCCCTTTTTGTCTTTATCTTCTTTCATCATCTTTCCCCTTTTTGTCTTTATCTTTTCATCTTTTCTTTCATCTTTCCCCTTTTTTGTCTTTATCTTTCATCTTTCCCCCTTTTTGTCTTTATCTTTCATCTTTCCCCTTTTTTGTCTTTATCTTTCATCTTTCCCCTTTTTGTCTTTATCTTTCATCTTTCCCCTTTTTGTCTTTATCTTTCTTTTTTTCATCTTTTCCCCTTTTTGTCTTTATCTTTCATCTTTTCCCCTTTTTGTCTTTATCTTTCATCTTTCCCCTTTTTGTCTTTATCTTTCATCTTTCCCCTTTTTGTCTTTATCTTTCATCTTTCCCCCCCTTTTTGTCTTTATCTTTCATCTTTCCCCTTTTTGTCTTTATCTTTCATCTTTTTCCCCTTTTTGTCTTTATCTTTCATCTTTCCCCCTTTTTGTCTTTATCTTTCATCTTTCCCCTTTTTGTCTTTATCTTTCATCTTTTTTTCCCCTTTTTGTCTTTATCTTTCATCTTTCCCCTTTTTGTCTTTATCTTTCATCTTTTCCCCCTTTTTGTCTTTATCTTTCATCTTTCCCCTTTTTGTCTTTATCTTTCATCTTTCCCCTTTTTGTCTTTATCTTTCATCTTTCCCCCTTTTTGTCTTTATCTTTCATCTTTCCCCTTTTTGTCTTTATCTTTCATTCCCCTTTTTTTCCCCTTTTTGTCTTTATCTTTCATCTTTCCCCTTTTTGTCTTTATCTTTCATCTTTCCCCTTTTTGTCTTTATCTTTCATCTTTCCCCCTTTTTGTCTTTATCTTTCTTTATCATTTCCCCCTTTTTGTCTTTCATTATCTTTCATCTTTCCCCTTTTTTGTCTTTATCTTTCATCTTTCCCCCTTTTTGTCTTTATCTTTCATCTTTCCCCTTTTTGTCTTTATCTTTCATCTTTCCCCTTTTTGTCTTTATCTTTCATCTTTTCCCTTTTTGTCTTTATCTTTCATCTTTTCCCCCTTTTTGTCTTTATCTTTCATCTTCCCCTTTTTGTCTTTATCTTTCATCTTTTCCCTTTTTGTCTTTATCTTTCATCTTTCCCCCTTTTTGTCTTTATCTTTCATCTTTTCCCCCTTTTTGTCTTTATCTTTCATCTTTCCCCTTTTTGTCTTTGTCTTTCATCCCTTTTTGTCTTTATCTTTTCCCCTTTTTGTCTTTATCTTTCATCTTTCCCCTTTTTGTCTTTATCTTTCATCTTCCCCCTTTTTGTCTTTATCTTTCATCTTTCCCCTTTTTGTCTTTATCTTTCATCTTTCCCCCTTTTTTGTCTTTATCTTTCATCTTTCCCCTTTTTGTCTTTATCTTTCATCTTTCCCCTTTTTTGTCTTTATCTTTCATCTTTTCCCCCTTTTTGTCTTTATCTTTCATCTTTCCCCCTTTTTGTCTTTATCTTTCATCTTTTCCCCTTTTTGTCTTTATCTTTCATCTTTTCCCCTTTTTGTCTTTATCTTT
>CM065700.1:29535158-29537133 GCA_017654935.2 Phymorhynchus buccinoides | reverse complement strand
ACAGAGACATATGGGACATTAGTAGATATAAAGATGGTTGGAACGATCCCGGAGGCAATGCCCGGAGGCAGTGCAACACCAGGAAAGTCCCGAATTTTTAACAATACAGATATTTTTGTGGAATAGGGATTCAAAATCTTGACCTGGTAGATTTTATACAGAGTGGTTAGAGCGCTCGGCTGCATGCGGTGCGGAAGGTCGCAGGTTCGAGTCCAGCTTGTGGTCGGATTTTTGTTCTGGCCTGAAAACCCCTCTCTGTCCAGTCCACCCAGCAGTGAATGGGTTCCTGATTCGTTCAGGGAAGGTTAAAAGGCGGCGGAAGGAGAGGGATTGGCCGCCGCTCCGCCTTCCATGATGCCGTGCCCTTGACACGGTGAACCTCTAACAGTTCACTGCCCCTACGGCCGATAGGCTATGGGACACCTTTACCTTTTTTACATCTTTTGTATTATTAGTATTAGCATTAGGTACTTTATAGTCACAGAGGCGTCTCTGTGAAATTCGGGTTGCTCCCACCTGGAGAGCGCATCGCAGCCAGAGGCGCGCCACCCAATTTTTGTTTTGTTTTTTTGCATGCGATTTTTGTCACTGATGATGGGGGGGGGGGGGTACATTTTGACCAAATGACAACTTTTTCGTTGCCACTGGGTTTAACGTATGCTAAGTGCATGGGCACACGGGACCTCGGTTTATCGTCTCATCCGAAAGACTCCGCGTTCAGACGGTTAAGGCCTAGTGCAGAATGAGAGGAAAAAATCCCCTGTACCCAGGTTCGAACTCGGGTTTACTTGACACGAAGCGAACGCGCTACCACTGTGCCACTCTACCCCACTCTGTGGGGTGGGGGGGTGGCTTGTGTGTTTTTTGTATGTGTTAAATATGTATTTAGCCTATGTGCATTTTACGCGACCGTGTCGCTGGTCTCCTATATGGGCGGGAATCTTATGAGCAAAATATTGTTTGGATGTTTCGGATGAAGATGGATTTACCTAGAGTGGCGAACATATACAGAGAATGCCTACACTTGTAAACGTATATGTAAGAGAATTGCCCATCTCGTACAATATGAATATAACATTAAAAAAAAGAAGCTTTTGGAATGTTGATCTGTGTTATATAAACGTATATCTGTACATATTTTGTATAGTTATTTATTTTACTATAGCTGCATGCTCTGATTTCTTGTGGGGAAAAAGGCATTACAAAGCTGTAAAGCAAAGCTGTAAAATCATGAAATCCAAAGCTCGCACGGTTAGAAGAAATGAACGATAACAAACTGTCGTTTGAATGTACATTGTGATCTGAGGGACATGCAATAGTATGTGTGTGTGCGTGCGTGTGCGTTTTGTGCACGATAACAAACTTTCGTTTGAATGTACATTATGATCTGAGGGATAGGCAATAGTGTGTGTGTGTGTGTGTGTGTGTGTGTGTGCGTGCGTGCGTGCGTGCGTGTGCGTTTTGTGTACGATAACAAACTTTCGTTTGAATGTATATTATGATCTGAGGGATATGCAATTGTGTGTGTGTGCGTGCGCGCGTGAGTGCGTGCGTGTGCGTTTTGTGCACGATAACAAACTTTCGTTTGAATGTATATTATGATCTGAGGGATATGCAATAGTGTGTGTGCGTGCGTGCTTGACATAATAAAAAACGAAGTAGCTAATCTTGATTTTCTATTATATCTTTCAGTCTCTCTCTGTCTATCTAGCTGTATTTTCTGTCTGCTCCAGTCTCCGTCTCCCTCTGAAGGGGGGGGGGGGGGGGGATGTCATGGAGAAAGGTGTGTGGAGAACAGATCTTATTCAACATGTTTCTTGAGATTTTGGGGGTTTTTTCTTCTTATTTTCGACAATTGATGCTTTTTTGAAGTACGAGAGACAATATTTTCTGATTTTAATTAAATAACTTTTTCAGGCACCTTACTGTCTATAAGAGGCTACGCCTAATTAGACGTTAAACCAACCAAGAGAGA
>CM065700.1:29527658-29530158 GCA_017654935.2 Phymorhynchus buccinoides | reverse complement strand
GAGTCTGTTCACACATGCACGCACACACGCACACACACACACACACGCACGCACACACACACACACACACACACACGCACGCACACACACACACACACGCACGCACGCACGCACGCGCACGCACGCATACGCACGCACACACGTTTAAAGACACACCGATCCAGCAAGATTAAGTCCCTTGGGGTTTTTTTCTGGCCAGGTGTGACCCACATACAAATTCCCCCTCATAGGCAAACGAGGCTGCTGTTCAAAGTCTCTGTCTCGTTTAGAATAAGGGGGAATTTGCATGGGAGTCACGCCTGGCCAAAATAAGATTTCTAACTAGCGAGAGAGGGAAACACGTGTAAACCGTGATTTTCACTCATGGGTGATTAAGAGCGGAACAATGAACTTGAAACCCGATTAGATAGACTGTCAAGACTACAGACTATGGATGGGTGGATACATGTTATTTAAATGAATCCGGATGTGTGCATGGATACGTAGATCGATTCCTCTGAAGTCGGAGTGTGGCTGCCCACGTGGCGAGGTAATCAAAAACGGTCACACAAACGTGATGTTCGCATCCCTAGCTGGTGCATTTGTACCTTAGTGTTCAAATGCTTCGGCTGTTGGGACTATCCCTGGAGTCTTTTAGCCAGGGTACAACAACAACAACAACAACAGTAGATGGGTGGATGATGGATGCACGGATGGATGCATGAATAAGTCTCTGTGACTAGAATATACCAAATACGAAATACCAAATGAATTGACAAATTTGTAAACTGTCCATTTAAAAAAAACATTAGGGTCACTTGGGGCCAAATTTCAAAAGTGGTCCAGACATTCTTTTTCACTGCACCTTCGATGTACAATGTCTAAAACGTCAGAAATCACAATGGATTTTCCTAGAGTGACTTCCCCTGGGTAGCAGCCATGTTGTGACGATGTTTGTCAATTTGCTGTGAACCGTCGAAGAAGACAGAGGGAGGTGCGTGCTGTTAGATGATTCGTGAACCAATAAACAAAACTGATAGGGGAAGACAATGGAAAAGCTAGCATTCGTCTCATGGGCAAATTTGACTGAAATTTTCTTTATTTCATGAGATAATTGGGGTGGGCTTCTTACCCGCCCATGCGCTTTTTACCCCGTCTTCCCCTAGATGAAATAACAATAGACGGACGTATAGACAGCAGACGAAACCACAACAACAACAAAACGGGGTGGAAAAACTTACTCCTTCCTTGACGCTGAAGCCCCGGAGAAGAATAACCGTTGGAGGTGGAGGCAGCGAACATAGCACCGTTGTCTAGCACCCGGTCCGTAGGCCTGGGGACAGTTTAAGTCAAGTCAAGTCAAGTCAAGTCAAGAAATCTGTATTATCTCTAGACAGAGAAATTGCATTCGGGCGCAGAGAGAGAGAGAGAGAGAGGATGAATGAATGAATGAATAGAGAGATTTTCTGAGGATAATAGAGTAAGTATAGATACTTTTTTTTCATCCAGTCCTCACAAAATAAAAAAGGAAAACAAAATCAAAGCAAGGGGGAATTCAATAAATAAGAATGGCCATGCAAATCAAAGAAAACGAACACACATTATCATCATAATAAGGTACATTATCAATATAAACAGACACATAATAAATTCAGCATTATTCATAAATGTTAAGAAATGGGATGTGGAGGGACCGAAAAAAAGTGAGTATCTAGGAACAAAACAAAACATGAAGTAAGAAAAATAAGAAGAATAGGAGGGGGAGGGGGAGTAAGAGAGAAAGGATGAGAGGGGGGGGTGTAAAGAGAGAGAGAGAGAGAGAGAGAGAGAGAGAGAGAGAGAGAGAGAGAGAGAGAGAGAGAGAGAGAGAATGAACAAGAACCCACCAAACCGAAGAAAACAAAAATACAACAAGAAAACTAACGCGAAAATGAGACAGAGAGGGAGACAGAAAAAAAGAGAGACACACACACACACAATCAATTTTTTAAAAATATATCAAATAACTAGTAGGGGAAGACAATGACTGTTTAATTAAGGTTTCCTAAACCGATTTTGATTATCATTATATTAGTATTAGGATTAACTCATTCTAATCTAGCTAAACATTATAGCAATTAAGGCCAAGTGACCACAAAATAAAAATTATTATTATCATTGGGGCTACCTGGGTCCGGTCCTCACGGGGTCACTCAGGTGGTGTGGGGGTCTCTGGGGTCCCGGGGGGTTACCCCTGCCACGGCTGCCCGGGGGAGAGCCCTGCAGGCATAGAGGAAAAAAGAACGATTTTGCATGCGAAATGTATTGGAGTAGTAAGGTGCATTTTAATAATAATAACAATAACAATAACAATGATGATAATGGTAATAATAATAATAATGATAATGTGGATTTATATAGTGCTCTTTCTCACATGAGCTCAGTGCGCTTTACATTGAGAACAAGAATATTCGATGCTTGTACGCAACGCTCTCTTTCCGGCTTCCTCACGCGCACGCACGCGCACACGCACACGCACACG
>CM065700.1:29515158-29517658 GCA_017654935.2 Phymorhynchus buccinoides | reverse complement strand
CAAGGCAGAGCCTCAAAGGTGAAGCATGATCCTCAAGGCAGAACCTCAAAGGTGAAGTATGATCCTCAAGGCAGAGCCTCAAAGGTGAAGCATGATCCTCAAGGCTGAACTTCAAAGGTGAAGCATGATCCTCAAGGCAGAACTTCAAAAAGTGAAGTATGATCCTCAAGGCAGAACTTCAAAGGTGAAGTATGATCCTCAAGGCAGAACTTCAAAAGGTGAAGCAGGATCCTCAAGGCAGAACTTCAAAAAGTGAAGTATGATCCTCAAGGCAGAACTTCAAAAAGTGAAGTATGATCCTCAAGGCAGAACTTCAAAAAGTGAAGTATGATCCTCAAGGCAGAACCTCAAAGGTGAAGTATGATCCTCAAGGCAGAACCTCAAAGGTGAAGTATGATCCTCAAGGCAGAACCTCAAAGGTGAAGCTGTGACGAGGTAATGGGTTAAAAGGCTAAGCCTCTAGGGAAGACTTTTAGGGTGTTAAATTTTCAAGTAGAAAATTTGCCTTTAACCCACTTCTCTAGGGTATGGGAGATGAGCAACTTTCCCGGCCCCTTTTCATCTAATAAATTTATATTTGTGCCCGGGTTCTGGCTCGTATGGTGGTAAGAAATACAAGTGGTTGAATTGCTCTAAATGGCAGACAGAGAGAAGTAGGGTTTTACATGAAATTACAAGACTCCCACTCTCATCAGTCTGACCAAAGGGTTCAGGATTATTTGACACTTGTATTTTATTTACTCACACAATCTGCATAAGATTATGCAACAATAATAATAAAGCAGCTCAATGGTGCCAAAACAAAATGTGAATGAAAAACAATGGAATCCGAAAGGATTTACAAGGCTTTTGTCTTTCTAGAAGGTTAGCCCCAAGCCGGAGGGGTTACTAATCTTCTTCAGTGTCCGGAGGAAAGTTCCAGTGATTGGCGCGGTTTGGTAAACTTAGCTCTTGTCAAGTTCCTCCGTAGTGATCGGCGAGTGCTGGGTTGTCTGGGCTTGCTCGTCAGGTGAGAGTAGCTCCCAGTCGTTCCGGTTACGGTTTCGCGGGATGGCACGGGTCAGGCGTGGTCTCCTCGCGGATTCTGGGTGCGGGGCGTCTTTCCCGTCTTGGTGCTTGTGAGTCAGGGGTAATCTTCCTGCCCACGATGCCCTGCTGATAATCACAGGAGAAGGTGGATGTAGGTCTCTATGGCTTAGAGACAAGGGGCTTCAGTCGGCAGGGAATTAGTGAATCCCAACCGGCTAGAAGGCTTCCCTTGTACAATAGCACTAAGAACACATAATCTGAATTTCAGTTAACAAACTGAGATCAGTAAAACATAAAAGGTGATCAAGCCAACATCACTCTCCATCCAACACCTGGAAAGGAATGGTATCATAAAGTGCAAGATTGCGGCCCATAGGTTTCCTACTAAAAATAGACAAAAGGGTTAGTAGGCATAAACTCCGGTTCTGGTACCAAAAGTGTTAAAGTCAAAAAAACACACACACAAATAATCAGTGCACATAAATAGAACAGAATGTTTACCACTTCTTTTCAATAACATATCTATCTACTCCTTATTCATCATTGAACATAGGATCTAGATCAAAACTAGGGTCAAACAAACCAGATCTCAATCACCAGCCATCAATAATACTTACTAGTGGGCTTATTATGACTGGTTGTGAGTGTTGCTCTAGCTACGTTTCAGCGTCTTGTGTGAAAACTTTTTCTCACTACTCCAATTATAGCCTTCACTTTCAAACAATGAAAGCCTGTCATTGGTTTATAGCAGTCGACAGGTCACAAGATGATGCTATAATTTTATGCATACTAGTACCGAACAATCACGCGCCGACATTCCTATCTTGCTCGTGATAGGGAAGGAATAGTTGTCTTCAAAGGGATCCGACCGTGATATCACTATCTCGTGATGGGGAATGGAGATAAAGGGGGGGGGGGGGGGTTAAAGGGAGATAACCTCTGTAGGTGGTACATGCTGACAGGGGAGGTAAATCGGGGTTCAAAGAGACAAATGCCTTAATCGGCGTTCTTTTGAAGCTGCAATTAAAGTGGCGGCTGGTCGAGAAATGAAAAGGAGAGAGGGTGGGGGGGGGGGGGGGGGGTGTAGATAAGAAAGAGGGGTCGCGCGGGACACTTACATCACAGAAGCATAATCTTCAAGGCTGACCCTCAAAGGTGAAGTATAATCCTAAAAGGTGAAGCATAATCCTCAAGGCAGAGCCTCAAATGTAAAGTATAATCCTCAAGATTGGGTTGTAGATGTAGCTTTGTTGTTGTAGCTTTTCAACATATACTAGCATACTCTCTTTCTTTCTTTGTCGATCGCTCAGAGAGTTCCCAGTCAAATGAGCGCTGATGCGGCATGCTGCCGTTATGCGCCTAACGGCTGAACCCTAACTTACTGGCAGTGATGGACCAAACAGGGAACAGTGGTAGCTTACTAGGACAAACGACAAACTATTCCGAAACCCCAAAACCAACGGGACAAAAT
>CM065700.1:29507658-29510158 GCA_017654935.2 Phymorhynchus buccinoides | reverse complement strand
CACACAACGATTTTGAATTATTAAAAACAAACTCACATATTACTCCTAGCCATACACACACAACGATTTTGAATTATTAAAAACAAACTCACATATCACTCCTAGCCATACACACAACGATTTAGAATTATTAAAAACAAACTCACATATCACTCCTAGCCATACACACAACGATTTAGAATTATTAAAAACAAACTCACATCACTCCTAGCCATACACACAACGATTTTGAATTATTAAAAACAAACTCACAAATCACTCTAGCTATACACACAAACGATTTTGAATTATTAAAAACAAACTCACATATCACTCCTAGCCATACACACAACGATTTTGAATTATTAAAAACAAACTCACATATCACTCCTAGCCATACACACAACGATTTTGAATTATTAAAAACAAACTCACATATCACTCCAGCCACACACACAAAAACGATTTAGAATTATTAAAAACAAACTCACATATCACTCCTAGCCATACACACAACGATTTAGAATTATTAAAAACAAACTCACATATCACTCCTAGCCATACACACAACGATTTTGAATTATTAAAAACAAACTCACATATCACTCCTAGCCATACACACAACGATTTAGAATTATTAAAAACAAACTCACATATCACTCCTAGCCATACACACAACGATTTTGAATTATTAAAAACAAACTCACATATCACTCCTAGCCATACACACAACGATTTAGAATTATTAAAAACAAACTCACATATCACTCCTAGCCATACACACAACGATTTAGAATTATTAAAAACAAACTCACATATCACTCCTAGCCATACACACAACGATTTTGAATTATTAAAAACAAACTCACATATCACTCCTAGCCATACACACAACGATTTTGAATTATTAAAAACAAACTCACATATCACTCCTAGCCATACACACAACGATTTTGAATTATTAAAAACAAACTCACATATCACTCCTAGCCATACACACAACGATTTTGAATTATTAAAAACAAACTCACATATCACTCCTAGCCATACACACAACGATTTAGAATTATTAAAAACAAACTCACATATCACTCCTAGCCATACACACAACGATTTAGAATTATTAAAAACAAACTCACATATCACTCCTAGCCATACACACAACGATTTTGAATTATTAAAAACAAACTCACATATCACTCCTAGCCATACACACAACGATTTTGAATTATTAAAAACAAACTCACATCACTCCAACACACACAACGATTTTGAATTATTAAAAACAAACTCACATATCACTCCTAGCCATACACACAACGATTTAGAATTATTAAAAACAAACTCACATATCACTCCTAGCCATACACACAACGATTTTGAATTATTAAAAACAAACTCACATATCACTCCTAGCCATACACACACAACGATTTTGAATTATTAAAAACAAACTCACATATCACTCCTAGCCATACACACAACGATTTAGAATTATTAAAAACAAACTCACAAATCAAGCCATCGATTTTGAATTATTAAAAACAAACTCACATGTCACTCCTAGCCATACACACAACGATTTAGAATTATTACAAACTCACATAACTCCTAGATACACACAACGATTTTGAATTATTAAAAACAAAACATATCACTCCTAGCCATCGATTTTGAATTATTAAAAACAAACTCACATATCACTCCTAGCCATACACACAACGATTTAGAATTATTAAAAACAAACTCACATATCACTCCTAGCCATACACACAACGATTTAGAATTATTAAAAACAAACTCACATATCACTCCAGCCATACACACAACGATTTTGAATTATTAAAAACAAACTCACATATCACTCCTAGCCATACACACAACGATTTTGAATTATTAAAAACAAACTCACATATCACTCCTAGCCATACACACAACGATTTTGAATTATTAAAAACAAACTCACATATCACTCCTAGCCATACACACAACGATTTAGAATTATTAAAAACAAACTCACATATCACTCCTAGCCATACACACAACGATTTTGAATTATTAAAAACAAACTCACATATCACTCCTAGCCATACACACAACGATTTTGAATTATTAAAAACAAACTCACAAATCACTCCTAGCCATACACACAACGATTTAGAATTATTAAAAACAAACTCACAAATCACTCCTAGCCATACACACAACGATTTAGAATTATTAAAAACAAACTCACAAATCACTCCTAGCCATACACACAACGATTTTGAATTATTAAAAAACAAACTCACAAATCACTCCTAGCCATACACACAACGATTTAGAATTATTAAAAACAAACTCACAAATCACTCCTAGCCATACACACAACGATTTAGAATTATTAAAAACAAACTCACATATCACTCCTAGCCATACACACAACGATTTTGAATTATTAAAAACAAACTCACATATCACTCCTAGCCATACACACAACGATTTAGAATTATTAAAAACAAACTCACATATCACTCCTAGC
>CM065700.1:29487658-29492658 GCA_017654935.2 Phymorhynchus buccinoides | reverse complement strand
CATGTACATCCTAATAATTATCTCTATCTGGGACTTGCCTCAATCTGTCCGTCTCCGGGGAAAGTGACAGAGAATTTATCCCGTCTCTGCTTCTCCTGGCTGCTCAGGGGCCGCACCCTGCAAGACGTGTGCACACAGACGCACGCATACAGAAATGGACATAAACGTGCACGCACACACACACACAATCAAGAAGCTTAAAGGGGCACCCTGACGGATTAGTTTTTTGCAAGAAACACGTCGAGATCACCAGAAAGACAGCCTTTTCAAGGATCGGAACACTCACTTTGCTCTGGTTTCCTAGAAATCAAACCGTCAAAACGGCGATTCCTCCTTGGCGGAGTTGCCGGAGAGAGAGAAGCCATTTTGGACGGGGTGGGTGGATATGGAGGACACTCAGAATGGTTGAAGCTTTTTCTTCTTTGCAGTGCAGTAAAAACAAAATGGAGCTATTTCCTTTGTTGTGAGCCAAACTCCTTTGGGCAAACTGTAAATAAAAAGGCTTGTATTGTGAAAATTTCGTGATTTGGTCTAAGCGACTCAGGCGGCCATTAGAAAAGAGAAGTCACATGCCTTCTCTTTCACTGAAATAACCTGACTTCCAGCACCTCCGCCAAGGAGGAATCGCCGATTTGACGGTTTGATTTCTATGAAATCAGAGCAAAGTGAGTGTTGCGATCTCTGTAAAGGGTGTGTTCCTGGTGATCTCGACGTGTTTCTTGCAAAACCTCATCCGTCAGGGTGCCCCTTTAACCCCTTGAACCCTTTATATGGACATAGTGGATAAAATAACAACAAAGACATAACATTCCATCTTATTAATGCACAAGAATCGGGTTACAGACAGACAGACAGACAGACAGACAGAGACAGACAGAGAATCTTCTACTTCGCTCAGACAGTTTGGTTTAAACGAATTTATTCATAAACAACAATCATGTAACAAATCAGCATCAACATGAAGGTCGCAGAGCAAAACAAGCTTAGAGATCAGACAGTTTCTTGTCAATTATGAGCGCAGATGCGTCATGCTGCCGTTATGCGCCTAACTGAGAAATACAACAACAAAGACAGAACATTCCATCTTATTAATGCACGAGAGACTTGTGTGTGTGAGAGACAGACAGAGAGAGAGAGAGAGATCAGAGACAGAGAGAGAGAGATCAGAGAGAGAGAGAGAGAGAGAGAGAGAGAGAGAGAGAGAGAGAGAGAGAGAGAGAGAGAGAGAGAGAGAGAGAGAGAGAGACAGAGAGAGAGAGAGAGTTAGACAGAGACAGAGACAGAGAATCTTCTTCTTCTTCGATCGCTCAGACAGTTTGGTTTAAACAAATGTATTCATAAACAACAATCATGTAACAAATTAGCATCAACATGAAGGTCGCAGAGCAAAACAAGCTTAGAGATCAGACAGTTTCCTGTCAATTATGAGCGCAGATGCGTCATGCTGCCGTTATGCGCCTAACTGAGAAATACAACAACAAAGACATGACATTCCATCTTATTAATGCACGAGAATCGGGTTACAGATAATAAATAAGAGTGTGTGTGTGTGTGTGTGAGAGAGAGAGAGAGAGAGAGAGAGAGAGAGAGAGAGAGAGAGAGAGAGAGAGAGAGAGAGAGAGAGAGAGAGAGAGAGAGAGAGAGAGAGAGAGAGAGAGAGAGAGAGAGAGAGAGAGAGAGACAGAGAGAGACAGACAGACAGAGACAGACAGACAGAAAAGAATCTTCTTCTTCGATCGCTCAGACAGTTTGGTTTAAACAAATGTATTCATAAACAACAATCATGTAACAAATCGGCATCAACATGAAGGTCGCAGAGCAAAACAAGCTTAGAGATCAGACAGTTTCCTGTCAATTATGAGCGCAGATGCGTCATGCTGCCGTTATGCGCCTAACTAAGAAATAGTTAGGCCCAGCAAGTCCGACTTCGGCTGCAGGAGGAAATCTTTTTGAAAGTGTTTCTTGAAAAAAAAAAGGCAGGAGAATGGACCGGTAAGGCAGAAAAAGATAGTAGATGACAGTAAGCAAAGGGAAAAGGCAGAGTCAAAGAGAGTGACAGATTAGAGGAAGTTACAAGCACAGAACTTCCAGAAGGTGGGGGAACTATTTATACAAAAGACCCCCCGGTATCCCCACGGGGGGAGGACAGAGAATCACAAAGACAAATATTTGACTACCACACACCTTCATGTATAAT
This sequence comes from Phymorhynchus buccinoides, assembly GCA_017654935.2. Lineage (NCBI taxonomy): Eukaryota > Metazoa > Mollusca > Gastropoda > Neogastropoda > Raphitomidae > Phymorhynchus > Phymorhynchus buccinoides. Next base: position 29,490,461 of record CM065700.1, on the reverse strand, counting down.
GATTATACCATGACATAGGTAAGACTACCATCAACGCATTATTCGTGATAGAAATGTTTATATTGCTGCAACGGCGTGTGCTCTCGTGTTTAGTAATGCACAATGGGGGAAAAAGGTGAGAATGAGGTGAGAAGAGAGAGAGAGAGAGAGAGAGAGAGAGAGAGAGAGAGAGAGAGAGAGAGAGAGAGAGAGAGAGAGAGAGAGAGAGAGAGAGAGAGAGAGAGAGAGAGAGAGGAGGGGGGGGGGGGGGGGGGTCAGAGGGTCAAAGGCAGGGAAATATTGAGAAAACACTGAACTGTTTAATGAATACAAATTATGTCATAGACCCGTGCCATGGTAGGTGGTTACAAAACGGTAACAACAAAACCAGTTCAAGGGAATTACAATACGTGAATCAATTCAGACACGCGCGCGCAGAGAGAGAGAGAGAGAGAGAGAGAGAGAGAGAGAGAGAGAGAGAGAGAGAGAGAGAGAGAGAGAGAGAGAGAGAGAGAGAGAGAGAGAGAGAGAGAGAGAGAGAGAGAGAGAGAGAGAGAGAGAGAGAGAGAGAGAGAGAGAGAGAGAGAGAGAGAGAGAGAGAGAGAGACTGAGTTTGAATAATTTACTGATTAGGCCATAAGCCCAATTCAAACAATGAGTACATCAAAAGAAATTTACATCCACAAAACACTGGTGAGAAAGAAAAAGAGAGGGGGAGGAGGAGGGGAGAGAGAGAGAGAGAGAGAGAGAGAGAGAGAGAGAGAGAGAGAGAGAGAGAGAGAGAGAGAGAGAGAGAGAGAGATGGGAAGACAGAGAGAGAGTGAGAGAAGGGGGGAGGGAGGGGGGGGAGGGTGAACACCACAGAGAGAGAGAGAGAGAGAGCGAGAGAGAGAGAGAGAGAGAGAGAGAGAGAGAGAGAGAGAGAGAGAGAGAGAGAGAGAGAGAGAGAGAGAGAGAGAGACAGAGAGAGAGAGAGAGAGAGAGAGAGAGAGAGAGAGAGAGAGAGAGAGAGAGAGAGAGAGAGACAGAGAACAGACAGACAGACAGACAGAGAGACATATAGAGAACACCACACAGAGAGAGAGAGACAGGGGGTAGATAGAGAGAGTGAGAGAGAGAGAGAGAGAGAGAGAGAGAGAGAGAGAGAGAGAGCAGGAAAAGAAACAGAGACAGAGACAGAGACAGAGAGAGACACACACACACAGAGACAGAGACACACACAGAGAGAGAGAATGACAGAACAGAAGCAAACAAAACCTCCATCGTACCTCAGCACCACGTTGAAGTGGCCCTCTCCGCCATCCTCAGTGGCCTCGGTGTTGGACGACAGAGTGGTGGTGCTCCTGAAACAAATGGACGCCAGCAACAACACTGAGCCAGGGACACGGCCCAACTGTAACGTTACTACGCGAAGGAGCATTGTCTACTGTTATTTGGTAGGTTGTATGTCGAGGGGTAAGAGACGATTTTCGGAGAAAAAAAACTAGGGGAGACCACTTCGTGAAACTGAATTACAGTTGTTTACCTCCATTACTCGGTCAAATGCCATAGCATGTAAAATGCAACAATGGCGTCGAAGCTTGAAACCGCAGGATGCGAGTCAGCGACTTGCAAACATTTTTTTATAGAAAAATTAGGGGTGGCCAGTAGCCACAAACTGATAAAACTTGTAAAATGTGACGTAAAAATATAAATGACATTTTTTTTTAGAATGACGCACGGTGTTCTAAATGACACACACGATAGGTGTTCTAGAGTGACTTCCCCTGTTTTTAATTAGGCAAGATCACTCCCACACACCACGAAATTACTCCCCTTAATTATTTCCCAACAATTCCTATTGCCTAAACGTGTTATCACCTTTCTTTTTTTTCCTTTTGTGATAACACTTTTAGGCAATTACCCCTCGATTTGGTACTTTATAGTCACAGAGGCGTATCTGTGAAATTCGGGTTGCTCCCACCTGGAGAGCGCGTCGCAACCAGAGGCTGAAATCCACCCATTGTTTTGTTTTTCTTTCTCTTTGCATGCGATTTGTGTGTGTGACTAATGAGGAAGGAAAGGGTGGAGTGTGTGGGTGTGGTGTGGTGGGGGGGGGGGGGGGGTAAATTTTGACCAAAATGACAACTTTTTCGTTGCCACTGGGTTTAACGTGTACCTAAGTGCAATTGTTATACCTGCATCTGATATCACAAGTGGTGGGTAGACGTTAAAACGAAAGACACACTCTATTGTCATTGGCCACTGCAACTAGGGTTATTAAACTCCTTGACAGCGAGAGTTAAGCCCTTGTTGGTCAGTATCCAAAAGGGCATTCACTCTTGCAAAAGGCAGCCATTTTAGTGGCCTCAAATAGGGTTTTTTGGCGAGAGTTACTCCCTTGTTTGGTCAGTACTCAAGCATCTACCAAGAGCATTCACTCTTGCAAAAGGTGGTCGTTGCAGTGGCCATATAAGTGGCAAGCAAATAGGGACACGGCCCAACTGTAACGTTGCTACGCGAAGGAGCATTGTCTACTGTTATTTGGTAGGTTGTATGTCGAGGGGTAAGAGACGATTTTCGGAGGAAAAAAACTAGGGGAGACCACTTCGTGAAACTGAATTACAGTTGTTTACCTCCATTACTCGGTCAAATGCCATAGCATGTCAAATGCAACAATGGCGTCGAAGCTTGAAACCGCAGGATGCGAGTCAGCGACTTGCAAACATTTTTTTTAGAAAAATTAGGGGTGGCCAGTAGCCACAAACTGATAAAACTTGCAAAATGTGACGTAAAAATATAAATGACATTTTTTTTTTTAGAATGACGCACGGTGTTCTAAGTG
>CM065700.1:29460158-29480158 GCA_017654935.2 Phymorhynchus buccinoides | reverse complement strand
TCATCAAGAAATGTTGTGACAAAAACTGCATTGAAATACATGCAAAACTTCGCGAGATATTAGCGATTATGTGTTTGGGGGTTTGAACCCCGTAACTGGCGCGACCTTGACATTAATGTAAAACTAAATACATCAGTGGATAGCTTGCATCTTGGCAAACTAGCATACCAAATTTGATGATGATAGACTGAATGGTTTTTGAGAAAAACGGACGAATAGCCGGACAACGGACGGAGGCACGCCGGACGGATCAGACAGAAACAATAGTTCCCGAACCTTCGGCTCGGGGACTAACAAAGGCATTTCTCGAGTATCACTACTCTTGTAGGGGACATACGTTAAATAGTTTATTAAATAGTATTTATATTCTTGAGTGTCACAGATTAATACAATAGCGACATACGTTAAATGAAAGAACAGGTATTAAGTATTAGCTACTTTATAGTCACAGAGGCGTCTCTGTGAAATTCGGGCTGCTCCCACCTGGAGAGCGCGTCACAGCCAGAGGCGCGCCACCCAATTTTTAAAAACAAAATTTTGCTTGCGATTTTTGTGTGACTGATGAGGAAAGAAAAGGGGGGAGGTGGGTACATTTTGACCAAATGACAACTTTTTCGTTGCCACTGGGTTTAACTTGTGCTAAGTGCATGGGCACACGGGACATAGGTTTATCGTCTCATCCGAAAGACTCCACGTTCAGACCGTAAGGCCTAGTGCAAAGTGAGAGGAAAAATCCCCTGTACCCAGGTTCGAAGTCGGGTTTATTTGACACGAGGCGAACGCGCTACCACTGTGCCACTCTACACTCCATTCCATACCAGACCATACCACACCACACCACACCATACCACACCACACCACACCACACCACACACACCACACCACACCACACCACACCACACCATACCATACCATACCACAACACACCATACCACACCACACCACACCACACCACACCACACTATGCCATACCATACCATACCATACCACACCATACCATACCACACCACACCATACCATACCATACCATACCATACCAGACCATACCATACCACACCACACCATACCATACCATACCATACCATACCATACCATACCATACCATACCATACCACACCACACCATACCATACCATACCATACCATACCATACCATACCATACCATACCATACCACAACATACCATACCATACCATACCACAACATACCATACCACACCACACCACACCACACCACACCACACTATGCCATACCATACCATACCATACCATACCATACCACACCACACCATACCCATACCATACCATACCATACCATACCATACCATACCATACCACACCACACCATACCATACCATACCATACCATGCCATACCATACCATACCACAACATACCATACCACACCACACCACACCACACTATGCCATACTATACCATACCACACCGTACCATACCACACCACGCCATACCATACCAGACCAGACCAGACTATACCATACCACACCACACCATACCATGCCACACCATACCATACCACACCATACTATGCCATACCATACCACACCACACCACACCACACCATACCATACCATACCACACCATACCATACCACACCACACCACACCATACCATACCACACCATACCATACCACACCGTACCATACCATACCATACCATACCATACCACACCATACCATACCACACCACACCATACCATACCGTACCACACCACACCATACCACACCATACCAAATGTATATGCTCCTACAAACGCATTGATAGAATTAGTGCTTTTTTGGTGTGCTTTAAAAAAACCAACTATCTGTATTATTAAAAATGTCCCATATTTACATATAGCAGGTCGGAGAACGTTAAACCATATTTCTTCTTGTTTTATTATTACTATTATTATTATTATTATTATTATTATTATTATTATTATTGTACTTTTATTTTATTAAAATGTCGTCCGATTTCGCATAACTTGTAGGGGAAGACGGGGTAAAAAGCGCATGGGCGGGTAAGAAACCCACCCCAATTATCTCATGAAATGAAGCAAATTTCAGTCTCATTTTGCCCATGAGACGAACGTTAATGTCTAGCATTCGTCTCATGGGCAAATTTGACTGAAATTTTCTTTATTTCATGAGATAATTGGGGTGGGCTTCTTACCCGCCCATGCGCTTTTTACCCCGTCTTCCCCTAGTGCAAAGTTTTCTTCTTGGGGTCTTCCCTTCTTTCATTCATTCACACCTTAGAGCGAAAACATTTTAAGACAAAGCTGTTGGTCCGAACCCTAATATGAATTGCTTCGTTAGCTTCCCATTCACTAACAAATCTCAATAATTATGTCCGCTTCAATTAAGAAAGGTTTCCTCCCCCAAACAATATTCAGCTTAGGGGGAAAACAGGGCTTCACGACCAAAAGGCTGATGGTTCATTCTTTCTACTTACTGTTCTATGTTTACGTTTGCGCTTATGACTGCTAAGGCGTGGAGTTATTTTATTCCTTACGTCTGTCTGAAGATCTAATTACAGTGTGTGAAACTCCAATCTGGGGCAATTTCAAATTCCCGCGGGGGAAAGTCCAACTGGAAGTTGTCCTGTAATAATTTCAAATTTCCCCGGGGGAAAGTCCAACTGGAAGTTGTCCTGTAATAATTTCAAATTTCCCCGGGGGAAAGTCCAACTCGAATTTGTCCTGTAATAATTTCAATTTCCCCGGGGGAAAGTCCAACTGGAAGTTGTCCTGTAATAATTTCAATTTCCCCGGGGGAAAGTCCAACTCGAATTTGTCCTGTAATAATTTCAAATTTCCCCGGGGGAAAGTCCAACTCGAATTTGTCCTGTAATAATTTCAAATTTCCCCGGGGGAAAGTCCAACTGGAAGTTGTCCTGTAATAATTTCAAATTTCCCCGGGGGAAAGTCCAACTGGAAGTTGTCCTGTAATAATTTCAAATTTCCCCGGGGGAAAGTCCAACTGGAAGTTGTCCTGTAATAATTTCAAATTCCCCCAGGGGAAAGTCCAACTGGAAGTTGTCCTGTAATAATTTGAAATTCCCCCCAATTTAGCGATCCCACTCATTGCTTGCTTGAACTGTATGTATGTATGTTTGTGTTTTACGTCCTCTCGACCTGGGAAGGCACATGTGGGACATTTGTACTGGGTTAGTATGAGAAACTAAAAATAAAACAGAACAAAACGTAAAAAGACAAAACGAGGACGCAGACAATACATGCTTGCTTGAACTTCGTAATAAAGTGAAATTTATGTCCATTACAATTGTCTTTATCTATATCTTTCTTATTTATTTATTTATTTATTCATTTATTTATTTATTTATTCATTTATTTTATTTTTTCATTCACAGGAATGAAATATAATTCCATTCTATATATGCCTCTTATTACCGTGTCTGTTGTATACATTCTAAGGACATTGTTTCATTTTTTGTGCTATAGGCCAAAATAAAGTATCAAGTTTTAATATAAAAGTATTCCCCCCGTGGGCATACCGGGGGCGGGGGTCTTTTGTACAAATAGTTCCCACACCTTCTGGAAGTTCTGTGCTTGTAACTTCCTCAGATCTAATCTGGCACTCTCTTTGACTCTGCCTTTTCCCTTTGCTTTCTGTCATCTACTATCTTTCGATCTTACTGGTCCATTCTCCTGCCTTTTTTCTCTCTCTTTAAATTCTTACAAAGATTTCTTCGTCCCGGAAGTTGGACATGCTGTGGGCCTAACTATGTCTTAGTTAGGCGCATAAAGGCAGCATGACGCATCTACGCTCATATGTCGACGTGAAGCTGTCTTAGTGAACGAAAAAGAAGAAGAAGAAGAAGAAGAAGAAGAAGAAGAAGAAGAAGAAGAAGAAGAAGAAGAAGGTATAAAAGTATGTCACTAAAAATGTCAATATCTGACGATGCTTTATAGTGACAAAACGGACTATCTCTCACAGTAGCTTTTCTCAGCTCCTTTCAGTTCATGCCTTTTGTTAACACTCGTCACCAGCATAAACCAATTTAAAGTGTTTTATCCATTAGGCTTACATGGTTTTATGGTGGCATGCCACTTGAAAGGTCTTTTCCTATCCCTAACCACAGTCAATGATAAGAATATTTGCCGCTGTTCAAGGAAATAACTTGAAACACATAGCTGTCTGTGGAAAACTGAAAGGGGCTAGAATGAGGGGAATTCATGCACTGTGCTCTAGATAGTCCGTTGATTTATTATTGAACTTATTGCGAAAACTAATAATTTGTATTTTTTTTTAAAAGACTGACAATAACATAAAATGGGGGATTATGCTATTTATATTCCTTCAGACTTCTTTCAATACAAGTTATTAGTTCTCGCGCTAGGGGAAGACGGGGTAAAAAGCGCATGGGCGGGTAAGAAGCCCACCCCAATTATCTCATGAAATGAAGCAAATTTCAGTCTCATTTTGCCCATGAGACGAGCGTTAATGTCTAGCATTCGTCTCATGGGCAAATTTGACTGAAATTTTCTTTATTTCATGAGATAATTGGGGTGGGCTTCTTACCCGCCCATGCGCTTTTTACCCCGTCTTCCCGTATATAAGTTCCAAACTAAGTCAATGGACTATCTCGAGTTAGTCCGTTTAGACTCTTAGGTATATTAAAATGGTCAGTTATCCAGTTATATAATTAACTTAGGCCCTACTATTGATTTCAGGAGACAGGCAAAAAGATAGGCCCATGTTTTGTACGCCATAAAGGAACCTCGAGTATTTCAGTCGCCATATTATTACAATATCTGTATTGTTAAAAATTCGGGACTTTCCTGGTGTTGCACTGCCTCCGGGCATTGCCTCCAGGATCGTTCCCACTATCTTTATATCCACTAATGTCCCATATGTGTCTGTTCCAGACCGGAGGACGTTAAACAGATTCAGTCGCCATCTTTTCTGCACCTAAAGGTCTCAATACGCGTTAACATTTTGTTCACTCTTTCCCCATGGCAACGCAGTGATTATGCCAGTCGTGCTATCACTTGCCTATCATTCGCCATGGGGAAAGAGTGGAAAATGTTCACGTGTACAGAGACCCTAAGCATAAGTTGGATAGGGATTTAAACCTAGAAATGGTTGACAGTGAAAGGGTTTTAGGAAGTTTTCAGAAGAATGTTCATAATGGTAGGCCTACACCTTAAGGGTGTACACCACACGTCCACTAAATTCGCACGACTGTACTATGCGATTCGATCACGTGGTCTCGATGCGCCAATCACATTTTTGTTCTTGGAGACCGCGCGATCGAATCGTATCGTACAGTCGTGCGATTTTAGTGGAGGTTTGGCTGACCCTTTAGTCTTGTGTAAAATACTATGACTCTGAAAACTAGAGGACATTTACACTGGCTTTTCAGTGCTGCAGCCAAAGGGATTGGTTGGCCTTTGGGGACCTTCCTCAAACACCATCTGTCAGCAAACGGTTTTGGCCGTTTAGACTGAATTTCAGCTGCGTCCTCTGTTATCTGGCTCTCATCGTCGGAAACGACAGACTGACACACACGCACACACCCCTTTTCCTTCCTAATCAGTCACACAAATCGCTTGCCAAAACAAAAAAAAGGGGGTGGCGCGCCTCTGGCGTCGCTGCGACGCGCTCTCCAGGTGGGAGCAACCCGAATTTCACAGAGACGCCTCTGTGACTATAAAGTACCAAATACTAACTATGTACAGCGATTTTGTTAGGAAAAGACAGGATCGTACGCAGGAGATTCGTGAAAAGAAGGAACATACAAAAGACCAGGACGTGTAGGGGAAGACGGGGTAAAAAGCGCATGGGCGGGTAAGAAGCCCACCCCAATTATCTCATGAAATGAAGCAAATTTCAGTCTCATTTTGCCCATGAGACGAGCGTTAATGTCTAGCATTCGTCTCATGGGCAAATTTGACTGAAATTTTCTTTATTTCATGAAATAATTGGGGTGGGCTTCTTACCCGCCCATGCGCTTTTTACCCCGTCTTCCTCTACGTTACAAATGATGATGATGAGATTAGCGTCCAATCGGTCAGAGACCCTTATGGACGGAGTTACAAATGCCTGTTTCTCATGTTTTATGCAAAGCCATTATCGTTGTACCTTGCAGGTAATGCTTTTAAAACTTTTGAGAAGAGCTTAGGAGCTCAGAAATGTTTCATGTTTTGCTGATGAGCAAACGAGATTGCGTTTGAACGTGTGTGTGTGTGTGTGTGTGTGTGTGTGTGTGTGTGTGTGTGTGTGTGTGTGTGCGCGTGCGCGTGCGCGTGCGCGTGCGTGTGTGTATGTGTGTGTGTGTATGTGTGTGTGTATGTGTGTGTGTGTGTGTGTGTGTGTCTGTCTGTCTGTCTGTCTGTCTGCCTGCCTGCCTGCCTGCCTGTCTGTCTGTCTGTCTGTCTGTGTCTATCTGTCTGTGCAAGCGCGTTGCAATCGCGAGCGAGGGAATGCCAGCATATCTTTTGGAAAACTTGATGTGCTCATGCACTTTGAGGAGAAACGTTTTATGTTGTTTTTAAACGTCAGATTAAATTATTTTCGTTCTATTTTGCCGATTTGTAATCTAGCTTGTACAATTTTTGTACAGCGCTTAAGCGATAAAACAGCCGTATATTTTAACTTTGTTTGTGACGAATATTATCGTCTTGTTACTCTCTGAACCTGAACCTTTCTGAAAAACAACTATTTTATAATTTTGTATCTAAAAAAAAAAAGGTCGGCAGTGTAACACTCATGAAATATATTATGACAATGAAATTTGAACGCCGAAATTATTTTAAAACCCTTTCAACGCTAGCCATTTGTCAGCCAAAATTTACCATTAAACTTACCCAGGTAGAGAATAGATTTTGTCTGCAATATTGGGGATTCATCTGTGACATGCATAAAATAGGGCCTATCCTTACCTTCCAAAATTAAGAACATATTAAGACCCTCATTTGATGCCTTTTAGTAACATGGGTGTTAAATCATTGTGGTGCCAGAGGCGACCGTGGCGATGAAAGTTTTTTTTAAGAAAGACACACCAAAAAATAGTGTTTGCATGTTGTAAGCATACGACCAAATAATTTCAATTTACATTGAAAGACAAATCATATTTGTGCCTGAGCGCGCATGCACACAGGCACACACATACGCACACGCACATCTCTCTCTCTCTCTCTCTCTCTCTCTCTCTCTCTCTCTCTCTCTCTCTCTCTCTCTCTCTCTCTCTCTCTCTCTCTCTCTCTCTCTCTCTCTCCTCTCTCTCTCTCATCTCTCTCACACACACACACACACAAACTACTCACTGTAATCCTTCCCCAGCTCCAACAGTACCCGTCGTGGTGGTGGAGTCGTCCGTCATAAAGCTGCTCCTTCTCCGTCCTCCTGCTCCTCCTCCTCCTCTTCTGCCCACGGCGGAGTACCCTAACGAAGTAGAACTAGGGCTCCAGAAGGCCGGGGGGTTCCCCCCAGGACTGAAACACGAGGAACCCCCCTGCATAGCCTCGTGTAAAGACAGCCTGGACTCCGGCCCGTTAGACATCACACTGCTTCTCCTTCGCCCGTGCTGCACTGGAGCGCGTGTAAAAGTCGTGGTTTTGCTACTACTACCACCACCAGGGACAGTTTCTTCGCTAGTATTATTATACCCGTTCACCGAGCGCGAGCCGGAGTCCAGGACGGTGGCGGAGGACAACAGGCTCCGCCGCCGAGGTTCGTGTCCTCCCGACTTTGACCTCGAAGTAGGGTCGGGGTCAAGGCCGGTGGCTGACCTTGAGGAGGACAAGGGTTCCTGGCCGAGTGAGGCGGTGGGGTCATATCCGGTGGAGGTTGCGGTTCTGGAGGTGTGGGGGTGGGTGGGGGGTTCGGCGTGTTCGCCGCGTTCTTCTTTGTCTGCGCTCATCGTGTTGGAGGATGCTTTCGATGTAGATTTTGAAGAATTAGAATTTATGTCGTTGTGATGTCAGCGGATCGTTAACGTCTACTTTTGCCAAAGACTTTGAACTCACTGTCGACGGACAGAAAAAGGCCCATTCCTCAAAACTCTTGACAGCGCACGGAAAAGTAGCCTAGAAACGTATATTGGCCCCTGCAAGTAGGGTTATTAACGCCCTTGACGGCAAGAGTTAAGCCCTTGTTGATCAGTATCCCAAAGGGCATTCACTCTTGCAAAGGGCAGCCATTAAATGGCCTCAAATAAGGTTATTGGCGAGAGCCATTCCCTTGTTTGGTCACGGTACTCAACCATCTTCCCCCACCCACCAAGGGCATTCACTCTTGCAAAAGGTGTTCTTTGCAGTGGCCAATAGAATCACGACTCAACCAGCCAACTACACAGGCTCTAACATAATTATTGTTACTGGTCATCTCACTAATTGTCTTTATAATCACTGAAAATTGGACAAACAATGAGATTTCAGTATAGAAGGAGATGGTGTTATTGTCACCATAAAGTTTGGCCTAATCCAAGCGGGAATGCGTACTAACGTGGAACCTACACACCGTCCTAACGTGGAAAATACGTTTTGTCCTAGCGTGGAATGTACAGGTTGGGCCTAACGTAGGGAAACTCCCGTCCGTCCTAACGTGGAATATATAGTATACGTTTCGTCCTAACGTGGAATATATAGTATACGTTTCGTCCTAACGTGGAATATACGGTTGGGCCTAACGTGGGGAAACTCTTGTCCGTCCTAACGTGGAATGTACAGTTGGGCCTAACGTGGGGAAACTCCCGTCCGCCCTAACGTGGAATGCACATTTCGTACATGCAGGGTTAAAAATAATACATGATTAAAAACTCTACACATGAAGAATCTACTTTGGTTCAAAGCTGTTAAAGATTGCCATAAACAAACAGTCAGCAACAAATTGAACAGTAGTCAGTCTCTTTTTCCACGTTAGAACGATTTTTACTTTCCACGTTATTCCTGGGACCTTTATGATCACTACATTGTCCAAAACGGATTACTTTTTATGAAAATAATTTGCACTTTGCCCAAGCAAAAACATACGCCATTTTTCTGTCCACCTTAGGCCGATTTTACACTTTGTCCACGTTAGGACGAACTGTATTTTCCACGTTATTCCCCCACATTTCAACTTACTAGAGATTGAATTTCCAAAACCACTTCATACACATAATAAGCTTCAACAAGATAGTTCCAAATATATCGTACCACAGAACTTCGCGCATTAAAAAATAAAAAAATAAAAATAAACATCAGTGAGGAGTGAAAGCAAACTTAAATTTTCGGCTCACTTTCTCAACGCCTTGACTGAAAACCTTTTTGAAATTGCGATCCCACAAAATGTACAGAAGGTGAATAAAAAACAAAGAGGGAAAAAAAGGAGTGAAAACACGAACTTAAATTTTCGACTCACTTTCTCAACGCCTTGACTGAAAACTTGTAAAATTACAATCCCACAAAATGCACAGAATGTGAATAAAAGACACAGAGAAAAAAAAGATACATTAATCACCACCACCACCACCACCACCTTCTTCTAGCACAGTCCAGTTATTACAGGAGTGGCAGAGTGTGTCACACGTTGAACCCAACAACGTAAGGCCTTCTACGGTTAAGTTCTGGCACCCGTTCTCTCTGTAAGCCTGCCTAATAGTTCCCCTGGTTCAAACAACAAACACGGGACATACAATTATTATGGCAGTTTGGGCGCGAGGGTAGACAGAGACTCTAAGAACGGTTGATTATTGTTATTATTATTCCGAAGGGTGATTGGAGGAGACACGGTACGGTGAGGTCTGGCATTTATTCATTACCTTGATCTGGCCTTCCTGGTTTTGAAAGGGTGCTGCTTGAATGAATGAACCGGGGTAAAAAAAACCACAACAACAACAGTTAAACAAAACAGCGATTTAATGCTAAAAAAAAAGAGATGATTTTGACACAAAAAAACAGATGCTTGTGGCAAAAGAAAAGACCATCTAACCCTAACCCTATCCCTAACCCTATCCCTAACCACGGAAAGAACCAAGAAATGGAGCAGGAGGGTGTAAATCTACATATTTGCCGAGAAATCGATGTACAAAGCCATGCACTTATACTATTTTTTTTGCTGGAACCATTCCTTTTTTGGTTGATAAATTTTAAGTCTTAAACAAAGTTGAACAAAGGGTAATTACTCTCTTTTTCTAATTAACTCCCCTCCACCAAAGTTGATTACGATACCATTCACCTAGCAGTGCGTGGGTCAGAACCAAAGTGAGACAAGCAAAGCATCATTCTTAAAAAAGAATGTGCCAAGCTCGCCTTTATGACCCTCACCCACACAGTACACATCAACAATGGTGGAGAGGACAACATACAAACAAATCAACACATGTCCAAGAGTGGCATAGCCTTCTAACCTTGAATATGTTACACATAAACAACATACAACACAGAACAAACTGGTAAGCCTCGAAAGAAAGTTTGGTTAATCAAACAAAATTAAACAAAGTTGTTTTCTTTCTTTCTTCTAAGGCTATCTCTCTTTTCCCTGAAACTGGTGTTATCTTCTTCCTTTTCACTTTTCATTTCTTCTGAGCCTAATGTTTCCTTTTTCAGGAATTCTTTTCTTTCGTTCCAGGCTATTCCTCTTTTTCTTTGCAAGGTTTGTAGGCTGCGAAGTTATCACTCTTGGTAGCATTTAGGTCGTGTACACACATAAGCGAATATTCCTTGCGGAAACCCGTGCGCAATCCATAAATAAGTGAAACAAAGAAGGGAAAAGATTTGCGCACGTGTCCGAATTTCCCCTATATGCGTAAAAAATTGTTATCCTTCTTTCTTCCACTTATTTGGGGTTTTCCGTACGGAAGTTACACGTCTAATGTGAACCCGGCTTTTTTGTATCACTCTGTCTCTCTCTCTCTCTCTCTCCAAGTGTTTCACTCAATCGCCTCAATATTACTAGCCACTTCCTGAACATAAACTCACTGAATTGTTTGTGGCTTATTGTATGTAGGCCTATGCCTATTGGTTTCCCTGTGCTGTTCACCCACACCAAGGGGGAAGAACGTATGGCTGTTATGGCCTGGCAAATATAAAAAAAAGTTAGCGGCACTTGTCAGTTAATCCTAATCCGGAGTTAGCCTACTTTGGCCCTTGCTGGATTACTCGGTGGCTGAATCTGGGTGGGGTGTAATTATAGGCCACTGCAACGACCATCTTTTGGATGGAAGTTCAGTTTAACGTCGCGTATAGGCTTTCGCCATGTACGACGGGCTGAACAAACCAACCACGGTATAAACAAAAACTTATGTTCCTGAATCACTGTCTTAGCCAAAAAGCCGAGAAACATGTTTTTGCAAGAGTGAATGCCCTTGGTAGATGCTTGAGTATTAACCAAACAAGGGTCAATAACTCTCGCCAATAACCCTATCGGAGGCCACTGAATGGCTGCTCTTTTGCAAGAGTGAATGCCCTTTTGGATACTGACCAACAAGGGCTTAACTCTCGCCGCCAAGGGCGTTAATAAGCCTAGTTGCAGTGGACAATAGGGAGCATTCATTTCTTTATGCATGGCGCTTGAAACTGTGCAAACGTTTAGGCAAGCAATGGCTGTGGAACTGTAAAATGTTGGCTAGCGCTGAAGATTAGCAAATAAAGAACCTCTCCGAAAGGTTGCGCGCGTTGTTGCCGTCTTGGGGCTATATGGGTCCCCTACCACTCGCTGTGTATGTGGAGACCAGCGCTAAAAAGGGTTTAAACTGTCTCCGTTATTGTTTCCTTCTTGGGATGACTAGGGAAAGATCTCAAAAATAAATCACAATCCCCCCCCCCCCCCCCCCCCCCCCCCCCGGTGGGAATACTGGGGGGTCTTTTGCATAAATAGTTCCTGCACCTTCTGGAAGTTCTGTGCTTGTAACTTCCTCTAATCTGTCACTCTTTTTGACTCTGCCTTTTCCCTTTGCTTGCTGTCATCTACTTTATTTCTGCCTGTCTGGACCATTCTCCTGCCCTTTTTTCTTTCTTTTCAACAAACACTTTCAAACAGATCCCTCCAGGCGAAGTCGGACATGCTGGGCCAAACTATTTCTTACTCAGGCGCATAACAGCAGCATGATGTATCTGCGCTCATAATTGACAGGAAACTATCTGAGCTATCAAAGAAGAAGAAGAAGAAGATCACAATACATTCTGGGACTCTCTTCAGAGGCATTTATATATAACACCGTAAGGCGAGAGCCTGTGGCTTTGTCTGGAGATGCACTGGCCTCGCCTGTCCGCTTGGCGGGGGCTGTTGGATGCGTTCTGGTTTCTGAGTGGGGTGTCTTTTGCCGGTGAGCTCTGCAGTCATGAAAAACGGGCTGGTACACCCATGGGGAACAGTTCGCAAGGACTCCTCTGTATCGTATCCGATCAATGGTCACCAAGCCAGGAGAAGCTATGTGCCTTGTATACTTAATGGAATGTCCCGTGTGTGTCTGCTCCCCAGTAACACAACACGGACTTCCAGGGCTGGAGCAGGGCTGCTCTCGTGTTGATAGGGTTCCATCAGCACCTTCGGGTGTTTCTTTTTTCTTTTTATTTATTAAAGTGGGGGTGGGGGTGGGGGTGAGGAAAGGATGAAGAAAATGAGCTATAACAGAATTTTAAAATAATTGTGCGTGGCAGGCAATGATCTCTCTGTCTCTCTCTCTCTCTCTCTCTCTCTCTCTCTCTCTCTCTCTCTCTCTCTCTCTCTCTCTCTCTCTCTCTCTCTCTCTCTCTCTCTCTCTTCTCTTTCGCCTGCGAGCGGCAAAAAATAGATTATGCCTATTATAATACCTAATATTTTGATCAAAAGCCCCCACCCTCCCCCTTTTATGTAATCTCTATTATAGGGGAAGACGGGGTAAAAAGCGCATGGGCGGGCAAGAAGCCCACCCCAATTATCTCATGAAATAAAGAAAATTTCAGTCAAATTTGCCCATGAGACGAATGCTAGACATTTCATGAGATAATTGGGGTGGGCTTCTTGCCCGCCCATGCGCTTTTTACCCCGTCTTCCCCTAGAATCTTTTCTTTTTGTATCGCTAGTCCCCAGATAGGCCTACGCGAAAGCGTGGTAGGGACTTTGAACTCCCTGAAGAAGAAGATCAATGGAAATAAAATAGCCCAATGGGGCTATCTCCTGTTGGGGCCACCAAAAGAACCCGTTGTATGACAATTTGATTTGAAGACCTCGCGAAAACAATGATCAAGATGGCGGCCAAAGTAACTGAATTTGGGCTTGAAGAAACAAGCATTCCGTTCTTTTTCAATGGTCGACTTGGCTCGCTTTTTTCACCGCCCAGCGGCGCTAAGCTCAAGTGGGTCCTAACCTAATGATAGCCTTAGTTTTGGAAGAGAGAGCCAGAGGGAGCCCTCCCTCTCCCTCTCTCCCCAACAAAGGCTATCACTAGGTTAGGACCCACTTGAGCTCAGCGCCACCGGGCGGTGATTAAAGCGAGCTAAGTCGACCATGACGAACATCACTTGTCTGGATCATTCACACTAATTAGATTCATATAATTGAACTAGAAAAAACAACTTAATTTTCGTCCTAAAAGGGACCCCCCTAGCAAACTAGGGCTTCGCGCCGTCGACTTTGAAAAAAACCCAACCACCTTTAGAAATGATGTGATCCGCCCATGTCAAGCAAAATATGCACATAAACAGTGAAACGGACGAAGCGGGGTGTAAAAAGCAATATTTTTCCTTGGTGGATATAATAACAACACCAACCGTAAACACGGCAACGACGATGACGATGATGATTACTACGTAGTCCTTCGGATGAGACCTAAAACCGAGGTCCGTGTGCGACGCACGCACATCATCTTGTGCGCACGTTAAAGCCCATTCCACTATTCGGTACGAGTAGGCCGTCTGTGCCGGTAGAATGGATGACACGAACTCACAAAGCATGCATCCTTGTGCCCCAATAGCAGTCTAAACAAGGGCGTCGCCGAGCGGCAGACATGTCCGTCACCAGCAATGCCACGCACTTGCGACACCCCGTAGAGTGTCACACCCTGACACAAAATTGGAAGGGATTCTGTCTTCTAGTTCACGAGATACAGCTTGAAGAAGAAACATATAGCGCAAAGAAGGAAATTTCGGTTTTCAAGGTCACACTTCAAGGTCAAGGTCAGCATGGTGATAATTTATGCTCGGATGTTTTCTTCTCTAGGGTATACAGTACCACACACAATCTGAAGCGCTTCTGTCAAGTACCAATGTGGAAAATATGGCTTAAAACCCAATTTTAGACCCCTACCACTTTCAAGGCGATCGCCCGGACCTTGACCTTGACCTTGATCGGTATGCCACCATCAGAACGGGCATAAGCCAAAGTACCTTCATGCCAAATTTGAAGACTCTAACACTAACGGTGTGGGAGTTATGGCCCCTGAAAGATTTTCGGTTTTCAAGGTCGTAAGCCAAGGTCAAGGTCACGACGGCAAAATGGTTTGCGCCGATCTCTTCCTATTAAGGAGGCACACCTTCACACAAAATTTGACGCGATTCGGTCAAGCGGTTCGGGAGATATCCTTGGGACAGACAGGGAAAAAAACCCAGCCCATCGCAATAGTCCGATCACCTTTGGTGACGGACTAACAAACAAACAAAAATACAAACCAGCCCATCGCAATAGTCCGATCACCTTTGGTGACGGACTAATGAAGACTTTGGGCGTGGGGCAGAATAAACATCCCCAATCGGAAGAAGAACCCAAACCTCGAGTTACGTTACGGGAGACAACTCAGTCAAAATCGTTCAGGTCGATGCAGGAGTTACTACCCTTGAAGAAGTGTAGAATTGAATGTGAATATTGTCCTATTATTGGTTGTGTATAACTCTCTCTCTCTCTCTCTCTCTCTCTCTCTCTCTCTCTCTCTCGTGTGTCTGATGGGGTACCCTAATGCGGGTAGGTAAAGCAAAGTGGACTCGCGGAACCATACGGAACACACGCTTTTTTCTCTGTCTTTTTTTCTAACATTTTTCAATCCCCCCCCCCCCCCCCCCCTGAGGGTGCCAGAATGATCAATTAAATGATCGTGGGCCCCAAGAGAAGAAGAACTAGAAAGCATGAGTGGAGGTTGGTGTAGTCAGTTTTAAGGGCCTGCTACACTACATACGATTCGCTGTCAACGCGATGCGATTGTGACGATGCGAGTCACGATTCACGTCTACTTGAGTATAAAGAGCGAAAGTAGTAGTAGATTTACCCAGAACTTTACATAAAGAAATGTCCCACATGGCTTCGGCCGGGAGGACGTCAAGCAAAATTTAAGTAAGTAGATTTATTTTTGTAGACGGAAGTATTTCACGCGAGTCATGACTCGCATCGTCACAATCGCATCGCATTGACAGCGAATCGTATGTAGGTGTAGCAGACAAAAAACCAATCCTCTGAAAACTTTTCAGATGCAATCCATGTATTTGGGAGACAAGAGAGTGGTTGAAAGCAGTTAGTGACAGACAAGAGGCAGATGAGAGAGTGATACAAATAGACAGGCCCACATAATTCTAATGAAGACTCGGAAGCCTAAGAAATAATATAATAATAATTATGGATTATTGGATTAACTCTTTGCGCCCTGACAGCTTTCTGATTTGACAGATGGCCATCCAGTCTGGGAAACAAAACAAAAAACAACACACAGACACACAAGTATTTCTTGACAATGTGTCAGGTGCAGGTGTAGAACATGGTTGCTGCTCCTCTACTCTGCATGGGTGCCTCTATAAAATCTTGGAAAACCCGAAAAGCAAGGATACAGAGGCTGTCTACGACTAGTCACCTAGTTCTATTGCGGCTAGACAAAACAAAAACAAAACCACACACACACACACACACAAGTATGGGTGCTTCTACAAAATCTTGGAAAACCCGAAAAGCAAGGATACAGAGGCTGTCTACGACTAGTCACCTAGTTCTATTGCGGATAGACAAAACAAACACAAAACCACACACACAAGTATGGGTGCTTCTACCAAATCTTGGAAAACCCGAAAAGCAAGGATCCAGGGGCTGTCTATTACTAGTCACCTAGTCCCCAGCAGGGTTCAGGGATAGTAGTCTGTGGGGATATTATCCCTAAGCTGAAGGGAAAATGTTAATTTAAAAGGGGTTCGACACTCTCCTAGAAGCTAAGAACATACAGAGCTAAAGCAGGCACAGGATGGTGGTGACAAAAATATGGGAATGCAATTTTTTTTTAAAGCTTGAAATTCAGGCTGAAGTTTGATGGAAATTTCAAGTGAAAAAAAATGGCTGGCGTTCAATGGGTTTGTTTTTTTAAAGACCCACCAGATCACGTGTCAAAATCACGGGTTTCACGTGTTTTCCCTCTTATAGCTGGTAAGAAATCTTAAAGCACCAGGTCTCACTGGTCATACAAATGCCCCCAAATTCAAACCGAAAAATCATTTTAAAGAGCAGCCATAATTTTAAGTTGGGGACATCTGTATGTGGGTCACAGCTACCCAGAAAAACCCGAAGGAACTTAATTGAGGTGCGTCAGTGTATCTTTAAAGCCATGGAGAAAGGGACAGAACTTGGGTTGTTTTCCAACATTGCCTTGCTGACTATTGTGCACACACACACGCGCGCGCGCGCGCATGCACACTTGCAACTTGTTAGCAATTTATTCCCTGGCCCTTCTGTTGCTGCACTAGGGGCGACGTGCTCTCCATGTTTGTGCATCCCAAATTTCCCAGAAAATACCAATACGAGTCCAGTACAGGAGTCAAAAAAGCTCCACTGTGGTGGTTTGAGCATCAAGACAAGCAGCATTTCCTCTGGCGGGTAGCCTATGGATGGCATGCTCCTTTTGCGATGCAAGAGTTGGGACTATGACAGGGCAAACTTTGTGTTGGAAATGAGAGAGGAAAGAGACAGAAAAAGCGACACCCATTCATTCAGATCTTCATGCACATAAATACTTAAAGGGGCACCCTGACGGATGAGTTTTTGCAAGAAACACGTCGAGATCACCAGGAAAACACCCTTTACAGAGAGATTGCAACTCACTTTGCACTGGTTTCCTAGAAATCAAACCGTCAAATCGGCGATTCTTCCTTTGGCGGAGGTGTGGGAAGTCAAATTCAGTGAAAGAGGTTTCTAATCAGTAATGACCGCCTGAGTTTAGAAGAAATTGATTGCACGAAATTTTCACATCTTTTTATTTGTTATTTTTTAAAATTTATACAGTTTACCTAAAGAAGTTTCGCTCACAACAAAGGAAATAGCTCCAGGTGTTTTTGTTTTTTCACTGCGCTACAAAGAAAAAAAAGCTTCAACCACTATGAGTGGTCTCCACCCACCCCATCCAAAATGGCTTCTCTCTCCGGCATCTCCGCCAAGGAGGAATATCCGTTTTGATGGTTTAATTTCTAGGAAACCAGAGCAAAGTGAATGTTCCGATCTTGAAAAGGCTGTCTTTCTGGAGATCTCGACGTGTTTCTTACAAAAACTCATCCGTCAGGGTCCACCTTTAAAAAACACCTCAGACTATCCAACCCAGTTGGGTGAAAATGGTTGTGACCTTTCAGTTTTTCTTTCTTTTGACAGAGTGAGCGCAAATCACAAATGCAAATTTTGGTCGGATGAAACCCCATTAGCTTCCAACTCACTCAGGCGCTTGCGGGAATACAGCCAATTGCTTGTCGATAGTGTGAATTTGGCACACAACTGAAGTTCACAACTGAATTTTCTTCCAACTAAAAAGGTTGGATAGTGTGAGGCGGCTTAACTTTATAAGATACACATGTTCAAACTGGAGACCACAAAACAGCTTACATTGCAAGCTTTAATTCGTCAATGACACAAACTCGTCAAAACTTCACATAGGCGATAACCCAAATTTGTACCAATCAATCAATCAATCAATCCAATGTTCACAAGATGATGATGATACAATCAGCAATGGAATTTGAGTCAGGAAACGCAATCAAGTTCTCTCTCATGCATGGAAATCGGTTAATTAATAGTTTATGGAAGAAAAAGTATATCACCCATTGTAGTCACCAAAATGGTATTCGAACAATACACGCGTTTTCCAACAATGCGCGCAGACACTCTCCCCAGCTGGTTAACTCTCATTCAACAAAATGGAAACGGTTACACAGCTTACAGGGTATTTTACATTTAGTGTTTATCAATAAAATTTAAAAAATAAAGAAAAATCCCAGGAAAATACTTAAATAGGCCTGTCAACAAAATCAAAAGCCTTAATTTTTTATAAACACGTCACATTCAAAAATAGGCCTGTCAACTTAAAAATCAGAAAGACCTTAATTTTTTATAAACACGTCACATGTCAAAATCATGTTTTTCACGTGTTTTCCCTCTTATGGGTGGTCAGAAATCTTAAGAAATCTTCCAAGCATAAGAGGGAATGTGACTCGTGACGTGGGGGGTCTTTAAGTCAACAGTCACCCATCCTCTTCACTGTTAATGATAACAGAGGACTATAGAAGGCGGACAAAAAAGAAAAGAAGAAGAATATTTCGTACATCTAATCGCCAACTTCAGTTCCTATGCTGTTCAAAATATACTGTCGCATTGCTGCAATAGGACAATTGCCACGAATGTTCGTTCTCTATACTAGACTACTAATTTGCCCGCACCCGTTCTGCCCGAGTTACGCTGAGCTTTCTAATTCAACTCTCTAAATTCAACTCCGTGAATTTCAAGGTCGTGCTCATGTAGCAACTGCCCTATTAATACTGCCAGTCTTTCTGGAACTGTCTCCCTGTCGAGACCTTCCCTCTTAAGCTGAGACCCAATGAGTGTCCACCTCCCTATTAAGACCTTTTTTGGGCTGATTTTTGAAGGTCTTCATAGGGAGGTTCTACTGTGTTTGCAAACCCAGTGGTAAATGATTCGGCCTTTTACTCCACTGGCTTTTAGCAAGGGGGAAACAAAATCGGTGACTTTTGGGGGGGGTCGCACTTAGAGGGAGTCTTAAATGGGAAGGTCTTAATAGGGAGGTTGCGCTGTATCAATGAGAGCTGTACAATAACTGATTTTCTACAGTATTGGAATATCATGGTACGGCCTTAAGTCTTTCGTGGAAGACTGTGACTCTCATATTAGGGGGCATTTGCACTGACTCCAGTGCTGCAGCCAAATGGGTTGGTTGGCCTTTGGGGACCTTCCCCAACACCAGCTCTGAGTCCTCAAATCCCTTGGGCCGAGAGAGTGGAGAGGAACACTGGGCAAGGCATCTCCACTATAAGCAAATGTTTAGCCCAGCCTGCCAGAATAGTAACTGCACCCTGTTTTATGGCTGTAATAGTCAGAAACGACCGACATACACAAATCACAATTTTCAAAATTTTGTTTCCAACCAAATTTGTAATGGTACAAGTTAAACCCATGGGTGTAATCTTAAACAAAATTGTATTATTCTGAACACATGTGCGCACACATGCCTACATAACATATCTTAAAAATGTATTTTTTATGTAACAAATGTGTCAAATCAGATGACTGAAAAATCACTGCTCACAGAATAAATAGCCACTTTTCATTTTTTTTTAAATGTTATTAGCACACAGTAGTAAAACAAATCTAACAATTATGTATAATTATAATGTCTTTTCCAGTTAACAGTTCTTAAAAGAGAAGACCTGCCTTTGACACAATCTTATTAATATTTTTTTTAACGGCTTGGTACTTTTTGGCAATTCAAATTTACTGAGAGTTCCGATGAACTTTAATTTTGTTAATAATGCACAACAGTTATAACAAAAATTTAAACCATGGACATATTGTCAATATAATTTACATAAATGCATCCAAATTACAATAAATAAAACTAACAATGAAATGATAGGAATATGAGTTTCAAACCTCAAGATTTTTTTTGCCTCGTTAAAATGTTTTACCAGTTAAATTAAAGCTTCCCTAAATAAGGAAAACAACATAACATGAAAATGGTTTATTTTTGTAATTATTTTGAAAAGGCCCATGATCTATAAATTTAATAGAAATGTTGCCACATAAAACTTCACACATAAACTGTGTTAAATCA
>CM065700.1:29415158-29455158 GCA_017654935.2 Phymorhynchus buccinoides | reverse complement strand
ATCCAACCAATATGGTTGATTATATCTTTTATCGATTGAAAAATCGGGACTTCACTGGTTATTGCAGTACCTCCAGGATCGTCCCACCATCTTTATATCTATTAATGTCCCACATGTGCCTCTTCCAGGCCGGACATGTTGGATACTCAGTATTCACATCTGTATTGTTAAAAATTTGGGACTTTCCTGGTGTTGCACTGCCTCCGAGCATTGCCTCCAGGATCATCCCCACCATCTTTATAACTACTAATATCCCATATGTCTGTTCCAGATCGGAGGACGTTAAGCAGATTTTCTTCATGGACTGGACTCGCGTTCAACATCAACAGAAAACAGCTTTATTATTAGAGAGACCTGACAACTTGAAAAAAAAAAGAAGCTTTTACTTTAACTTTAATCACGATCTGTTATGAGGAAACCAGGCATAAGCCACACAAAATCAGTTGGAAAAAGGCCAAAATTCACCAACAACCGTAGAAAGATTAAATTTATTTTAAAACCTGTGTTTACTTTAATACATTTCTATACATGTCAACCATTAAACATTCCCAAATTTTGACGACTTCTACGTTCATTCAACATTTTAACTGTTGTCTTTTGTATAATCTACAGTTTATTTTTTTCCCTTCCTACCAAGAAACAGAATTATTATGGAATAACAATTCAGTTTGTCTTTCCTTATAATCTCTATTGCTTGCCACCTACTACCAGTACTTCTTTAGCGTGAATGAACATCACAAAATAAAAACTTACGTGATTACAAGTATTATCATTTTCTTGTGAGTGTTATATCCAATTTATTGTATGCTGATTATTGGCTGTCATGCAATAGAAAATAATGTTATGTATCGTAAAAACCCCACTTTATTTGGCACTTTAATAAAGTTGCCCATTTTCCCTTTTAAAAAACAACAACAACAAAAACCTAACATTTTAACTGTTGTCGTCTAATTCTCAGCACTGAACACAGTGATTGGCCTCCACAATTATCAGTTCATCACAAATCCATATCCAGGACCACTTTTGACATGAAACACAGGGCTGCTCTTGTGTTGGTAGGGCAGGCAGGTGGGGCCAGTGTGCCTGTGGGTCCCATCAGCAACTTCAGGTGTTTCTTTTTCTTTCATTCAAAACATCTCTTTAAAACAAAAACAAAACAAAACAAGGGGGGTGCGGGTGGGGTGCTAGGAGAGGAGGGGGGAATAGGACTAAAATAAAAATGATTGAATTGTTTATGAACATTTACTGCTGGCGATGATGAAATGAAAATGTAAACAGCGAAACCGACTAACTGAATGATGTTTATTACTGATATACATGATACATGAACTCGTGTGATATGAAATCTCCCAATTACACAAGTATAAATATAAGCAAATATGCACCATCAACCCAAAGCGAAAGTGAAGCATTTCTTTTAAAAACAAAAGACATTAGCATTACATTTCATGTCAGTACAATACAAACAACAACATACAAATTAATCAATCATTCCAGCAAATACATTTCCTAACTAGTATTTTTATTGTCTGAACAAAAACAAAACATGCATATATCATAAAATTAAAAAAAAGCATAGGACAACGGAATTCAACAAACAAAACAATATACCATTATAAATAATACGATATCAAAACTTGGAACTACATAAACAAAAAATACAAACCGGACATAAGAATTTTAACGAATAATTGAATATGCTACAGTACGTCACACATCAATGTCCAATGAAAAGCTGACCTCTTGCGGCAAACACAAAAGTTTTTGAAAAACAAAAAATCATATTTCTCAATGACCCGTGTGAATGTCTCACCAGGCCACAAAAGATATGTGCAGAAAATAGGATGCCTTTACTCGCCTTTATACCTCTACACGCGAGTGACTTCAATGTTCAGTTTGAAGATTTTTTTTTAAAAGAAAAAAAAGTTTCATTTATGTATCGTATGTCAAGGCAAGTTTTACTTCTTTCTCTTAATTAAATAATGCCACTTCTGGCCAAATAGATGTTTGAACCAAATCTGTTTTTAACCTAGTTCAAATGAAATTACCAAAAGAAGCATTCAAGCAACATGCAAGGCATATATATGCATACCACTTAAAACAAATAAAGATCTTAAAACAAATTGATACAACCCATAACCTCTTTAACATACAAACATCACCAACAAATAAAACAGCAAATTAATAATTATAAATGCAAGCATATAATATAAAATTATAAAATTAAAGCATCAGCGAGTCAAGTTTTACACAGCATCAAGGTTGTACTTCATACACAAAATACGTTGATCGTTTTCAAATCAATTTCTTAGAAAACAATTCATATAAAGTTTCACACACGCATGTGCAGCCCCTTTGCTTTAACGTCGATAGAACAAGGAATGGAAGGACGATCTGAGACTCCTAGAATCCTCAATTACAACTAGATGATAGACATACCTTCCATTCTTTAGTGCGTTTTCACTCTTTTCTTAAATCATTTAAAAAAACAGAAACCATATAATTCTGTGTGGTATCAATTTGTATGGCATATGTCTAGTGTGATCACTGTTATTTGCATATTGTTATGCGTATGTTTTCACCTAGCATGGTACTGCGAAATAACTCGAGGAATGGCAAAAAGAACTCAAAATAATGTTAAATACATAAACTGATAAAGCTACCACAAACTGCAAAAGTAACAGTTTACATCTCTTTCGTCCAGCATGTTGTATAACTTATGCACCTCAGATTATTTACAACTGCAACTGTTAACAGTTGCTCCGTTAAACTAAAGATAAGTTACTGATTCCGAGTAACTAAATAATATTCCATCCATATAGATACATTATTCACCAACCAATACCACATGCATGCATACATGTACATGATAACGCAGTAAGTGTATTACAAAAGAAACTGAAATTCATCTAATGGAAATGAAATGGATACAAACGCAGACATTGCCTCTCCATTCCATCACCCCACCTTGACCTTGACCTCCTAACCTCTTCAGTGCCGACGACGTATATACATCCTCTATGGCTGGTACCCACGTGTCGTCATATCCGGCCACAAGGAGCGCCATATTATGGGAGACCGCCATCTTAGTCAGTAACTTTTTTTGAAAAATGCCAGATCGATGCTGCGTATTTGGCTGTTCCAATTCGAAACTTATCTAAACTGTATTTATAACATCTGGATGTTTTCTTTACACATTTAGATAACATTTTCACTTTGTTTACACACAAATAAGGACTAAGATGGCGACACCTCCGTTGGAAGGGTCGAGATGCGCACGCAGGTGGGGGGGAGCCATATATTATATAGCACTTCAGTACTTGCTACCGACATATATATATATATACCACGTTCAAAAACCGCGCAGCAAACCGGCAGCGCATGCGCAAGTAATAGGTGGCAGCGAAGGGATTAAAAAAAAAAAATGTAGCTCACTCTCTCCTCTCCCTACTTTTTATGGCCAAAAAGATAGAAAGAAAGAAAACAAAACCCCAAATTTTACTTCAATACTAGACAAACCAGTGCCAGAAGTAAATGTCATAAAATGCGCGCTACCTTTCTCCCTCCCCCTCCTCCCACTGAAATTTGACTTTTAAAGGTTTCCGTTTTTCGTCATTTAATAATTATGCACAGCTTTCAAATTCATCTTCTGTGTTACAAGTAATACAACCCAAATGTACTAAAATAATAGTTTTTAGTGTAGCACTTCCTTTGGGTGCACTGCTGCAGTATATACATAAAACTTAAAACCTTTCTGAGCTGGGCTCCAGGTCTATGAAGTACTCAAATTCTCAAGGACCCTCTAAAAGAATGTGCAAGGGGTCCCATGGATGCACTAGAAAAAATATTTTAAGCATTCGCAACGCCACTGGGACCCTCTATCCCGCTTCTTTCATCCACAGGGTTTTCAAAACATTTGCCGTTTCACGTTTCTCAAGTATACGTTATATTTTACCCCCAGTCTACTACTTTGTACTAGACAAAACACAGATCCACAGCATTATCGATTATGCTAATCCATACATGGCCGGCGGCAAAAGGTTTAAACTGTATTTGTTTTCTCCTGAATCCCTTTGATGTCATCATATAAAGGGGAATAACTCTGGTATGCTGCTTTTTGCTTCTGCAGTCAGGAGAGTTATGGCCCCAGGCCATTTTGCGAGATTGACTCTATCTATCAGTTCTCTTTTTTATGTGATGAATAATTGAGGGATTATTCTTAGCACCGGTCATCAGTCATTGACTGATAACATTTTGAAATGACCTACTGTTTTTGCAGGCAAGAGGTCATATGACTTATTATGATAATGTTTACTTCGAGTCTGTCAGCAACTTTAAGGATTTTGACGAGCGCTGCAACCGATTCCATAGAGAACAGAATGAAAATGACCTACCGGGTATTATATTTTCTTCGAACTGGTCAAATGACCTATGATGTCCTGTGACAAGATTGATCCCTGGATGATTGTCAACATTTTTTTCTCCAATTTTCTCCGGCAGTCAAAGGGCTTAACAGCTAAGGTTGATAGTTTTCATACTGACTTGATACACGGGGACAGATCGCCGCTGTTGTGATTCCATGTCATGTGACTAATATAAATCCAGAATGATTAAAACAAGCAACAACAACAACACTTTAGCCCTTACGATACATATCCCTTATATCATGTCATGTTTTTGTCAGCGTCACTCTCCATATGTAACTTTTTAATTTATTTTTTGATGTAAGTCTATACAGGGGCCGTGCTAACGCATGTTTCTTGCGTATTTGACGCGTTCTAAAAATTGCTGACGCATTTTTACGGCGCTTACGCGTAATCCGTACGCAAAATGACGTCCGCTCAAAATCGCATCCGAGTCTAGATGGTGAATCAGACTTTAGAAGTCCTACGGTCTCTACGCGTATAGTGGTTCTGCTACACCAAACATTGGAACAGACTATAGAAAAAGTGCCACTGCTTTGTGAGGAGACAAGTATCCCATCCTTTCTCTTTTATTAGTTATCCAGATTCCATCCAGTACTGCTGTGACGTAGGCGCAGTGCAGTGTAGTGGGAAAATCACTGTAAGCGCATTGGGGTGATCAACAGGGCTCGTGTCGACTTTGAGGATCGACGTGATCGCCGAAAATGACTGCATAGTGAATAAAAATGCATGTTTTTGTTGCTGGTCTTGTTTTCATTGTTTTTAGCTTAGATTTATCATTTTGTTCTTCGACGCGTTTTTTTGCTTCCCTTACGCATTTTTTTGGCCAACATCGCGTAAGCAAAACGCGTTTTCAAAAACACTAGTGCGACCCCTGTCTATAAATGCTGATTGTGCACAAACTAAATGAAGTATCCCCAAATAAATAATTTTATCTGAATGCGTGTACTTTAAGATAAGAGACTAGTACAATTAGGCACCCCTCAAAATTGTCAAGACATTTAACTGCCAGAGAAAATCAAAGAAAAAATAATTGGGCAAATCATGCCATGAAAAAGACAACTGATAGAGACAATCTGGAAAAATGGTCTGTGGATATGGACCTCTTGATTGTGAGCAAAAGCCAGCATACATGTCAGGGTTATTCCTCTTCATCTGATGACATCAGTGATGTAATACATTGGTGGCAGTCAAGTGGGGTGGGCAATGCATGAAAAAAACAAGCGCGAAATCGCAATCGTTTGTGGCACGCGGTCTATTTTTACCACTCCAATCATGAGTCACCTCCCCTGGCTTTTCAATAATTTTAATCTGTAAACCAGAATGTTATCTCTGCAACTTTCGTAACTTTTTATATCTTTTGGAAAACATTTAAAACTATGTATCCTACTTATGCTCATCAAAAGAAGCACCGCATACTCGTCGTGTCTGTTGTAGTGTCTGTATTACGAATGTTTATTATTTTGTACGCTTTTAAAATACATCATTTTAAAGTGCGGCCTCAATTTGAAGTGTAGCCTGGATTTGAAGTGCGACATGTCCCATATGTGCCTTCCCGGGTCGAGAGGACGTAAAACACCAAAATTACTACTATTTGAAGTGCGACAATTTTGTCAAAATGTGCGACAATTGTGGACCGACCAACCGACAGACAGACAGACCGACAAAGTGAGTTATAGGTTTGTGGCTTGAGCCACAAACAAAAAAAACTACACTATTCAACAGGCTAAAAATGTGCAAAACTTGAATTTCTTTAGCAACAGCCGAGGTATTGATTTTTATTTTGTTTAAATTAAAAAGAAAAAAAAAAGAAGACTGGTCTGAAAGCTCTAGGCGGAACATTTAATTTCTAAGAAAATGTGTTAAGTTATGCTACAATTTACAAACAAACAAAAAACAACCAAACACCCCAAAACGACAGAATGAGTCAATTTTAAAAAAATCTAAATATACAGATCTGTATACATTTGATTAATTTTTGATACAGCAACCCATGATTCAGCTGGAACACTGAAGAAGAAGAAGAAGAAGAAGAAGAAGATACAGCAACCAAAGAAAGGCCTAAGAACTGCTCAGTAAATGATAAGAAAACAAGACAGCACATTCCAGATTTAAACTAAAGTGAAAGACTGGTGTGTTATCTGTGGCAAGAAAACAAAATGATACTTTTGCTTCACAAAACACAGAGGAAAACAGGTGTGTGCTGAGAGAGAATTTTGCACAAAATCGATTTTTAACCAATGCTGACCCTTTTCAATTTCACGGAAGTTGATATTTTTTTTTATGTCCAACTTTCAAGGGTGGAATTGAAAATCAGATTAATTAAAGAATTTTAAAAAATTGAACTGCGAACAATTAAAACTGGACCGAACAAAATCTCTAACGTTTACAATATCAAAATGTGGCAATTCTTACAATATTTAAAAGTTATTTTAAAACAAAACGTTGCCATCAGACTTGATCAACTTTCCATTCCGTGCACACATTTTACATTCATTACTTTACTTCATTCCATCCACACGTTACATGGGACAAAACAGCGGAATAACATATGGGAATAGAAACATTGAAACAAAACAAAAACCACAAAAAACATTGAAACAAAACGTGTGAATATTCAAAGGATAACCTTTTTCTCTTTTTTTCTTCTTTGGCACGAGTTTTCTGTGCATAAATGAAGCCTCTGTTAACGTCATAGAAATGGCTGTACACACCTCTCAACACCTTTAACCATTTCACCGCCAAAGTCGCATTTTAGCACCACAGTGAATTAACACCTGTGTCACTAACACCCATGTCACTAAAAGGTATCAAATTGGGGTCTATTATCCAAAGACCCGATTGTCTTCGTTTTAGGAAGTAAGGATAGACCTTATTTTATATCTGTCACAGTGATTTAACACCTATGTCACTAAAAGGGATCAAATTGGGGTCTATTATCCAAAGACCCGATTGTCTTCGTTTTAGGAAGTAAGGATAGACCTTATTTTATATCTGTCACAGTGATTTAACACCTATGTCACTAAAAGGTATCAAATTGGGGTCTATTATCCAAAGACCTGATTGTCTTCGTTTTAGGAAGTAAGGATAGACCTTATTTTCAGGCATCAGAATAGTCTGAAGTCCAATCCTCTGAAAACCACGGTAAAAGGGCCATCAAGGCCCCAGACTATAGAGGGACAACACTGAAATCAGTTCCCAACACCACCAAAAAGGCTTAACACAGTGATAAATCACTTTAAAATGCTATTTAACACACAGGATAACACTCAATAAAAAGGCAAAACCTCTGACAAGAGAAACGAATCCTCTGTCAGAAATTCTTAATCCTCTGAAAATTCTGATGCCTGTATTTTATATATTTCTACAGAAGAATCCCCAATATTGCAGAAGGATTTTGTTGACTACCCAGGGAAATTTAATGGAATTTTGTGGATGAAACATGGGTGGCGGCGAAAGGGTTAATACTTCCAATACAGCAGTCTAATACAGTAATACAGAGCTTCAGATTGTCAGCGGACCCAGGTCACTGATCCATATTGATGGTTATTTGCCCCCTCATTTGGTGTAGCCAGGGGTCATTAGACACAAGAAGTTTGCAATAAGATTGAACTAATACTACAATCAACGCATTGCTGGCCCATTATTATGGAAATTGACATGTCATTTTCTGTAATCAGGGGTCATATGACCCATGAAGTCTAAAAAAATCCGAAGCTCTGGTAATGGTAATATTGAAGTCAGAGACAAAGGTTCCAAAACTCCGGTGCCACGTTCAAGACTTTCTAAATACAGTCAAACCTCTATCTATTTTGAGACTTCCAAAAAGTCAGGAAAAAACGGTCTTAAAATGGAGGGGGTCTTCTAATGGAGGTTGTTTTTATAGTTCAACACCCGTTCCAAAATGGTCAGTCTTAAATGAGAAGAGGTCTTATAATAGAGGTTTGTATATTTGGGGGGGGGGGGGGGGGGGGGGGTAAAATTTTACTAAAAACCAAAGCCAACTTTTTCAGTAACAGATTAACTAACTATTGGAACGCACTTCCTGCTCAAACAAAACTTGCTCCTGATACTAACAAATTTAAAAACCTCCAGGACAAAGACCCAAACCTTAGTAAATTAAAATACCAGTATGACCGATAGTCTACTAAAACCGTCACAGCTGTGCCAACTGAATTTAAAAATAAAAAAATCACAATCAAAAGAAAGGACGCTTGAGAGGCTGCGAGGCCTAGTCGTCCTACCTGACCTGACCTGGTTTGTTTGAAGTAACAAGGATTTGTTGTTTTCTTTCCTCAACAAAACACAAACCATTTCCCCCCTATTTAGAGGCTGCGAGGCCTAGTCGTCCTACCTGACCTGATCTGGTTTGTTTGAAGTAACAAGGATTTGTTGTTTTCTTTCCTCAACAAAACACAAACCATTTCCCCCCTATTTAGAGGCTGCGAGGCCTAGTCGTCCTACCTGACCTGATCTGGTTTGTTTGAAGTAACAAGGATTTGTTGTTTTCTTTCCTCAACAAAACACAAACCATTTCCCCCCTATTTAGAGGCTGCGAGGCCTAGTCGTCCTACCTGACCTGATCTGGTTTGTTTGAAGTAACAAGGATTTGTTGTTTTCTTTCCTCAACAAAACACAAACCATTTCCCCCCTATTTAGAGGCTGCGAGGCCTAGTCGTCCTACCTGACCTGACCTGGTTTGTTTGAAGTAACAAGGATTTGTTGTTTTCTTTCCTCAACAAAACACAAACCATTTCCCCCCTATTTAGAGGCTGCGAGGCCTAGTCGTCCTACCTGACCTGACCTGGTTTGTTTGAAGTAACAAGGATTTGTTGTTTTCTTTCCTCAACAAAACACAAACCATTTCCCCCCTATTTAGAGGCTGCGAGGCCTAGTCGTCCTACCTGACCTGACCTGGTTTGTTTGAAGTAACAAGGATTTGTTGTTTTCTTTCCTCAACAAAACACAAACCATTTCCCCCCTATTTTGGGTGGGTGGGTGGGGGTGGACAAACCAATATGGACATAATATAACAGTTGCAGATATGTATCCAGTGTCTCCATCTTCTGCCCCTGATTTACCAATAATCAAGAACAAAGTTCATTAGAAACGAGATACAGCCTCGACAGACAGGGGGGGAACGGGGGAGAAATGCGACAAATGTATACTCCTTTCGATCAAGCAAAGAAAAACAAAAGAAACCTGTTTTGAACTCTCGGTAAAGGTCAAGATGTGCCACCTCCCCTACCTATCTCGGTTAATTCTATTGTTCCGTTATTGCCTTTCTTACCATACATAAAGCTGTATTTTAGGAACATTTTTAGCTAATAACCTTTTTGGAATACTAACCCTATCCCTAACCCTATCCCTAACCCTACCCCCCACCCTATAAGAGGGAAAAACGCAACGAACCACAACTGTGACAAATCGCGGTGTACTGCAGTACATAGTGGGGGGTAGGGTTAGGCTTAGGGCTAGGGTTAGGGATAGGGTTAGTATTCCTAAAAGGTTATTAGCTAAAAATGTTCCTAAAATACAGCTTTATGTATGGTAAGAAAGGCAAAAACGGACAAATAGAATTAACCGAGAAATGCAAGGGGGGTGGCACATCTTGACCTTTACCGAACTCTCAATAGACTGCAAGCATGTTGGGATTTGGCCTATGGCTAAATAAGCAATACTTCTGTTCTAGACAGTCTTTTCTTTACACCCAGCACCTTACACAGTAAGAAGTCTACACACAGTTTTGTTATATTTTCATTGTTCATTCTGTCTCGTAGTCACTAGCCAAAGCACTGTAAATAGCACAATTTATTTTATGTTGCTTCTCGAAAATCCAGAAAATCCTGACACACACATGTATAGCCTCAATAACAATTAACACATCAATTGTGTCATCAATGAAAGAGCGTTCAATTTGTCATCAATGATAAAGTGATAAAGTGAACAATGTCTCCATACATCATTATATGCTTGATTTCAAGCACACACACACACACACAAAACCGACAAGCAAAACGCAGATGTGGGAACATCATGCTTAAGCCTTTTCCCAAACCAATTCATCTTTGAACTTGCATTTATAAACAAGTATACTAAAATGATACAATGTAATTTAATGTTCTACTCTCACATACTTGAGACACGACATTTGTAATACTTACATCACACTTCTGTTAGTACTTGTACCATAAGAAACAATACATTATGACTAACGTTAACAATCACCATTCATAACTTAATCCAGCGACAGCACAAACTCTTCATGAATCAAGTAATTCAAAAAGCATTCCTAACATCAAGGCTAAATTAGTACTTTTAACACACGAAGATCAGTTTCAGACACATCACAGTATTCACACAAAACTAAACAACAAAAACTGCACAAAATCGTTCCAAAGTCTCAATTCCTGGAGCAAAAGTTTGTTTTGATCATCTCACTTGCATGAAGTTCACACACGACAACGCACACATCTAAGCACTGCACTGAAGCCGAAGGCTGCGCCTAGACAAAGCTCAAACCTACAGCAGTCAGTAGGAAAAGGTACATGTGTGCACACCCCATCTACTCCCACAAGTGTCTGGATAGGGAAAAATGAATCACAGGGATTTATGGTTTCACTGCAACATCTGAACCAACATGTAAGAATGAAGCAGCACACCGCATCTCACATAATCCCACAGTCAGTGCATAATGAGCGGTGAGGATTCTTGTTTTTTTTAAAAGCGCCCTTTATTTTTTTGTGGGAAAACGTCCATTCTTTACCTCCTCCTCTCAAATGTCAGAAAAATGCAACAACGGTCGACAAGAGAATTCCAATACAATGAGAACTTTCCAAGAGTTCGCCATATAATAGCTTAACATTATTTTGACTAAATATATAATTATATACATAGGGAATATATTCCCTTCACACACCACAGCACTCTCTCGCTAGATGCTCAAAGTCAAAGTCAAATCCTAGCTCAGAGCTGCGATTCAAAACGAAATCATTTGAAAGACACAGAGAAGGGATCCTGGGATAGGGATGGAGGTGGGTGAGAGGTAGGAGTGAGCAGAGGTGTGGGGGAAGGGTAAGAAAGAGTGAGAGATGTAAATCATAGAACTACATCACAGAGAGAGAGAGAGAGAGAGAGAGAGAGAGAGAGAGAGAGAGAGAGAGAGAGAGAGAGAGAGAGAGAGAGAGAGAGAGAGAGAGAGAGAGAGAGAGAGAGAGAGAGAGAGAGAGAGAGAGAGAGAGAGAGAGAGAGAGAGAGAGAGAGAGAGAGAGAGAGAGAGAGAGAGAGAGAGAGAGAGAGAGAGAGAGAGAGAGAGAGAGAGAGAGAGAGAGAGAGAGAGAGAGAGAGAGAGAGAGAGAGAGAGAGAGAGAGAGAGAGAGAGAGAGAGAGAGAGAGAGAGAGAGAGAGAGAGAGAGAGAGATGAACGACAAATATGTATTTATATTTGCCAAACCTTTTGGTCAGAGAAAAGTGGTAAACAAAAAGAAGGAAAAGGGGCCAGCGAAAGATAAACAAAAACAAAAACAACTAAAAAGCACAGGGAAAATACATGAAGGTGATCAGTAATATCCCTTCTAGTTCTACTCGCTCACATAATTTCTCTTTTGTTGCATAAAGAAGAAAAGTTTGAGCCAACTCTACAGTCGCGACTGGCACACAGCGAAAAGCAACGGCAACAGGAAAAATCCCAGCACTGTCATGTCTGACCTCTTATTGAAAACGAGCGGGCTGACTGTCTGTGCAACACACAAAGTACCATCCATCGGCAAGTCAAAGGCTTCCGGCATACACACACAGCACTGCAAATCGCCGTCCACTTTCACAAAAATGCAGCCATCCTCCAGAAACAGGTTAGCCGTCAGTCGGTTGCACACAAAGAAAGCATGCGTTTGCCCAAACACACAAGCATACCGCCAACTGAAATGAAAGAATCAAATTAACACTTCTCACACACACACACATCTCATCCCACACCCTGAATTTATCCGCCCCCATTTCCCAGAAAACGAAGCAAAAAGCAAACCAAAAACCAAAATAACACGCAGCCGATCTGCTAAGAAGGGCAAAATTGGGGGACAGCTACCCACACAAACATATTGTCTTCAGTCTCTTTTTTTGTTTTTTTAAAATATACACATTATACAGTTCAACTTCAAGTCTAACAAGGCAGCGCACTGGGCAAAGGGAGAGAACAGAGTTGGGGTGGGGGTGGGGGGGACCAGTGTCACATCAGACATGAACTGAAGAGAGAGGGAGGGAGGGAGGGAAGGACTGCAGTGACGTATCAAGATAATCGCACGACGTAGGCAGGGTCACGGCACTGCACAAGTCACAGAAACAGTCGGAAGGGCAGCAAGCAGAAAAGGTGGTGTGGTAAGCTACTACTGTAACTTCCATTTGCAACAACGCTAGGATCACACAAAGCCAACAAAGGACGGGGAGGCAATAGCGTACACTTAACAAAAACAGCTTCCCGACCGGAGAGGAAGTCCATATGCGACAAAGACGCCCGTCTTGTCCCCACCAAACAGTTTCCAAACGGTGGCAAAACACACAAAGTTTTGTGTTTTTTCAAATCCACAACACAGGGATCTGGTTAAGGTCATTGAAAGCAAAGGGTATTGCCTCTGGTTGAAGGGAAAACGAAATCCTGAAGCAGGGCGAGGTGATCTTTTTTCTTTACAATTCCACAGGCAGCTAGGGCTTCAGTGGCTGCACGAGCGACGTAAGGTTGAAGCTGGGCACAGAACAAGGCTTGATGAAGCTGCTCATGCTCTAGGCAAACTTCATTACAAGGCCGCGTTCCAGGTTGTAGATTGAGTACTTTTGTGGATCTGGAACAGCAACACAAAACATCGCAATGTGTCATTAAGTGATTGATCAAGCACTGGTGACTGAAGCAAGCATGTCATCCAAGCATTGTACATTGTAGGTAGTTACCATATTTTTCGGACTATAAGGCGCACCTTTGCATAAGGCGCACCCCACAAATTTTACCCAGATTTCCAATTTTGTCATTATATTTTCTTACTATTTTATTAGTCGCAGGGGCCCCGAGTCTAGGAAAAAAGTATCTCCTTATAGTCTGAAAAATACAGTATTTGTTTACAGTCCTGTCAACAGCTACGGTCATCTTAGAGATTGTCACAACGTAAAGTTCAAACCGCATAAAACAAAACATCAGTGTGTCCTACCGACGTTCATATCGTAACTACGTCGCACAATGCCAATGAGGCTTTATACTGAAAATTATCTGCCCCTGTCTCGTGCACTGAGATGCGAACACCACCTACTTAAGATTATCACCCGTGCCTGTCAGGAACTAGTAGTATATAGCCACACACAAAAAATGCTTTGCCCCTGACTCGTCACTAGGTGGCATGGTCAAGTCCGTGAAAAAATGATCGCCCTTTCGTGTCGCCAAGATGCAATATAAAGCCCCATTCACAAGAGCAAACATCACAAAATGTAAGAAAGTCAATCTTTTATTTTCTTCGTAGCATAAAGGCCTTCGCACACTAGCATCAGGCGTCAATTGTTTCTCAGAGCAACGCCTTGACGCGTTGACGCCTGCATCACAGCACACATTGTAGCGAGGCAGTGGTGTTCTCACACACGACTCTTGTCGCTTCGCCTCTTGTCGCGCGAACTTCCTTATTTGGAAAGCAAGGAAAGATTACTCTAGCGTCAAACCTCCTCCTAGAAACAACAGGTTTTTTTTTCTTCAATCAGAGTTATGGTCCTTCCGTCCGTTGTGATTGGCTAGTTTCACGATCTCTGCGATCTTGAGCATCAAAATTAGAGCCGCTTCTATTCTCGAGCAACACAAAATCGCGCAGCTACGCATAAAAAATCCTGCCACGCCGCGAATCTCTCACACGCAAGCGGCGCATCAAACTGTGCCTTGTAGCAAAAAATCGCCGCGATCTCGAGATCTTGACGCTAGTGTGCGAAGCGTAAATACATTTGGGATCGTTTGACTGTAACTTTCTTCTTTTGGGGGCAGAGAAAAACATTTGCAACATCCAGTCACACTTGCAGGCCTTTCGGTTAACTATTTGCCGCCATCTTTGAAGACAGGAAGTAATATTAATAATATCAGCCACTCAAAAACTGCATATTGGCTGCAGTCCAAAGCTTCGGCAGTTCCAAATTTCACTATTTTGCTGTTCTGAATCTGCCTGAAAAGGCAGTGCAAAAAATCAAATTTTCAGAACATAGGACCAATTTTCTGAGGACAAATACGGATCTGCCGTAACGGTAGGCATCTCTGCCTATTGGGACCTACAATAATGAGTCATACAGACACGCATTAACCCTTTCACCGCCAATGTCGCATTTTTGCACCACAATGATTTAACACTTATGTCATTAAAACCCTTGAAATCAGGGTCTATTATTCAATGATATTGATTTCCTGAAATTAGGCAGTAAGGATTGACCCCATTCTAAATGTTTCACAGATAAATCCAACAATATTGCAGACAAAACATTTTCTGTAGCCAAGTAGCTTTAATGGAATTTTTTGGCTCAAAGATGGCTGGCAGTGAAAGGGTTAAAAAAACAGATGAGAAATCAATTACGGTACTTACTTTTTGTCTTATTGTCCATGTATGTGTTCCAACCTGCAACATTGTAAAAGCTTGTTACACTTCAAAATCAACAACATTTTGCTTAAAAATACACAAACGTAACATCATACACTCTGAACTAGCACATTTAAGGTTTGCAAAGTGCAACTTAACTTACTACTGAACAATTTCAAATTGTGTTTCAAATTTCAAATGCAATGTTTAGAAAATTAAGTTTGAGAAAGTGTATGCATCTATAGATCTACTTGATTACATAAAGCACTGGATGATGTATCACAATAAAGGTATTAAAATCAATGTTCTCAAAATTAATCATAAGTTCTTTCTGCTTACACTGCCTTAGAATATACAAACACCACAGATTTTCTGTTGAGAACATTAAAACACATGTATGCAGAACACACACACACACACACACACAAAATATGGTAACTAGTAAAAGTAGTAACAGAGCATGAAAAGATACAAAACGGTACATTGGACAAACTTCTGCTAAACTACCTGGGTTTTTGTTTGTGGCTCAAGCCACAAACCTATAACTCACTTTGTCGGTCGGTCGGTCTGTCTGTCTGTCTGTCGGTCCAAAATTGTCGCACATTTTGACAAAATTGTCGCACTTCAAATCGAGGCTACGCTTCAAATTGAGGCCGCTCTTTAAAATGATGTATTTTAAAAGCGTACAAAATAATAAACATACGTAATACAGACACTACAACAGACACGACGAGTATGCGGTGCTTCTTTCGATGAGTATAAGTAGGATACATAGTTTTAAATGTTTTCCAAAAGATATAAAAAGTTACGAAATGGTGCAGAGATAACATTCTGGTTTACAGATTAAAATTATTGAAAAGCCAGGGGAGGTGACTCATGATTGGAGTGGTAAAAATAGACCGCGTGCCACAAACTATTGCGATTTCGCGCTTGTTTTAATACACCACAAGCATTTTAGCCTATTAAAAGAACATGGGAAATTTGGAGACTAACATTTTTAAAAATGCAACTACTTATAAATATACTAAATTCTTGATTTTGACAATCCAGGACTGTATGCGTGCACAAACAGACACATTCCTGCTAATTCTAATTGATTTTCATTGCAGGCTTCGAAACCCTTCACAAAATTTTGTGTTTCTTTCACTTTTCACCAACAAATAATTTTCATTTAAAACGAAAAGACAACTCCCAAATCTTTCGTTTTTAAATATAGATGAAAAACCCAACATGTTTGCTACTTTTCCCCTAATTCATTTAGTGCGATTATCATTAGTGCGTCTGAAACACCTAACACAGGTAATAATGTTCACACAAACTAGCATAAACAGCTAATTGTATTGGCTGCATCAGCCAATGGTATTGGCTGCTTATGCTAATTTACATGCTACTAGTACTACTACTACTCTCAATAACTGTTTAAGACTCGCTCATGATTATCGTACCAGGTCTTTTAGAACAATATCTACACCTAAAAACAACAAAGCGAGACACAAGCAGCAACAAATCTCTAAAACAGTTGAAGAATAAATTTGTTAATGAAACTAGTAGAACTAGAAGGCTAAAAAAAGGAAAATCAAATCATCGAAGGATCATCCACTTACCATCGTTCAAAGACGTCTGGATGGCAATCATCTCAAGGTGGCGAGACTGGTCCAGCGGCTCGTGCAAAGGACGGTAGGGGGCTACAGGCCAGACCCACTGGTCCGGTAAAGGGGTGGAGGGGGAGGAGGCTCCTGCGCTGATCTCCTCCACACAGTGTGTTGGCGCGGGGCAGCTGGCTGGAATGGACACCGAAGGGGAAGCGACTGAGCAGTCTGAGGTGGACGCCGCCGCACACGTTGCGACTGTGACTGTTACCGGACTTCCCAGCGAGCCCTGCAACGGGATGACCCCGTTCAACCCCGTGTGCACGCCTTTCGACCGCTTGCCCTCTGACCTGGCACCGGAGTTCGTCGTCGAGGAGGGACCCGCGTCACGAGGAGCGGCGCTAGTAGTAGACAGTGGGCCGGGGATGGCCGCATTTGCCTCTGCGGATCGGGATTGGGAGTCGCTGCTACTACTACTGCTACTACTGCTGCTAGGACAATGGTCTCTCACGCAGGTGGGGTTAGAGGGGGTTTTGGTTGTTGGACCAGTTTCACTCTGACTAGAACCGGTGGTGGTGTGTCTCCCCTCCCTGCCCAGACTACTACCGCAAGGCATTTCAAGGCTGGTGTGCGAGGAGGCAGGGAGAGAGACGCCACAAGGATTATCAGCAGCAGAACTAGAGGCGGGGGGGCACCGGGCGGGGGAAACGAGTTCAACAATTGCGGCAGCCTCCTTCTTCTTGGCACCACCCCCAGCGGTGCCTGCACTCTCACCCCCTGAGGGTATAACGAGGGACCCTCCGTGCGTCCAGTAAACGGGCAGGTCCCCAAAACTATAATCACAGCCTCTGGTCTCCTCTTCAGAGTCATCACAGAAGATAACAATCTTTTTCTTGTTGCCATTGTTGACGGGCTTAACAAGTTTGGCTCTACTACTCTGACTCGTTCCCGGTACAGACTGAGATCTGGAACTAGAGCTAGGTTGAGTCCCCTTCGGTCTGGAAGAATCGGACGACGACGGATGTAAACCACTAGGGGCAGAAAGGGCACCGGTTACGGGTAAAGTCTGACTGCCGGTTGATGAGGCGACATGCGTGGTTGGAATGCTGTGCGAGGCACTCCCAGACACGATTGCCTGGGTGGGTACCTCTGTGGCAGGCACGGTTTCTCCGCTGTGTGTAGCACTATAAGTGCTGGAGGGAGGATATGTCAGGCCGCAGTCCACGGCGGCGTTTTCCTGAGCGACATCACAGATCTCGGGGGCATCATCCACGCCGCTCCCAGGAGGCACACACGCTGTAGGACTAACTACACTTTTCCCACTCTTCTCGGGGCTGTCCAAACTTGTCCCGCTCTTCTCGGGACTAGGGCTGTCTTTGCTGTCCCGGGGCAGCATCTCCTGGCTGCCTGTCCTCTGCAGGCTGTTGCCGCCCACCGCCTTGCACAGGTCCTCGGGGGCCGAGCCAATGGAGTGCCTCCGCTCCTGGGGGGACCCCTTCCACTTGATGGCGGTGGTGGAGGGGGGCGTCAGCGCCGACGACGATGACTCCTCGCCGTGGCTCTCCCCCATGCCAGAGCTGACGCTGGCCGCCTGGGAAGAGTCCACGCTCGGCCGGGGGGTGTTGGCCGAGGCCATGGACGCGTAGGACACCGGGTAGCTGACCCTCCCTTTGCCGCCTTTGGCCTGGACGGCGGGCAGGGACTTGCTGGACGCCTGGTCGCTGTCTTTCTCGAAGGACAGCTGGCCCACGCCGCAGGGCAGGTCTTCCAGGGACCGCGCCTCCTGCCCCACAAACTGGAACAGCCCACAGGCGCGGTCGGCGGGATTCAGAGCGGGGAAGGCCGAGTGGCTCAAGTCCTGCAGCGCTTCTCCTTCCTTCTCTACCGCCCGCGATTCTTTCTCCGGTAAAGAGGAGGGTGGCGAAGGTTGTGGTGGAGGAGAGGAGGCACGGTGTTGGGGTTGAGGTTGGGGGGTTGGCCGACGACCGTAGGTCTCCCAGTGGCCCTGGGATTCCCAGTGGCTGCGCCTGTTGTAGCCGAAAGAGTCCGGGGAAAAGGGAGAGGAGGGGTGAGAGAGATCAGAATCCTTGGAGTAAGGATGACTAGATGTC
Organism: Phymorhynchus buccinoides; assembly: GCA_017654935.2. Classification (NCBI taxonomy): domain Eukaryota; kingdom Metazoa; phylum Mollusca; class Gastropoda; order Neogastropoda; family Raphitomidae; genus Phymorhynchus; species Phymorhynchus buccinoides. The sequence continues at coordinate 29,436,448 of CM065700.1, read as the reverse complement.
GCTGCAGGGGCGTTGGAGGTTCGACCCGGCACAGCGCGCTTTTTCCTTTTCGTGGACACAACGGTGAATTCATCGTCTTGAGCATTATTACTAACAGGACCGTTGGAAAACACGGAGTCACTGTATATGGCATCATAGATGGCCGAGTCTGGGGTAACGTCTAACGCGACCGATTTCTCCAAGTCACTAGTAAGTCCAGAGTCTTCACTGGCGGAGCTTTTCGTTTCCTGGGCACCAGACAAGGACGTTTTCTCTGTTGCACTTTCAGTCTTGCTAACAGATTTGACCGATTTACCTTTGGCTTTTTTGTTCACATGACTGTTGTCCATATGCTGTGTGCTATCTTTCTTGTGATTGCTAGTTCCCCCATTCTTGGGCTTTACCACTTTGTCTTTGCCTTCTCCAACCAACCCTTTCTTACAAACACTTTCAGACTCGGCTGAGGAAAGCCTTTGGCTGGGCTGATTCTCTTCAAGATTCAGCATCTCCTGGGCAGCAGGATCTGTGATAGCAATGACAGAGACATGGTTCTCCACCACCTGCACACTGTCTGGCCCCACAATTTCTGCACTGTCCCACGACGCTTCTGAAACGGCAGAGTTTCCCATGTCCTCGGGAACCTTCTGAGCTAGCTCAGAGCTTTCCGTTTCTTCAGTGCGATTCTGCACACCTGACGACAACGGCTTGCTGCAAGCCGCGGCCGCCGAGTGGTTGTTCACACTGGAGTAGGTTGTGAAAGACACTGTGGATCTCAACAACTGGGTTGTCTCAGACGCCGGGGTCAGACCATCGTCCGGGTTCTCTCCCACTCCCGTGGTCAACAACTGTTTCGACCGGGGCTTGGCCTTGTCATTTCTGCCGCCGCCGGCTGCGAGGGTTCTGTGGTCGTTGCCGTCAGCCGAAGGGTTGCCGCCCTTCTTCAGCTTCTTCTTGCCGATGTCATTGTTGATGAACTTCACCAGGTCGTCAACGTTTTTACAGTGGCCGACGTAGTCCGGGTAGTTCTGAGCCTCGACGGCCGGAGTAGCCTGAAGGCCGTTCTTCCGACGTTTGCGTTTGTCCGAGGAGGATAGGCCAGAGGAGTTGTGGGGGTCTTCCAACTTGGTGCCCATCCCGTGACGGTCCCCCTTGTGGCTGGCTGGGTCATTGTTCAGGAGGGCGGAGGAGCTGGGGTCTGTGGGAGCCTTGTGCTGGGCGCTGGGCGACTGCCTCATGCCAAGGTACTGGCTCCGAGTGATGGGCGGAAGAGGATTGCCGTTCTCGTCAAAGGGCTTGAACAGGCTCCCTTCCTCGTGGGCCGCTTCATCTGCAAACCACACACACACACACACACACACACACACACGCGAGAACAGACCAGTTAGGCTGTTTCACAACTGATCATGACAAACCAGAGAGGAACTTGCTCCTTGCTTGGAAACTAATATTGTTGCATGCACTTAAACTAAAATGAAGTGAAAATGAGACAGTGTGATAACACAATATCAACACCAAAACCACTGCATTTTATACTTTTTCCATACTGAGACCCCTGCAACCTATAATATCAAAAAAAAAAAAAACGACTAATAATTTCATTGGAAACTATGTAACAAAAATAGAATTTGTGTAAAATCTGATGCAAATGCCTTAACCCCTTCAGGACTTCACTGCCTTAAGCCGGCGACAGACTATGTGACTGCCTCATGTGACTCGATCAGGTCATGACGCTTCACCTCATTTGCATACCATCTAACTCGATCAGTCTGACTCAGTCGGGCCCAGTCAGGTGACTGGGCCGAATATGGCGGGTTCTAAATTTCACTGATCGAGTCAGATGGCTTGTGACCTCTTCTGTGCAAGAAACAAAATTTGATCTACGCCACGACCTGATCGAGTCATATGACGCAGTCGCATAGTCTGTCTCCCGCTTTAGGTAAATTTCATTACTGGTCTGGGGCTGCCTAGAAACTATTTTATAACAAATAAGAAGCGCAACAACACTCACTGTCAATGATTCAGTTTTGACAACATTACTGGTTGATCAAAGTTTATTTGTCGCTTTGAGATTGTGGTCACTTGCATTAACTCCTTGACTGCCACCAACGTATTACGTACTGACCTGATGACATCACTGTTCATGTCATCAGATGAAGAGGAATAACCCTGAGATGCTGGCTTTTGTTCTAACAGTCAAGGGAGTTATATCCCCAGACCATTTTGCTGGATTGGCCCTATCAGTTGTCTTTTTCATGTTATGATTTGCCCAATTATTTTTCTCTTTAATTTTCTCTGGCAGTCAAGGGGTTAAAATCAGAATCATTAGTTTCCTGATTACTATCACTGTTAAAGAAAACGTATTGGAGTATTTTCTGAGGCTTGTCTAGGGACGATTTTTTTCATTTAAATTTTTTAACATTGCATAAAAATTAAGATAGAAGTACCAAACATTCATAAGTAAAGCGAAAGCTGGAACAGTGATGAAGATATGTAACTCGAAAAACATGGTTTGGATTGAAAAAAACATGGATTAAGACAGGTGTTAGACTAAAGAAATCGCTGTTCCGAGAATACTCGTAAGTAGGCCCTGACTGGCATTCTTGTGTTCCGAGTATATTTGTAATTCGTCTAGAATTAGTTAATTATAAGGACCATGCTTTATCGTCAGTTCTTTGTTTTTAAAGATCTTCTGGTCTTCTTTTGGATAAATCTCTTCTCACAGTGAACTGCCGATGCCCTTGCGACTATGCCCTGCTCCCCTGCTTCATTCCATTTTAAACAGGTCCTGACACCATAGATCTACTACGCTGGCATCCCAACTGACAGTGATCTACCATAGATCTACCATGTCAGCAATAGAATCAGTGTCAAAGACTTCACTGATGGCAGATTTAGAGCACTGACTACACGGACAGTATGGCTGGGAGGTCAAGGGTGAAGAGGGAGAAGGGGGGTAGTTCACTGGACTTGGACTCTTGGAGTAAATAGTGAACACTGTCATTAGTGTCAAAACAGTAAACAGTGACATTGACAGGAATAGCCACATCTGCACATGGTTGCATCTGGCTGAAATGGAAAAAAATGAAGTTGGGGTCCACCCATGGTGGGGTACAGGGGCAACACCCCGTGGGGGGACGAAGCCCCCCAGACGCTGACGATAATTCATAAATTAAAGGAGAAGGGAGGCATTCCAAGGCATAGAACTTTATACTTTCGCTTTAAATCGCTCAGATCATCGATCTCTGTATTCAACACTGGTGGGTTTTGGGGGTTTTTTTGGCGCAAATTCTTTTGAAAAACGGAACTTCCGTTTTGGGCAATATAGAAAAAACGGATTCCGCCCCCAAACAGAAGCAGATGCACCCATGTCTGCATTTCTGAGGGGAACTTCAGATAAAACTAGAGCGTGACACGCTAGATCAACCAGCCGCGCAGCAGCATTTTCAGGGCCAGTGACTTTGACATTTGACCAATGACCTTCATGTTCGATATCCTTGATATCCTAACTACCCACCTGCATGCCAAAAAATGTCCATGGTAACAACATGGCTTGTCAGCCAGATCTGCAGGAACAGACAGACAGACCCGAATGCATTAACCAGCTTTATTTGCTCTGCAGCATTTTCGGCTCCAGTGACCTTGATTGATCTTTGAGTTTGACCAATGACCATTTTCGAACATGGCCTAGATATCCTAAGTACCTATCAGCATGCGAAACGTCAATGTCCTACGTACCTGCGTTCTGATCTGATTCTGATTTCGTAGTCGATATGGCGACCATCGTGGCACGCCCTATTTTAAAAACCTATCTAAATGACCTGGCCAGCCAGCGCATGTGAAGGGGATCGTTCAAAAGCTATCATGGTAACATAGCCACACAGGAAAGAACAGACAAATTCCCCTGAAAACATGATAAAGCAGCTCTCGCTCTGCGGAGAAAAATCCATGCACTGCCAACACTTAACTGTCTGACATTGTGACAAGTCAGCTTAACAACAGGACCAACATGAGAGAGAGAGAGAGAGAGAGAGAGAGAGAGAGAGAGAGAGAGAGAGAGAGAGAGAGAGAGAGAGAGAGAGAGAGAGAGAGAGAGAGAGAGAGAGAGAGAGAGAGAGAGAGAGAGAGAGAGAGAGAGAGAGAGAGAGAGAGAGAGAGAGAGAGAGAGAGAGAGAGAGAGAGAGAGAGAGAGAGAGAGAGAGAGAGAGAGAGAGAGAGAGAGAGAGAGACTGAACATTGAACATTTTATTGTCATCTCAACCCGAAAAGGGGTGCTAGACCGAGGACAGACTGAGAGAGAGAGAGAGAGAGAGAGAGAGAGAGAGAGAGAGAGAGAGAGAGAGAGAGAGAGAGAGAGAGAGAGAGAGAGAGAGAGAGAGAGAGAGAGAGAGAGAGAGAGAGAGAGAGAGAGAGAGAGAGAGAGAGAGAGAGAGAGAGAGAGAGAGAGATGAACACTGAACATGAACATTTATTGTCATTCAACCCTCTACTTCTACAGACGAAAGACATGAGAGAGAGAGAGAGACGAGAGAGAAGAGACAGAGAGAGAGAGAGAGATGAACACTGAACATTTTTATTGTCATCTCAGAAAACATGAGGAGTGAGCACTACAAGTACATCCTGAGAGAGAGAGAGAGAGACTCAGAGAGAGAGAGAGAGAGAGAGAGAGAGAGAGAGAGAGAGAGAGAGAGAGAGAGAGAGAGAGAGAGAGAGAGAGAGAGAGAGAGAGAGAGAGATTTGATCTAAAAAAGAAAGCTTATTTATACTTGTTAACCAACACTTCAAAAACAACAATTTCGTTCAAGATTTTAGCAATATTGATGTCTGTTTTCCAAAAGACACTTTTCCATAGAAGAGGCTTTTGTTGAGTGTGCTTTACTTCACTTAAAGGGGCACCCGGATCGATACGTTTTTGAAAGAAACACATTGAGATCACTAGGAAAAAAACCTTTACAGAGACCCAACACTCACTTTGCTCTGGTTTCCTAGAAACCAAACCGTCAAATTGGCGATTACTCCTAGGCGGAGGTGCTGGAAGTCAGAATTATTCAGTGAAAGACAAGACATGTGCTTTCTCTTTTCTAATGGCTGCCTGAGTCAATTTAATTAGGATAAATCGTTTGCACGAAATTTCCACAATACAAGCCTTTATTTCATACAGTTTCACTTTGCCAAAAGGAGTTTCGCTCACAACAAAGGAAATAGCTCCCTCCCCACACCTTGAAAAATGGCGGGTTTTCTAAAAAGTTCTATCATTCAGGTGCATTATCACGCCTTTTAACAAATTATTTTTAAAAAAGGGTGCATGTTTCCAAAAGAGTAAGAAAGAAAAGGTTTATTCACCAAAAGAAGTGTTTTGTAACTTGACCAACTTTCCTGATTGGCCATGGTATAGCACAAGCCCTATCCTCCCACCCCCACACAACCACCACCACCCTTTTGGCGAAAGGGGGGGGGGGGGGGGATATACTTGCACAGATTCACTCAAACATTTGTCCCCCCCCCCAAAGTAGTGTGACAGTGGATAACCCAAACAAGCCTATTTTGGGCTGTCTTCTTTAAACTTTTTTTCCTGGAAAATAGTCACTGAAATAAAATACTGGTTTTGAGAAATGCTCTCCCTCTTCCTGTGATTGGTTGGTTGTGTGTGCATGCGTGCGTGTGTGTGTGTGTGAGTGTGAGTGTGAGAGTGTGTGAGAGAGTGTGTGTGTGTGTGTGTGTGTGTGTGTGTGTCTGTGTGTGTGCGTGTGCGTGTGTGTGCGCGTAAATTAATTTAAGTTTTTAAACTCCACAAAAAACATGTATTCTAAACGCGAACAATTCTTAAAAACTACTACTGATAATCTGATTGGTGTCTCATCCCAATTTCTCATCTTCAACAACATCAACGGCAAAATGATCAGTCAATTGTGGCCATGATGCACAGCGAAGAAGAACGGCAAATGGATGCTGAGAAAAATAAAGCAACAAAAAAAATTAGTCACTATTTTTTTCCATTCCATACGATAGATATATTTGTTGACATTGGCCTGAACAGGCCTAATATTTGAAGAAAAAAAGTTTATGGACATGTGCATAATCTATTTCCTCATTCACATTGAATTTCCAAGAGTACCACACTAGTAGTAATAATGATAATAATGAAGAAAACTTATATAGCGCACATTCCAGGCTAGCTGTAGTAGTAGTAGTAGTAGTAGTAGTAGTAGCGATTAGTGCTAAACGGTGTGCTTCTTCCTAATTGAAGTGTGGCTCTTTCAACTACAATCAAGATCAAAGTTCTGGCAGAGGGGCCTCACCTGGTAGGGGTTGGAAAGGAAAGCAGACGGGGGAGATAAAGTCGTGGAAGCGGGCATACTGCACCAAGGAGGGTCCGGACAACAGCTTCTGTCGCCTCCACATGCTCTCCTAATAAGCTTATCCCCTCCAGCATACACACACACACACACCACTACTCACTACTACTCTAGGGAGTCAAACACACAGACAGACCCTCTACTACTCCTTCAAGCCAGAGAAAAGCCGAGTCACTCGCTTGAACATTGCAATGGCCTTCATTTACAACGGTTCGCCACTACAACTTCAATTGAACTATGACCATGCAACACTAGGCCTATTGTGCGTGTGTGTGTACCGCTGTTCGGCACTTTTCAGTGAAACGCTGGTTTGTGGGAACACTTTCGGAGAAATTACAGAAAACTTTCTCTTCGTCGGCGGCGTCAGGCTTTCAAGGTGAAGCCCAGAGACGGGTCTGTCTCTTCTATCTAGGCCACTTGAAACACACACACAAAAACAACTGTGGACTTTTCGCCTCGCAACCTCGCACCGTTTCTGTCAAAAGCACGTGTAGCGCGCTGAACAAAGTGTCGTCTGCACAAACTGTTGCGAGAAACATGAGTTCCCACCCCTGTGTGTAGGCCTACTGTCGTTCTCAATCTCATTCACCCGTTTGGGGGAACTGCTGATTTTACGAGAAACGCGAACGGACTCAGTATCAAGTTACTGCTATCTGAGCAACAAACATTAATGTTCAAATTTAAAAAAAATATAACTACACATGTGACTCCCAGGGCCGGGTGTAATGTTCTCGGCTTGACTTTGCTCTCAATTTACGCGCGCACGCGCGAGATTGATCATAACGTACCATCAACTTTTTAGTGTGTGAGCAACACTAAACTGACCGTAAACCTATCCCTCCCACACCCTAAACTTAACCTTAAACTGAAATACCCCCCCCCCCCCAAAACAAAAGAAGAAGAAGTTGATAGTACGTTATGAGAGTACTCTCAATTTCGCGCACGCGCACGTAAATTGACAACACGGCAATCTGAGAACACCACAAGGGTAAGGGTCTGACAGATTTTCCACCGTGTTTGATCGTGTCCTCGTGATGATGTTTGTGGGCCGTGTTGTTATCTTATCTCTTACTACGGGTCGACCCCCGACGGGTTCAACTTCAAGGTCCCGTCCTATATTGTCTTGGGGTGGCCACTTGGCTGATTACTATGACAGTAGTGTGAGTCAAAGGGATTGTCAGACACACACACACACACACACAAACATTATCTCTCATCCAATTTACATACACTACGTTTTACATACACTCTCTCTCTCTCTCTTATCCACTTTACATACACACTAATACGTTTTACAAACACACACACACTCTCTTATCCAATTTACATACATACACACTCTCTCTCTCTCTCTCACACACACACACACACACACACACATAAGAGTCTCTCTCTCTGTACAAACACAAACACCTAATTGCCATCACCCTCCAATCTGACATCTCCCTCTTCACCCTTTCTGGTTATTGTTTGGCTTTTTACTGCATGTTCAGTTAAATTTCAAACATTTGTTTTTAATCCACCCTGAGTTAACACAAACTTGTTTCAGCAGAATTTTTAAAAAAAAGTAGTACAAAAAGTTTCAACTCAAATTGAGTCAAAAGACTAAGTAAGACTAAGTAAGACTGACTAAGTAAGACTAAGTAAGACTGACTAAGTAAGACTAAGTAAGACTAAGTAAGACTGACTAAGTAAGACTAAGTAAGACTGAGTAAGACTGACTAAGTAAGACTAAGTAAGACTGACTAAGTAAGACTAAGTAAGACTGACTAAGTAAGACTAAGTAAGACTAAGTAAGACTGACTAAGTAAGACTAAGTAAGACTGAGTAAGACTGACTAAGTAAGACTAAGTAAGACTGACTAAGTAAGACTAAGTAAGACTGACTAAGTAAGACTAAGTAAGACTGAGTAAGACTGACTAAGTAAGACTAAGTAAGACTGAGTAAGACTGACTAAGTAAGACTAAGTAAGACTGACTAAGTAAGACTAAGTAAGACTAAGTAAGACTGACTAAGTAAGACTAAGTAAGACTGAGTAAGACTGACTAAGTAAGACTGAGTAAGACTGACTAAGTAAGACTAAGTAAGACTGAGTAAGACTGACTAAGTAAGACTGACTAAGTAAGACTAAGTAAGACTGAGTAAGACTGACTAAGTAAGACTAAGTAAGACTGAGTAAGACTGACTAAGTAAGACTAAGTAAGACTGACTAAGTAAGACTAAGTAAGACTGAGTAAGACTGACTAAGTAAGACTAAGTAAGACTGACTAAGTAAGACTAAGAGTAAGGGCCATACTTTGATGTGACGCTCTCCAGGGGCGGATCTGAGGGGGGGTTTCCGGAAACATGGAAACCCCCCCCTTTGCCCCAAGCATGCACCTTATACAAGGATAAAAAGTAAGAAAATGGCTCAATTTTTGCTTTAATAAGTCATAAGTTTCTTTATTCTCCATCGGCATTCTCGCACATGGAAACTTGTCTTCCACCGTGGAAAATAAAAGTATTAAATAAAAGTATGAAACATAAATTTACATTAACAAATATGTAACTCTCACACCACACCCAATCATCCATCCGCTCTCCGCTATCTTGCTCACTCATCATGCAACCCACCACCACTTCCGCCTTCATTTTGCAATGGTAAAGGTCAAGATGTGCCCCCCCCCCCCCCCCTACCTATCTCGGTTAATTCTATTTTTCCGTTATTGCCTTTCTTACCATACATAAAGCTGTATTTTAGGAACATTTTTAGCTAATAACCTTTTTGGAATACTAACCCTATCCCTGACCCTAGCCCTAAACCTAACCCTACCCCCCACCCTATTAGACGGAAACACGCAACGAACCACAACTGTGACAAATCGCGGTGTACTGCAGTACATAGTGGGGGGTAGGGTTAGGTTTAGGGTTAGGGCTAGGGTTAGTATTCCAAAAAGGTTATTAGCTGAAAATGTTCCTAAAATACAGCTTTATGTATGGTAAGAAAGGCAAAAACGGAAAAATAGAATTAACCGAGAAATGCAGGGGGGGTGGCACATCTTTACTTTTACCGCAAAGTTTTCCACAAGGCCATTAAACCTAAACCCAGGACCTATGCAGCTCCTAGGACTCCCCGCAGAACACCCACCCACCCACCCCCATGAATCATTTGGTCTGTCCCTGCTCTCCATGTCACAGCACTAACTAAAAACATGTTTCCTAAATGTACCACTCATCACAACAAATTACAACTGTACCATTAAAAACCGGTTTTGACTTCCACCCATATATGTACAACTGTCTACTAGTGGCAAACTGAATAATATGCATGTTCATTCAAAGCTTCACATTTACGGGGGGGGGGTGGGGGGGGGGTGGTGTGTGTGTGTGTGTGTGTGTGTGTGTGTGTGTGTGTGTGTGTGTGTGTGTGTGTGTGTGTGTGTGTGTGTGTGTGTGTGTGTGTGTGTGTGTGTGTGTGTGTGTGTGTGTGTGTGTGTGTGTGTGTGTGTGTGTGTGTGTGTGTGTGTGTGTGTGTGTGTGTGTGTGTGTGTGTGTGTGTGTGTGTGTGTGTGTGTGTGTGTGTGTGTGTGTGTGTGTGTGTGTGTGTGTGTGTGTGTGTGTGTGTGTGTGTGTGTGTGTGTGTGTGTGTGTGTGTGTGTGTGTGTGTGTGTGTGTGTGTGTGTGTGTGTGTGTGTGTGTGTGTGTGTGTGTGTGTGTGTGTGTGTGTGTGTGTGTGTGTGTGTGTGTGTGTGTGTGTGTGTGTGTGTGTGTGTGTGTGTGTGTGTGTGTGTGTGTGTGTGTGTGTGTGTGTGTGTGTGTGTGTGTGTGTGTGTGTGTGTGTGTGTGTGGTGTGTGTGTGTGTGTGTGTGTGTGTGTGTGTGTGTGTGTGTGTGTGTGTGTGTGTGTGTGTGTGTGTGTGTGTGTGTGTGTGTGTGTGTGTGTGTGTGTGTGTGTGTGTGTGGTGTGTGTGTGTGTGTGTGTGTGTGTGTGTGTGTGTGTGTGTGTGTGTGTGTGTGTGTGTGTGTGTGTGTGTGTGTGTGTGTGTGTGTGTGTGTGTGTGTGTGTGTGTGTGTTGTGTGTGTGTGTGTGTGTGTGTGTGTGTGTGTGTGTGTGTGTGTGTGTGTGTGTGTGTGTGTGTGTGTGTGTGTGGTGTGTGTGTGTGTGTGTGTGTGTGTGTGTGTGTGTGTGTGTGTGTGTGTGTGTGTGTGTGTGTGTGTGTGTGTGTGTGTGTGTGTGTGTGTGTGTGTGTGTGTGTGTGTGTGTGTGTGTGTGTGTGTGTGTGTGTGTGTGTGTGTGTGTGTGTGTGTGTGTGTGTGTGTGTGTGTGTGTGTGTGTGTGTGTGTGTGTGTGTGTGTGTGTGTGTGTGTGTGTGTGTGTGTGTGTGTGTGTGTGTGTGTGTGTGTGTGTGTGTGTGTGTGGTGTGTGTGTGTGTGTGTGTGTGTTGTGTCGTTACCAAATACATACATGTAGTTCAGACACAGATAACACAATCAGCAAGCATTGAGAAAGCAAACTTAAGTGAATGCGAGTCGACCCTGTCAGTTTCAAGGTCTTCACTAGCTACAGACTAAAAACTGAAGACGGAACAAAATAATTTAGTGTAGTGTAGTGATGCAAATTGTACATCATTGTCACATACAGTGGAATCCTGATCACTCAAAAACGGATGACTCAAAAACACTGGATAACTTACAAAAATTTTCTGGTCCAAGTGTAATTATCTTTATATGTTAAAAGGCCTTTTTAACCCTTTCCCCGCCAACGTCGCATTTTTGCACCACAATGATTTAACACCCACGTCACTAAAAGGCATCAAATCAGGGTCTGTTATCCAAAAAACCTATTGTCTTAATTTTGGGAGGTAAGGATAGGCCTTACTTTAAAAATGTCACAGAGGAATCCCCAATATTACAGATCTTTTTCTCTACCCAGGTACGTTTAATGGAAATGTTTTTCTGAAAAATGGCTGGCGGCGAAAGGGTTAACTCTAAATATTGGCTATCTCAAAATGAAATCTCAATTTGGACTTCAGCGATTTTCACTGTATCGTGTATGTATCTAAAAACAAACTTAGGGAATTTAACAATAAAGAGAAAATCTGAAATGACATTGACAAAGAAAGAACTACACGTGGAACCTCCGGGTAAGACCTTAAACAATCATCCAAAATAAGGTGGGAGGGAATTGTAATAGGGAGGTAATTTTAATACTCACAAAGAAGGGCAATGTCTCAGAGAGGTAGGTCTTAAGTGGGAACGCAGTCTTCATAGGGAAGGTCTTAATACGGAGGTTCCACTGTATAATAATATTTAGAGATGAAAAGACTTTTTGGCCTAATCAGACTCAGAGTATTGATGATTAAAATTGGGACCACAAAATGAAAAAGAAACACCCGAAGGTGCTGATGAGACCCAGAGATGCACCAGCCATGCCTGACCTATCAACATGAGAGCAGCCCTCCTATCAACATGAGAGCAGCCCTGCTCTAGCCATGTTGTGTTATTTAGGAGCAGGCACACACGGGACATTCCATTAAGTATACAGGGGCACACTCCCGGCTTGGTGACCATAAGGTACAGTGTAGAGGAGTACTTGTGAAATGTCCCCATGGGTGTATCAGCCCGTTTTTCATGACTGCAGAGCCCACCGGCCAAAGACATCCCACACAGAAACCAGCACGCATCCAACAGCCCCCACCAAGGACAGGCGAGACCATTGCATCCCCCAAAAAAGCCTTTTGAGTTATCAATCTTTGGATATAGTTGAAAAGTTAGTTAAATTCCACTGTACTTGAATAATTGAAATGTAAATGATTACAAATAAGAAGACATATAGTGTCAAGGGCAAAGGATGAGCTAGCTTTTAACATTAAGCTGGCAATTAGCTTCACAGACCTTGCTCAAATTCTGAGCATGCTTGGCATACAAACTGAGCATGCCTAGAATCAGTTCAGGTCATTATCAAGCAGAACAATAACACACAGAAAAAGCTGTAAAAACTGTGAAGAAAAATTAGGAATTTAGCTGTGTCACGATTCTTTTTCCTCTCTCTATAAGTATATAATTATCCATGATCACTTTATTGCAGGGCTCTCTATTATTAACACTATTTGTACCTTCTCTCTATCTCTCTTCCTCCCCCTAAGTATATAATTATCTCTGTCTCACTCTCTCCCTCCTATTTGTACCTTCTCTCTATCCTCTTCTGTCTCCCTCTCTCTCTCATTCTAATCCCTCTCTTCCACCCCCTACCCACTCTCTCCCTCCCATTCTAATCCCTCTGTCTCTGTCTCTCTCTTCCAGTTCCACCCCCTACTCCCCCTCCCCATTCTGTACAGATATATCTACACTAAGATAGCTTGTAAAGGAAGGAAAACTTGTCACACATTGAACTGACTCAGTCTCTCCGTAATCTACTTCAATGTGCTGGAAAAAAATCTGTGTCACCTTGGTAGGCGATAAGAGATACCCTTGGCTTTAGCCTGCTTAGACTACAGTGCAACGTCATTGATTATCTTCATTCACATTAATTATCTAATCCCTATGATTTACTTGTTAATCTTCCACCCCCTGCTCACTCTCTCACTCCCATTCTAATCCCTCTGTCTCTCTCTCTTCCACCCCCTACCCACTCTCTCCCTCCCATTCTAATCCCTCTGTCTCTGTCTCTCTCTCTTCCACCCCCTACCCACTCTCTCCCTCCCATTCTAATCCCTCTGTCTCTCTCTTCCACCCCCTACCCACTCTCTCCCTCCCATTCTAATCCCTCTGTCTCTGTCTCTCTCTTCCACCCCCTACCCACTCTCTCCCTCCCATTCTAATCCCTCTGTCTCTCTCTCTCTTCCACCCCCTACCCACTCTCTCCCTCCCATTCTAATCCCTCTGTCTCTGTCTCTCTCTTCCACCCCCTACCCACTCTCTCCCTCCCATTCTAATCCCTCTGTCTCTGTCTCTCTCTTCCACCCCCTACCCACTCTCTCCCTCCCATTCTAATCCCTCTGTCTCTGTCTCTCTCTTCCACCCCCTACTCACTCTCTCACTCCCATTCTAATCCCTCTGTCTCTGTCTCTCTCTTCCACCCCCTACCCACTCTCTCCCTCCCATTCTAATCCCTCTGTCTCTCTCTTCCACCCCCTACTCACTCTCTCACTCCCATTCTAATCCCTCTGTCTCTGTCTCTTCCTTCCACCCCCTACCCACTCCCTCCCTCCCATTCTAATCCCTCTGTCTCTGTCTCTCTCTTCCACCCCCTACCCACTCTCTCCCTCCCATTCTAATCCCCTGTCTCTGTCTCTCTCTTCCACCCCCTACCCACTCTCTCCCTCCCATTCTAATCCCTCTGTCTCTCTCTTCCACCCCCTACCCACTCTCTCCCTCCCATTCTAATCCCTCTGTCTCTCTCTTCCACCCCCTACTCACTCTCTCACTCCCATTCTAATCCCTCTGTCTCTGTCTCTCTCTTCCACCCCCTACCCACTCTCTCCCTCCCATTCTAATCCCTCTGTCTCTCTCTTCCACCCCCTACCCACTCTCTCCCTCCCATTCTAATCCCTCTGTCTCTCTCTTCCACCCCCTACCCACTCTCTCCCTCCCATTCTAATCCCTCTGTCTCTCTCTTCCACCCCCTACCCACTCTCTCCCTCCCATTCTAATCCCTCTGTCTCTCTCTTCCACCCCCTACCCACTCTCTCCCTCCCATTCTAATCCCTCTGTCTCTCTCTTCCACCCCCTACCCACTCTCTCCCTCCCATTCTAATCCCTCTGTCTCTCTCTCTTCCACCCCCTACCCACTCTCTCACTCCCATTCTAATCCCTCTGTCTCTCTCTCTTCCACCCCCTACCCACTCTCTCCCTCCCATTCTAATCCCTCTGTCTCTGTCTCTCTCTTCCACCCCCTACTCACTCTCTCACTCCCATTCTAATCCCTCTGTCTCTGTCTCTCAGTTCCACCCCCTACCCACTCTCTCCCTCCCATTCTAATCCCTCTGTCTCTGTCTCTCTCTTCCACCCCCTACTCACTCTCTCACTCCCATTCTAATCCCTCTGTCTCTCTTCAGTTCCACCCCCTACCCACTCTCTCCCTCCCATTCTAATCCCTCTGTGTCTCTCTCTTCCACCCCCTACCCACTCTCTCACTCCCATTCTAATCCCTCTGTCTCTGTCTCTCTCTTCCACCCCCTACTCACTCTCTCACTCCCATTCTAATCCCTCTGTCTCTGTCTCTTCCAGTTCCACCCCCTACCCACTCTCTCCCTCCCATTCTAATCCCTCTGTCTCTGTCTCTCTCTTCCACCCCCTACCCACTCTCTCCCTCCCATTCTAATCCCTCTGTCTCTGTCTCTCTCTTCCACCCCCTACTCACTCTCTCACTCCCATTCTAATCCCTCTGTCTCTGTCTCTCTCTCTTCCACCCCCTACCCACTCTCTCCCTCCCATTCTAATCCCTCTGTCTCTCTCTCTTCCACCCCCTACCCACTCTCTCCCTCCCATTCTAATCCCTCTGTCTCTGTCTCTCTCTCTCCCACCCCCTACCCACTCTCTCACTCCCATTCTAATCCCTCTGTCTCTGTCTCTCTCTTCCAGTTCCACCCCCTACTCCCCCTCCCCATTCTGTACAGATATATCTACACTAAAATAGCTTGTAATGGAAGGAAAACTTGTCACACATTGAACTAACTCAGTCTCTCCCTAATCTACTTCAATGTGCTGGGGGAAAAAATCTGTGTCACCTTGGTAGGCGATAAGAGATACCCTTGGCTTTAGCCTGCTTAGACTACAGTGCAACATCATTGATTATCTTCATTCACATTAATTATCTAATCCCTATGATTTACTTGTTAATCTTAACAATTTGCGTCACAGTTTCTTAATAGTTCACTTCAATTCATCCCCGGCCCCTCATCTGTAACATACTAATTCTTTGCTCTAGATGATGATCAAATTCTTCAGGGTTGGGTGTGGGTTTTTGTACCAAATAAACAAAAATTAAAGTATGCCACCATCACTGAACTACATTAACGGTTAAAAAAAGTTTTGTTAGAAAACCATTGCATTTAACCCTTTCACCACCAACGTCGCATTTTTGCACCACAATGATGTAACACCCATGTCACTAAAAGGCATCAAATCAGGGTCTGTTATCCAAAGACCCTATTCTCTTAATTTTGGGAGATAAGGATAGGCCTTACTTTAAATATGTCACAGAGGAATCCCCAATATTACAGACAGACTTTTTTCCCTATCCAGGTAAGTTTAATGGACATTTGCTGAAAAATGGCTGGCGGCAAAAGGGTTAAACACTTTGAACACCAACATGAAATCTGGGCCTTATTTTTCCCCTTTCAGTTGAACCTGCAACCTTCCATATTGTATTGTCAATGTGTGTGAACTCAAGAGCTGCCAGGACTGTATGATGCAATGCGGGCAACAATCAATGGAACAATACTACGCCATCTTTTCTCTTCAGATAATTCTCCTCCACACCATCTACCCTGTCCATTCCCCACCTCTCCTCCCCTCCCCCCACCCCCCACACAAAAAAATCCCCCATGCCCCCCCCACCCACCCCAGTTTTACCAGTCACCACCTTCTCTTTTCAACTGAATGTCAAATCGAATCACAGCCACCTCCATCATCCACCCTACCCACCCCAACCTTCATTCAACTTGAGGAAAGACACTCTCAATTCAAGACAGGTTCACCAAGGTTTAAGGAAAATTTAAAAAAATGAAAAGATGGAAAGAAAGAACTGAACTCTGAAGACAGAAAGACAAAAACACGGGGGGAAAAAAGCAGCTGAAAAGCAGACTGCGTAGCTAGCTAGGCCAGACTGCTGACATTAGGAATCAATAGCTAATCAATATCAGCACACACACACACACACACACACACACACACACAACACACAGCCTCTCCTCCCTGCCCCTCCCCTATCTTCCATCTTCCCCCTAATGCCATTCTTCTAACCCCCTCTGCTCTGCAAGGCAGCGTGCGGAATGGGGGCAAAGCCTAGGAGGAGAATAATAGATTGCACTGGTTCTAAGTGCAAGTCAGCAATTTTGACGAGAGGAGCTTGGGCGCAATACAGTGGAACCTCCCTTATAAGACTCCCTCCCACATAAGACCCACTTCTCTGAGACATTACCCTTCTTTGTAAGTATTAAAATGACCTCCCTTATAAGACCCCTCCCTTATAAGACCTCATTTTGGATGATTTTTGAAGGTCTTATAAGGGAGGTTCCACTGTACTACGATATATATCATGGCGGCGCACCATCAATAAGTACTACTGGTACTAGAGCTGCTTGAGCTTCTTCTTAGATAAGGGCCAGATACACGTCAACTAAAATCGTACGACTGTACGATACGATTCGATCATGTGGTCTCGAAGCGCGAATCAAATTGGAGAGCACGTGATCGAATCGTATCGTACAGTCGTACGATTTTAGTTGACATGGCCCTTTACGTTTCCACCGCCACAGCCACAGCCACATATGGGTGTGTAGCACTAGCGTTACTATAACACTAACAGGGACAAGCAAGCAGGCACATGATCACACAATACACACATGCACACACACCAAGAGAGAGAGAGAGAGAGAGAGAAAGATCAAGAGAATGTAATGAGACATAAACCACACATACTGCCACCAAACAAAATAAAGCAAAGACTGTCCACTTAATTTAAAGCCACAACAGGGACGGTATTCATGTCGAGATAGCATGAGACTTAGCATGATGCTAACTTAGAAGCTCTTCCAAAAGTCCTATTAAATCCTATAGGACATTGGAAGAGCTTCTAAGTTAGCATCATGCTAAGTCTCATGCTATCTCGACATGATTCGGATAGGGTTAGGGTCAGCTTAGTGTCCGTTTGAAAGGTTAAAAGATCACCAAATTCTAAAACATTCGCTAAAACCCTGCATTTTCATGTGACTGACATCATTTTCCACACTTGGACGTCTTTTTCATGTTTGGAGGACTTCATGTGTGCAGTACTATTGAACGTCTTGTTATCTCGACACGCCGCATGCGTTTCTTCTTTCCTTTCTAGCCAAGAACAGTCATTCAGCTCATCCTTCTTCTTCTTCTTCTGCATTCCCGGGCCCCGCCATATGGCCATAATGGGTAAGGTACATATGTGTCCGGTTTTCAGTTTTCATTGGTCTCTCAGCTGCGCACAGCCAACACATTCCGATTTTGGAGGAGCTCAAAGGAGAAAAATTATTTGGTGCATTTTTTGGGGGGGAAAAAAGGCAGGAGAATGGGCCCAAAACTCAGAAAGATACTACCGGTAGATGATAGAAAGCAAAGGGAAAAGGCAGAGTCACAGAGAGTGGAAGATTAGGGGGAATTTGAAGCACAGAACTTCCAGAAGGTGGGGGAACTATTTTTACGGGGAGAGACTCGTGGATGGGGCGGGGTCGTCCAGCTCCGGCCCATCCAAAGGATCGGTTGTTGTGTCTTCAAACACAAGAGAAAGTTAACAGCAGACTTTGCCTGACACGTGAATAATTTATTTCTAAAGATAAAATGAGCAAAACAAATGAGGGGCAAAAAAACACAAAAGAAAAGAATTATCTCTGCCCTACAACCCGTAAGTGTTTACTCGCTATGGCGACCAGAACACAATGCTCCACTTATTAAGCGAAACTGTGTGAGTGTGTGTGTGTGTGTGTGTGCGTGTTCGTGTGCGTGTGTGTGTGTGTGTGTGTGTGTGTGTGTGTGTGTGTGTGTGTGTGTGTGTGAGAGTGTGTGCGTGCGTGCGTGCGTGCGTGCGTGCGTGTGCGTGCGTGTGTGCGCGTGCGTGTGTGCGTGCGTGTGTGCGTGCGTGCGCATGCGTGCGTGCGTGCGTGTGTGTGCTTTGCTTAGTTTAATTTAATTTAACGACTTTTCACTTAAAGCGTTTTTCTTACTTTTTGTGTGTGTGAGTATGTATGTGGGGGTGTGCACGCAAGCATGCTGGCATGGGTGCCATAATACAGAGAAGTGAACTGGCACTCTAATTAAATCACTTTTAAAAATATAGTTCAAAACAAAGCCTGAAAATAACAATAACAGCCTAATAATCATACTTTTTCATATTATGATGACAGACTAATAGTAATACACAAATACAAGTTTATCAGGGCTCCAAATCATCCTGCAAGACAAGAGGTCTAGAGTATAGGGGGTCCTAAAGGAAGGATAGAGGGTCCCTATTATGTCGCAAATACTTAACCCTTTCACCGCCAGCCATCTTTGAGCCAAAAAAATTCTATTAAACTTACTTCGCTACAGAAAAGATCTCGTCTGCAGTATTGCTGAATATCTCCGTGATACATTTAGAATGGGGTCAATCCTTACTGCCCAAATTTAGGAACACAATATCATTGAATAACAGACCCCGATTTCAAGAGTTTTAATGACATGAGTATTAAATCATTGTGGTGCAAAAATGCGACTTTAGCAGTGAAAGGGCTAAGTAAAGCGCATGTGATGGGTTACGGTAGATTTGTAAGAGTTTGCAGAATGTCTATTTGCGCATGCACGAGCACGCGCACGCACACACACACAGAGGGTAGGCAAAGAGTAGGTCAATGGCAGATGAAGAGACAGCTTAAAAAAATGTGGGAGAATCAGTTATATGTAATGCCTAGTTCCGTCGTGATTTATCATCAGAAGCGTGGTCTGCGACGTACTGAACCAGATCTGATCCAGGGCTGCCAGGGACCCCCATTTGGGGGTCTATGAAGCACTAAAATTCCAAAGGACCTTGTAAAAGAATGTCCCAGGGATGCACTTGAAAAATTATTTTTAGCATTCGCAATGCCACTGGGACCCTCTATCCCTCCTCTAGGACCCTCTATACAGAATACTGTAAGTGAAGGAGTTCCTGGGACCCCTTGTTTTGCGGGACGATCGGGAGCCCTGGGATCCAGATCCAGAACCAGGAGAAATAGTGAAAATGATGGACGGTGAAACTCTTTGATTGGAGGTCATAACTAGGAATGTCCCCAGTGGGATGCTAGGGATGGGGTGGGGGTGGGGGGTCTTTTGGACAAATAGTTTCCTCACCTTCTGGCAGTTCTGTGCTTGTAACTTCCTCTAATCTGTTACTCTTTGACTCTGCTTTTTCCTACGGTCATCTAATGTCTTTCTGCCTTACTGGTCCATTCTCCTTTGTTCTAGAAACTCTTACAGTTACAAACATTTTCTACAGCCGAAGACGGACATGCTGGACCTAACTAATTCTTAGTTTATGTGTATAACGGTAGCATGGTGCGTCTGCACTCACAATTATGACAGGACACTGAGCGATCGACAAAGAATAACTTGGAATGCCTAGTGATTTTGCTCACTTTTACAATGCATCCCTGGGACACCCTTAGAGGGTCATTTTTGGTTATTAATATTATGCTTCATAGACCTACAAATGGGAGCCCAGCTAATACCAATACCAAACAAAAGAAAAAGAGATTTTGAAAATTCCAATTCAAAAGTAAGTCAAAGAAATGAAAGTCAACCAACCAATGAAATAAATGCAAACACACAAACTTCTAACATGACTGATTGAAGAAAATCAACTGATGTAATTTCGCCCGTTTTGCAGAATCCGGCTTGTCACAAGTGATAAGAAAACACACGCTTTTACTTACACCAACTGAACTGCCATACCGGAGGCCTGAAGAACGCCAGTCTCCAGATCATGGCAGACACACCCTGTTCCTCCTCCTCCTTTCCACAAGGCAAATCCACCGCGGGCTGCCAAGACATTCAGCCCCCCTTTCCCCCACCATCGCCCACCTGCTGCCGGCCCCCACGCCCCCTGAACCAGCGTCCAGAGAAGTAGAGAGTCCCCTCGCAGACACATTACCTCCACTCAACTTCAAGACCCCTTGGTTATATAGCCCACAGAAAGTAAGTGACTGCCGGAGATCACACCCTCTGCCCAAGACAAGGCTGATTTGCTACAGCGGTCAATAACTCTTTGTCATCATGGTGACTTAATATGTTGTGGAGGTTTTTTGATCACCAGTCTTCGCTCAATGTTCTGTGAGCGTAGAGCAAGCGTCAGGTAATCACTGTTGAATAGGTAAAGTCGCAAAGGTGTGTTCCTGGACTGTAATGTAAACATGTCTGCCTTGTCTTTACAATTACATACCCCCCTCAAATTTTGTGTCTAAGTTACTCATTTGAAGCTTTTATTGCAGATCCTCTCTCCTTCTAATAAAAACATTTTATCATGACACTGAAAATTCCAAAGCTTCCTGGTTGTCGAAAGGCGCACACATGTTACACACAAGCAATCACCATGGCTTAGCAGCTCATGCATAATTGATACATATATGTAATCAAGAGGTAGTATTTAGGAATATATAATATTAATAATGCCACAAATGATCACAAACAGCAAGCTCAGCAACATTCCAGCTTTGTTCCTTGTGATGAAACCCTGCAAGAATGCCCCACTCAAGATTCAAAGGTCAAGACTGTATGATTTCAAGGATCCTGATATTGTGATAATCAAATTTGACAATATATTCTTCTTCTCCTCCTCGTTGATCAGCCTCCTTCATCAGATTGAACACTAAGCAATGCATAGCGACAACAATGAATAAAGCTCATGGCATATGTCACAGCAGCATTGCCTAATCTTCTCGTTACAAGTCAGAAACTATCCCCTTCCTGGACACACACGTGCGCACTCTCTCTCTCTCTCCTGCCATCCACCACCACCATCTGTTGCGCTTTGTCGTGCATTGCTTAGTTTGTTTGCCCCGGCCGGACCGAACCAGACCAGCACCAGACTGCCCTGCCTATGGAACCAAAGGTTGGGCTACATGTATACAATACATGTACATGCCAGCTCTCAAAAAAACAAAAACAAAAAACCCCACAGCAGGCCCAAAATATGCTGATGCAACAACCAGCCACCAGCTTTGGTGCCCTTGCCTGTCTGCCTCATGCCCGTTAGCTCCCAGACCGGGGAGGTAAGAGA
>CM065700.1:29347658-29412658 GCA_017654935.2 Phymorhynchus buccinoides | reverse complement strand
TGTGCGCGCGCGCGTGCGCGCGTGTGCGCGCGCGCGCGCGTGTGTGTGTGTGTGTGTGTGTGTGTGTGTGTGTGTGTGCCGGTACGTGCGTGTATGTGTGGGTGGGGTGTGTATGTGTATGCCTATTTGCATGTGCGTGAGCGATTATTTCGTGTTGTTGAATTTGTTGCTTCTTAATTTTTGTTGTTGTTAAGCGCATAGAGCTCCACATTGGTGGAGGAATGCGCTATATAAATGATTCACTATTATTATTATTATTATTAAAACACCGATTTCACACCTCCAAGCATATGGCCTTGAGTTTGACCTTGACTTTGATCAGTACACAAAAATCAGACTTACCATAAACTAACGCACGTGCATAATAAAGTTTGAACATTGCAACTTAGTTCTGAATTATGTGAAAGATATGGCCACAAGAAATTTCGGTTTTCAAGGTCAAATCACAAGGTCAAGGTCAGTATGGTTATATTTTCTTTACAGAACCACCCCTGCACTGTGATACACCACCACACAAAATGTGAAGTGATTCTGTTCACTGGTTCAAGTAATACAGCTCAGATTCGGAAATGAAATATATATAGCCCAAAGAAGGAAATACGGGTTTCACGGTCAAACTTCAAGGTCAAGGTCAGCACAGTCATGAATATCAAAAGGAAGCTTCCTTTTCAAGACACCTACCCCTCTACCAAATTTGATTAAAATCCGTCCAATAGTTTTTGAAAAAATTGACTTACAGACAGACAGACACTGAGACAAAGATTGTTTAATCCTTTGACCCCTTTTGGGGCATGGAGGACTTGAAGCAAATCAAGCAAATACAAAATTAATGCAACAATTGAAAACGGTTACAAAAGATAACTCTAAATATAGTCTAATGTAATTAACACACCAAAATGTCACACAACTTTACTAAACCTTAAAAATTTAGCTAAATTTAATAACACCTTTTTACCACCAGAGAGCAATCGACAGTAGTTAAAGACGGACTTTACACATGTAAATTTTCTGGAAATAAACTGACATCTGATATCACACATATGACAGACACACACAGTGACACACACACACACACGGACCCGATCACAATAGTTCCCACTCGGGAACTAATAATATGATGAACAAAATACATCATTAACAAAAAGGATTTAATTTCATTTAAACACCTAAAAAAAAGTGTCATCATGTGTCCATGTTAGTTGTCACTATACCGAGTGCTTGAATTTATTCTGACAAAACTAATGACTGTGATACTGGCATGACCCCCCCCCCCCCCCCCTCTATTCTCTTTAACCCCCCACCCCTCTCACTTCTATTGCTGCTGATGACTGGGAGCCTACAAAGGTTAATTGAAAGGGAAAGTATGATCCCAGGGAAACACATGTTGCCAAGCTGAGTGCATCTACAGTAAATGTGTGTGTACAGCATACATGTCTTTGTTGTTGTTGTTTCTTTTTTAATCAAACACAAAGTTCAATGAAATTGAACAAAGGGTAATTACTCTCTTTTTCTAATGAACTCCCCTCCACCAAAGTTGATTACGATACCATTCACCTAGCAGTGCGTGGGTCAGAACCAAAGTGAGACAAGCAAAGCATCATTCTTAAAAAAGAATGTGCCAAGCTCGCCTTTATGACCCTCACCCACACAAAGTTCAATACTACCAAAAGTATGAGTGTGATTGTCACCATTGTGTGAATTACTTTCAATTTTCGTTCATGTTCAATAAGTTGTCTAGTTTTTATTAAATAATCAAATTTTCAATGCTTCTAGATTTACTTAATTTTTTAACGCAGTACACAATCAAGTGAAGTCCATATATATATGAGTATCGTTCCAAAACTCATTCACTTTTATTCGCCACACATGCATGTGTACGAACGAGTTGTATCCTAACACCCACATATAAATGGGAAGTACCGTAATTTTCGGACTACAAGGCGATATTTTGTTCTCCAATTTCGACCTATGCGCCTAATAAACGAGGGCGCCCTATTAGTGAACAAAATCGTGAGAAGAGAGGCAACGATTGCCGTGATCAGTACAGTCTACTGTAAGTCACAACATCGAAAGTGGCAACGAGTCGCCGATATGACGAATATTCACGTTAAAATGCTTCAAAATCCCTGTTATCGTCCGAGATACTGTCCAGCAGATGCCACAACCCTTCATTGGATGTAAAAAGCATCGTTGTAGAGCTTAAAATGCCATAATTCTACCAGTTTTCGCGAAGAATTGTTCAAACACAACAACCGGAAGTCGCAAAAACGGAAGTTTCGATTATTTGAGAAGGGAGCCAACTCTCGTTTACGACAACAATAATGGCGGTCGGTAATCATTTACAGGACGTGTACGGGCTTCAAACTTCGACTTTCTTTTGCGAGGTGTGTATCGCCTTATAAACGAGGGCGCCCTTTACTTGGATTTTGTCAGATTTTTCTTTAAAATTGCCCTATTCGCCTTATACACAGCAGCGCCTAATGAGCCGATAAATAAGGTAAAACTGTGAATCACTGAATGTGTGATGCTAATCACTCACTAATAAATCACATAAGGGAGGAAGGTGGCAGAGTGGTTAAGACGTTCGCCTGCCAATTTCAATGCATGAGTGATCCGGGTTCGAATCCCGGCCTTTCCCTTTCTTTTCAATTCGATGGGACTTAAACTTAAAGCAAGTCTGACTCGTGAGTTGTTCATGCGTAAAAATCCAACGGCAGTTAAATGTCGGTAAGAGTAGGGAGAAATCCTGTTGCCTGGCATGATCAAATTGATAGCTAAATTTTCCAAGTCCGCTCCCCCTCCTCACCCACCAATTTGTTTTAGAAGAAATGGATGGTGCTGCACTTGCAGTGGGAACAACCCGAATGTGACTAGAATATACTAGATACAATACAAAAGACAATACAATACATCCCTTTGTTTTCATCTAATAATATCCCTTTGCCGCTTTGCATATCAGTCTCCCTAAGAACAATAATGACAAAAATGACAGTTTCAAAGAACAGTAACTCTCTAAAGAAATTCAGGGAAAACGCAGCCTGGAACCATAACTCTGGAGATTGCATTAGATTAATACAGTGGAACTTCCATTATAAGACTCCCTCCCACATAAGACCTACTTCTCCAAGACATTGCTCTTCTTTGTAAGTATTAAAATTACCTCCCTTATAAGACTTCATTTTTTTAAGGCATATAAAGGAGGTTCCACTGTAGTAATGTCAATGTCTGTTTGGGTCACAAAAGGCTAAATAACAAAAGAATTTTAATCATAACAAAAAATTTTAAACTTTGCCTATATTTTAACAAGTGTTACCAGACACCACTAACTATCCTTGAAAAAATCCTAAAACCTCGTCAGACTAATTTCTAAAAGCTTGCGCTTTTTAAAAGAGAATCTCCCAAAAAATTTTTTTAATGTATGTCCTCGTCCCTGTAACGTCTTTTATATTTTGTCCTGTCCCCCATACAAATTTAAATACAAATGTCCCATATGTGCCCTTATGGGTCGAGAGGACGTAAAACTCAACTTACTGTACTGTAATGTCAATGTCTTTGTAACTAAGACATGTCTATTATCTAACAGATCTATGCAATTCCCACCCTGTTTATCACCCAAGGTAGTTGAGCACAGCATGCTTAGTCATACTACCTACGCAGCTGTGACCCTCACGCTACACTACGCTACAAGTATAACTCAGCAAAGAGCAATCATGTGACAGCTTTGCACATTGAGAGTTCTAACTTTCAACACTAATTCCTATTGTCGCCAGTGATGTACCAAGGATCGAAAAGCGACAGGACAAACTATCCTGAGATAAGAGAAATCAATAGGACAATGTCCGGGCTCTTGCAGATTCTGAAATCAATAAAACAAAGCGTGCCAGTGTTAAAACATTTAACCCTTTCACCGCCAAAGTCGTATTTATGCACCACAATGGTTTAAAAAGGCATCAAACCAGGGCCTTTTATCCAAAGACCCTATTTTCTTTATTTTGGGAGGTAAGGATAGGCCTAATGTTAAATATGTCACAGAGGAATTCCCAATATTGCAGATTGTTTTTCTCTCTTCTCAGCTACGTCTAATAGTATTTTTTTGCTGAAAAATGGGTGGCGGTGAAAGGGTTAATCAGAAATGTTCTCCTGACAGGGAAGAACACAATAGGATATCGTGGGTGTATGCAGTGACCAAAGCTTTTGCCTGAGCTTTCCATCATAACCTTTGATATAATGTTCAATAGGGCATTTGCCACGCGCTGGCGACCTTGAATTTCATTTTCACTGAGTTGAATTAGAGAGGTCAGCGCAACTCGGGCAGAACGAGCTCAGGCAAATTAGTAGTCTAGTATAGTGAGCGAACACTCGTGGCAAATGCCCTATTGAAGAGCACAAAAGAGCATGAGAAGAGCCCTATCTTCAGGCAGACCACTGCCTGAACCAGCATCAAACTGCCTGAATTCAGGCTTCAGGCATAGCCACATGCACCCCTGAGATATGTTCAATTTTAATAGGTTAATGGCCTATGTCCAGGGCCTCGGGACATGTATCACTGTAGTGTAATGTCTTACTCTTAACCCAGCACTCACCTTTGGTTTCCTTCTTCTTTTTCTTCTTCTTCTTCCCCTCGGACGCAGCAGCAGCAGCAGCTACGCTCTTGTTGCTGAGGTTGTAGGAGGAGTTCTGGGTCATCAGGCCGTTCAGGTGGCTGGGGGACAGCGACAGCCCCGCGACGGACGACAGGTAGTCGGGCGAATGGCGGCTAGACTGCGAAGAAGAAGAGCACCCCCCTGCCGCCGCCAGGGACGTGAAGAAGTTGGAGTCGTCCCGGGTGGACACGCCCCGGCCGGAGGACGAGCCGGACACCGCCCCCAATCCCGAGGCGAACCCTTTGCCCAGGAAGCGCGAGGTGGGGCGGATCGGGGAGGTACTGGAGGCCCGCACACGCCCCGGGTTGTTTCTCCACTTGGCGTACAGCGTCTTGTGCACGTTCTCTTCCAGGGGCTCCAGGCTCCCGCGGAAGGTCGCGGGCCTTGAGCCGCGGCTCGCCCTTCCTTCTTCCGCGGAGCTGGGAGGTTGGCTCTCTCCTCCGGAAACGTCGCTGCGGGGCGACTCGATCGAGTCGCTGTCGTCGTTTTCCACCGACACGGCTTCGTCGTAATGGTTGGCGTCGTACACGTCGCCCACCGGCAGGGGTTTGCCGACGCGACACCGGGCTTTGGTCTCGTCAACCAGGTCTTCCTTGAGGCTCACGTGCCGAGCGGTGGTAGTATGGGTAAAATAGTCGCTAACCCCTCTCTCCTCAACGTCCATGACCTCGTCCGAGGACACGCTGTCGTTACGCCCGGCGCCCACCCCCGTCGAAGAAGCGGGCAAGCCCGAATCATCATCGTCCCTCACTCCGACCGCCGTTGAGGAAAAGGCGGAGCGGGAAAGACCGAGTTTGGGAATGTCGGAAGTAGCGGCGGGATTACAGTCCCCCTGGCCCGGTTTGCTGCCTGCCACATGATTGGTCACGGCCTGGCCACTACCGCCGCTAGTCCACATGGCCGCAGCTGGGGGAGGGGCCGGCTGGCCGTGGGCCAAACTGTAGTGGCGGGCCTGCACCACCAAGGGGCTGAACTCCTCCTCCGGTAGATCAGCAATCTCCCGCGCTCGCTCCTTGATCCTGTCCACCTGGGAACAACACACACATACACACAAGCGCCATGTGTATACATGTATTATACACTGTCACCATATTTTACTGACTATGGTATAAGGCAATACTTTTTTCCCCTGAGTGAGACCCCTGTGCCTTATAATTTATATATAATAAGTCGACTCTCGCAACGATTTTGAATTATTAAAAAAACTCACAAATCACTCCACCCATACACTCAAACAAAACTATACATGTATAAACAAATGGAGAAATGAAAGAAGATTACGTCAAGCTTGAGTCACTGACTGTGGCCTTAGCTCAGTCGTCATGGCAACAGCGGCAGGAGTGTGGAGGGTGGTCGAAGCGCGATAGGAAATAGTCACAGTACAGTACCGGGGGATCACACTAAAATCACAAGAGACGTTAGGTACCCCATCTCTCTCTCTTTTCATCGTCACACATTCTAGCTAGTGTAGAATACCCCCCACCCGTCTTCCTTTGGCGTTAAGGCTGTGCATTGCTCATCATCATTCTAGTCTCTCCTCTCTTTTCCGCCCCCTGTCTGTCTGTCTGTCTGTCTGTCTGTCTGTCTGTCTGTCTGTCTGTCTGTCTGTCTGTCTGTCTGTCTGTCTGTCTGTCTGTCTGTCTGTCTGTCTGTCTCTCTCTCTCTCTCTCTCTCTCTCTCTCTCTCTCTCTCTCTCTCTCTCTCTCTCTCTCTCACACACACACACACACACAAACACACATTCTGTTAGTGTTTAGCTGATTTATTTCCATTAAAAAAAAAGAAGATAACCTGGATAGTGAAAATTGCCTAAAAAGTCAAAATTGAAGGGACTGAAATTTTAATTTCAGATCACCAATATTTTGAGTTAAAAAGACTTTTCAACATAAAGGTTACTAAACTGGGACCAACAAAATGCATTGTGAGTTATCCAGTGTTTTTGAGTTACCCGTTGCAACAAGGAAAGCTACAGTTGCCTTTGAAGAAAAAGTTGCAGAACAGAAAAGAAAAAAACAACAACGTTGCAACAAGGAAAGCTACAGTTGCCTTTGAAGAAAAAGTTGCAGAACAGAAAAAACACAAAAAAACATTGCAACAAGGAAAGCTACAGTTGCCTTTGAAGAAAAAGTTGCAGAACAGAAAAAAACCAAAAAAACCAGAGACAGCGATGCATCTTTTTGTCTATCACTGTATTACTATTAGTGTAAACCTGTTGGTTATCAGTGTGCAGCTGAGCAATCACTCTGGAATACTTTTTTTGGTGATGGGTAACGTACCCACAGCCAAATTTGCATGTTTATTTCACTTTTAACTTTTATCTATTTACTTTGTTCAGTGCATCTGTATCCATATATGTAAACTGATGTACCAGGTTTAATTTTACAGTTGTTTTAAGTACAATCTTGAGAGTTAACCTAAGTTTATGTAAGTTTGGTGAAGTGTAACTCACTCATCTTTGTAAATACTTACTGTTCTCTTCAGTACATCCTGCAAATGAAGTGAGAATGAGGGACTAACAAATTCATTTTTGTGTATGCTTTTGGGTTTTTTAGGTTCAAGCAAGTGAAATGGAAGTGTGCAGCAACACAAAAAGTGTGTAAAAGCTATTTTAGTGAAGCGTAGCCTACATATAACCCAATGTTCATGTTTATTTAACTTTTCATTTTCCCTCTGCAGCCTATCCCCTTGATTGGTGCCCAGAGCTCTTCATAGGTGTTCTGCATTATGTCTCCCACGCAATTGTTTGTGATTTTATCCACAATACCCAGTATTAACTTAAAAACATAACCTTGATTGTTGAAGTGTAACCTGCTCAGCAAGAGCCATGAAACGGCATTGTTATGAAATGTCTAAAATTCGGCACATTATATCGTAATTGACAATATTTACAGAACTACATCACAGCAATATTGTTGCTCCACAAATTAACATATTTTAAAGTCTGATTCCTCAGAAAGTACTAGATGTTCTAATTGCGTTTTCACTAGTTAGCAAGTTAGTTCTGTGCCTTTTCTTCTTTAAAAAAAAAAAAAGTGTAATATGTAACACATAATGCAGAATTGTGTTTTAATTAAAAGTATACATACTGGATATTGTTACAATGTAGAAATTGTTTTTATTTACTGTATTGCTCTAAAATGATTAAGATTTTAATACATTTTGGTGTAACTGTAAGTGTAACCGACTCAGAAAGTTCTATGAAGTCTGAAGTCCAATGATCAGTGATGGTATGTTTCTAAATGTCTTTGTGCAAGAACCTCAGCACAGACCCAAATAAAACTGAAGCAGTTTAAAGTCATTGCTGTTGAGATTATTTAATTTATGAGTGAAAACACTGTGTTACATGGTGAAGCGTAACTTGCTCATTTAAATTTTATTTGTATGTACTGTTGACCATGCCAATCAGATATTGAACTTCTTGTGCATGCACTTAGATCTGCCCCGGGTAATGTACATCTGGTGATAAGTTCTTTATTTTAGGCCTTGTGTGCAACACAATTACACCAAATCAGATTCTTGACCAGTTTTATAAGACCTTCAAAAATCATCCCAAATGAGGTCTTCTAACATAAGGGAGGGGTCATATAATGGAGGTGATTTTAATACTTACAGAGGAGTGCAATGTATCAGAGAAGTAGGTCTTATAAAAAAAAGTTATATGGGAGGGAGTCTTATAATGGGAGGTCTAAGTTATATTATTAATATTATAAGGGAGATTCCACTGTTCCAATATTCAGCACTTCGAAAGAGAAAATCACACAGAGATCAAACACACAGGTCAAGCAAAATATCATAGAAATACAAATACATAGATAGATCATCATTAGATGTCTGAAGACTGAACATACATACATGTACACGTGTATGCAACTGTAAACTGTATGCACGCACAGACACAGACACACATGCACGCATGCATGCATGCACACACACACACACACACACACACACATCAGAACTTTCTATGCAAAAATTATGTTATATTATATCATACAAAGGTGAACAATACAGTACTTAATCTTAATTGCATATTATCATTTATAATAATACATGTATACATTTTTAAATATTATGAATTTTAAGTTATTCATCCCCCTTTTTCTTACAATTTATATATTCTTTCTAAGTTTTACATTATATTGTGACAGTGCACTGCTCATAAAACTTTAAGAGGAAAGAAGAATAAAAGGCCAGAGAATATCATTGGTATTAATCAACAATATCACTCAGAAGAATCTCTACAGCACACACATGTGCTATAGTATACTAGACGAGGTACATACTACACACCAAAGAGTTCAGTTAGTATAGTACAGAACCTGTTACCTGTGGTTCTAACTGCCAAGCTAGGTGAGACTGAGAGAAAGCTAATGTTTTCTGGTGAGCACACAGGCAGAAGAGATTATGTCATGCCTAATCAAACGCTGTTGGCAAAACAAGTCTGGCACTGTGGTCGTTGCTCTGTGTCAGCGTGTGCGACATTAAGTCAGTATGTGTGTGTGAGACTCTGTGTGTGTGTGTGTGTGTGAGTGTGTGTGTGTGTATTATGTGACCCAGCACTACGAAAGGGACATTAAGTGTCAAACTGACTATTCAGAGAAAATGTATTTGAAAACTTCAGACAATTCTTTCTACTTACATCCTTGTATCTTTTTTCGTTCCAGAGTTATGAGCATTTAAAGTTAGAGTAAGAAAGTTTTAGAAAACACAGTCTAAAGTCTAGCCTAGCTGAAGAAAATGCATTGACCTACTGATTTTAAAGCACTTATAGGACCATTTACTGATTTAGAGACCATTTCAAAGATTGTCCTATATAAATATGAAAGATAAGATGTTAGAGAACACAAAAATACACATAACTCAAAATTGACAACAAATAATATTTTTGACTCTGCAAGCCTATTGTGAGAAACTAGCCCAGCAACTTAATGTCCCTTCCGTGGTGCTGGGTCACATGTGTGCATCACTGTATGTGTGTGTCTGTGTCTCTGTCTGAAAGTCATTGAGAGTGTGTGTGTAACTAAGAGTGTGTGTGACTGTGAGAGTGTGTGTGTGTGTGTCATTTTTGACAAGACCATGTGTATTCTGTATTATCTCGTTAAAAGAAACTTATACAGTGTGGTCTCATAAAACTTTTACAAACACAGTACAAACCAGAAAACTTTTTTTTTTTTTAATTCATGCATTACATTTTTTTTAAACAAAACTAAGGAAAAGAATGGACAGCCAATCATGCTTCACAAAAAGTCGATGCAAACAAGCATCCTTCCCAATACACTTAGTGGGAACCGCCATCTATCCCCCACCATTTCTTTCTTTGCATTATCAATATCATGTCCTTCCTTCCCAGTGGGGATACCGGGGGGTCTTTCATAAAAATAGTTCCTCCACCTTCTGGAAGTTCTGTGCTTGCAACTTCCTCTAATCTGCCATTTCTCTTTGACTCTGCCTTTTCCCTTTGCTTTCTATCATCTACTGTCTCTCTGACTTATTGGCCCATTCACCTGCCTTTTTTCCAAAAAATCTTCCAAATAACTTTTCTCCCTTGAGCTCCTCCGAAATCGGAATGTGTCAGCTGTACACAGCGGGGAGACCAGTGAAAACTGAAAACCGGACACATATGTACCTTACCCATTATATTAATTATTATGCCTATATCATATATAGTATATGGCCATATGGCCTGGGAACGCAGAAGAAGAGAAGAATGTCCTTCCCTCCCTACTTCACTCATACATGAGTGCAACTCCCCAAAATGAAAAAAAACCTGAAAGGCAGGGGTCCAGGGACCCATGGCCCCAGCAGGGTACAGGGGGGCAGACCCCTGTTGGACGATTCAGGGGGGCAAGTTAAGAGCTCTAGAGAGATAACGAGATAGACAGTTAAAATGATAGACATAGACTGTTTGTGTCTGATAAGCCTTGTAAAGTTATTACATTGCCTTTGTAAACTTCCAAGATAGAACCAGCAAGTTCAAAACACCCCAAATGGCTTGTGGTCATTTTTTTTTTTTAGGAATTAAAAAAACCTGAAGTTCAGTTTCTGGTAAAATTAAAAATACTGAAATCAGTGTAAAATTACTAAAAATGAAAGAGTAACACCCATGAATATAAGAGTCAGTATAGCAATAGCAGAGTTCTCATTTGCATGGAAAAACAAAACATAGGACTAGTTGGGAGTTCATACTTGGAAGTTGGACTTGAAGGGGGTAAAAATCTAATAAAATAATACAAATCATGCTGCACAAAAATCAATATACACCGGTATGCAATGGAGACTAGTTTTCCCTTCCCTTTCCCAACAATGATGCGTCTCCCTATATGCACGCTCTCATATGTGTGTGTGTGTGTGTGTGTGTGTGTGTGCGTGCGTGTGCGTGTGTGTGTGTATGTATCATACACTGTATCATACACTGATATATCATACACTGTATGTATGTGTGTGTGTGTGTGTGTGTGTGTGTGTGTGTGTGCGTGTGTGTGTGTGTGTGTGTGTGTGTGTTAGAGTGTGTGTGTGCGTGCGTGCGGGTGGGGTGTGGGGGGGGGGTCGGGGGTCTGGCACTGTACTCGTTGCTCTGTTGAGGGGGGGGGGGGGGGGGGGGGGGGCATTTTCTCCGAAGACCCTCTTTTGTTGAGTTTCTTTGCATTATTAACTACTGAACAAAAAGAAATCATTAATAATAATTAAAAAAAAGTAAAGAAAACAATAAAAATTTAAAAACCCCATTAAGAATGGTTAATAAAAAAATAAATAAAGAATCATTCAAAGCGTAAATTTTGTGTACCTGTTGCATTTTAATGTATGTGATATTACAGAGGATTAAAATTGAACTCTGATCTGGTATAGGGGTTTTATCAGCCAGATTTCCCCCCTCCCCCTGGGGGGTGAGGGGTGGGGGTAGAGGGCCGGTAAAAATCAATGCAACAAAACAAAACAAAATAAATTTTAACAAACATATTGAGCAAGATAACATATCGACCCTGACTATGTCAGTATGTGTGAGCGCTTCAATTTGATTTCTATAAAGATTTAGCGCGCGTGTGTATCACTGTGTGTGTGTGTGTGTGTGTGTCACATGTGTGTGAGTGTGTCACATACGTGTGTTTGTGTGTGCCTCACAGTGTCGTGTGTTTGTAAGTGTGCATGCATGGTGTTTTTTGTGTGTGTGTGTGTGTGCATGCATGCATGCATGTGTGTGTATGCATGCATTGTATGTGCTGAATGCATGCATTGTGTCACAGTGTGTGTGTACTACTATCAGGATAAAGTGGCCCATGGGAAATGGTGGGTGCAGTCATTGAATAGCTAGATTTATTCTCCACCCACCCACCCAAGCTTCAGATTGTTTTTGAACTTCATCATAGTTCATGGGTTGTTTGACCCGTTATAGAAAATGACGGGTCATTTTGCAAGAAAATGGGCCAAAAATGTGTCACTGTAGTATTAAACTTAAATTTTATTGCAGACTTCATAGGTTAGATGACCTCTGACTGCACAAAATGAGGGGTCAAATAACCGTGAATATGGGCCAATGACCCGGGCCCGCTGACATTGGTGACAATCTAAAGCTCTGCCTTCCCCCCCCCCCCCCTTTTTTGTAATTACAAAACAAATGGACTGGAACTGGAAGGGCTAGTGGGACAAATTAACAAAATAATATTAATATTTAACCTTTTGCAGTAATATGGTATGATGTAAAAACTTTTAAACCTATGTAATGTAGCTGTCCAATTTTTGTGATTTTGCATGAACTTGTTCAGTTTGCAAGCCTTGCATTTTTCATACTATACTCATACTATAGTCATACTAGATTGTAATTTATATTGATCAATGACTAAGTTCCAAGTGTTCACACACACACATGCACACACACACATGCACGCATACACACACACACACACACACACTGAGGCGCGCACACACACACAGAGAAACACACACACTTGTTACAGTCAACTCAGCCTTTTGCACACTGTACTAATGCAACTGAGATTTTTGTGTTGTTGCTCCCTTTCAAAAACAAACTTGATGACTTAGCTGACTAAGAAACATACTCTAACTCATTATAATAGTTAATACAGAATAGGCTTACTACTACTGTACAGTGTAGTACATCATGTCTTAGGCACATTACAAAAACCTAATTTTACCATAACCACCACCCTCCCTCCAAAATAAAGCTTTACAAATTACAATGAAAATAATCTGCGCCAGTCTCATGCACACCACCCAGTATCTACATAAAATTATCGCCCTTGTGTGTCAGGTCAGGTCAGGTCAGAGAATGAGGACAACTAGGCCTTGCGGCCTCTTAACGCGTCCTTTCTGATTATTTGTATTCTTTTTCATGATTGGCATGACTAGGACGCTTTTAGATGTGTTAATCATATACACATTTCAATTGTTGATTCTTGGGGTCTTTATCGAGGAGGTTTTTGAACTGATTACGGTTAGGTGCCAATTTAATATATGTGCTGGAAGAGAATTCCAGTATTTAGTGACTCTGTTACTAAAGAAATTCTTTCTAATGTTAGTTCAGCTGTATTGGGTTAGTAGTTTCAAATCATTATTCCTAGTTGTTGAGTAGTTAGAAAGTTGTAGCAAATGTTTGTTAGTAATATCAGAACTGTGAAATTTTTTATAAACATTTATCAAATCACCACGTAGTCGCCGATATTTTAGGGATGGTAAATTCAGTTTATCTAACCTGTCACCATAATCTAAATTTCGTAATGCTTTTACTAGTTTGGTTGCTCTCCTTTGAACACGTTCGATAGCCTGAGACTGTCTTTTTAGGAAAGGATTCCAAATTAAGTTGCCATATTCCAAATGGGGTCTCACCAAACTTTTATACAAATTTACAAACACCTCTCCATTTAGTCCTATAAAAGTCCTCCTTATTAATCCTAACATTTTGTTTGCTTTATTAATTGTTTAAATACTAGTGTTGGTTTGTGTCATTTATGCACATTACCATGGTTCATATCAAAATGTCGTTATATAATGTCTCATCACTCAAAATGACAATTTTTCATAGCGGATGTTATATAATGCTTATCAAATTTCAGTTTTTGATCAAAAATCACTCCAAGATCCTTTTCTTCTACACAAGATTAAAAAACGTGTCTGTCGTTACCATGTGTCACGAAGAAGCATACTATATCATTATAGCCACTGAAAATTCTCTGCCCCTGACTTGTCACTAGGTGGCATGGTCAATTCAGTCGTAAAATGATCGCCCTTGCGCATCGCCAACAAGTTGAAGTAGCATAAACTGATCAAACCCCATTGAAGCCTTTAGTTTAACAATGTAAAGTTCTTTCCTTTTTTCCACTTTTTTTTTTTAAGCAGAAAAACAGAAAGAAGATGTATTCTTTTTGTTAATCTGTTCTAACATATTAAATTGCTGAGAAGAGTGACAAGCAAAAAGAAATATATATATATATCAGCAGAAGACAGCAGTTGTTAGCAATGGTGTAGTTTGCTACCCATACCCCTCATCAAATTTTCTCATTGAAGTTGAAAACTTTCACTTAGATAAGAATGAATATTTCGCCTTGCTGGGGTTAACAGATAGGGTTGGGACTACATTTAATTAGGTTTATTTCATGAAACAGAAAGAACAGTACATTGACCCTGATTGAGATTAAAAGCCAAGAACATGAGGGGGGTATCACTATCAGCTAAACTGCTTGTTCTGCTAGACACCTTTGCAGTTTTTGCCAAGGCTTGTTGGACCAGTACCAAACCACATAGGTTTATAAACCAGTCAGCAGATTTGCCAGCATTGAAGAACCTAGCATGTGTAGACCTACCCAACCTCTGTTATTGATACTTCTTGCCTCCACTAACTTCCAACAATCCTACTACAACTAGTACAAGTACAAGTGAGCACCTTGGTACCTTCATCTCTACCCTCCACAACATCACTCATGCAATAGATATGACATTGACCTAAATCTACTAACAGTACAAGTTCACCCTTTGTGGGAGCTCTCCACAGCAATCCGCCCACATACATCGTGTATCTACTAATCTAGACCTACTCGTCTAGCCCTAACGACACTTGTCGTTCGGCATGTTTCGGGTCGTTTCTCTCGTGTCTACAAAAGCAAGTACGCTGCGTGCGGACTGTTTGCTGCAATGCACGATCCTGCCTTGACATTACGACTCTCGATAGGTCGTTAACAACAAAAAATAAACGAAAGGGGGCAAACCTGAAGAACAAAAATCTATTATCTGGAGTTGGGCGCGCCGTGTACGGTAGGTAGGCTACACGCGACACGGTATGTACACGCAACTTGTGCAAACTAGGCTAGTCAGGCTGGAAAGGCGAGAGCTCTGCAAAACACGCAATGCGTCGTAGACCTAGGCCTACACTGGAGGCTGCGCCCCACCGCGGCAACGTGGTGGTGTGACTGACATACCAGACGGGTCTATCATTGCACAAATATGTCGTAGCATACATTTCGCCTTCTCATAATAAAAGAACGTCTTAATTGCTGAAGCGTGTTTGTGAGGGTAAACTGGGGCTCCTTAACAGCTAAACACTTGAAAGCGATACACAAGGACGAAAAGCTAAAAAAGAGGAACCGGGCAAGTCAAGTCAGCCGTCCTACCTGACATCGTTCGAGAGCCGAGTAATTTCCGGGTCTTGCGCTTGCCTTCTCGAAAATTCCTTGTTGCTTTAATTTAAGGTGCCAGCACAC
The DNA here is from genome assembly GCA_017654935.2 of Phymorhynchus buccinoides. Classification (NCBI taxonomy): domain Eukaryota; kingdom Metazoa; phylum Mollusca; class Gastropoda; order Neogastropoda; family Raphitomidae; genus Phymorhynchus; species Phymorhynchus buccinoides. Next base: position 29,397,306 of record CM065700.1, on the reverse strand, counting down.
AACTGTAGTCCTTAGGGTGACCACAAGGGCTACTACAACGACAAACGGGCAAACACAAGACACATCGACGACCACAGTCTGGCCCTTTTACTCCACATTGCTGTGCGGTTGTAAATGTAATGTATGCAAATGTTCAGGGTCACCACGCGCACTCTCTGAAAGGAAGCCAGTCCAAGGGAGATAACTGTCTTCTAAACTACCGCGCAAACACAAAATGGGACATGACACAGCCATCTAAAAATAATTTCGTATTTGGGTTCATAGAATAAAATCTGGAAATGCTATGCCCAGCTGATGTTTTGTAAATATTCTCTAACCAAAACTTCAATTTTAAAGTAACCTATTTGACAGCACATTCATTTCAACGTGATAAGACTGCCATACAGTCATAGACATGCCCATGCGGCATGCCAAAAAAATTGACATAAAAACTCGAAAAACGTTGAACATTATGAACTCGCTTACCTGAAATTCTGCTAACTGCTTCGGAATTATTGAATCATATATGCAGAAGAATTGCTCTATATCATCACTCCTCAAAGCAGAGCCTAACAAGAAAGCATATCTTTCAAAATCAGCAACATTATTTTCACACTTATCCATTTTGCTAGCCTGCCATCTTGAAATGTGCTTCACTGGTCGCCAAGCACTCGCCACGCGTGACCCAACGAGATCAAAACAAGTTCCGAATATTGGCACGGACGAAAAATAAAATTATATGCTTACAAAAATTGTGTTTTGGTCCTTATTTAAAGCATAGAAAACATTATTCTCTGATCACTTTTTTTTCAGAATACATTTTAGGCCAACATGCCTTCAGTATCGACCTCTCTCTCTCTCTCTCTCTCTCTCTCTCTCTCTCTCTCTCTCTCTCTCTCTCAAACACACATATTGGTAGAAACATATATCTTTGCGGATGCTGCAGTCAGTGTGACACTTCATACAGTACCAAAAATATGGTATTCAAACAGAGAAATATTGGTTTGACTGATGTCTTGAAAAAAAGAAAGCAACACGAAATTAAACTCTGTGGTAAAGGTAAAGATGGCTGTGTCTGGCTGGCTGGCTGGCTGTCTTTTCGCCCTGTAACTGACTCATGAACCGCCAGGCAGAACTTCAAATTTTCTGTGGTGCCGGATGATGTATATCATGGCACACAGATTGTCCCATATGGAAAAAAACATGTGTGACCATGCTGACCTTGACCTTGAAGATGGACCTTAAAAACTGAAATTTCTCAGTTGAGGTCAACTATAGTTTCAAAACCGTTGCCATTAGACCCCTATAACGACACATATATTCGTGACCAGCACGCGCACGCACGCACACACACTCACACACACACACACACACACACACACACACACACACACACACACACACACACACGTGCGCGAACACACACATATATAGGCCTATATACATGTCTTACCACACACTTACACACACACACTCTCTCTCTCTCTCTCTCTCTCTCTCTCTCTCTCTCTCTCTCTCTCTCTCTCTCTCTCTCTCTCTCTCTCTCTCTCTCTCTCTCTCTCTCTCTCTCTCTCTCTCTCTCTCTCTCTCTCTCTCTCTCTCTCTCTCTCTCTCTCTCTCTCTCTCTCTCTCTCTCTCTCTCTGTGTGTGTGTGTGTGTGTCACACACCCACACCCAAAACTACAACAACGAGTACACCCCCAAAAAAAAAACCCCACCAAAACACACATTTTCCACTTCTATGATTATGTAGACCGAAGACTAAGCCATAAAAACGTACTCCCAGTTTACTCACTCTGAATGTGAATGTATTATTGATTGCCCTTACATAACACACACACACACACACACACACGCACGCACACGCACGCACACACGCACACGCACACACGCACGCACGCACACACACGCACGCGCGCGCACGCACGCACGCACACGCACACACGCACGCACACACACACGCACACGCACGCACGCACACACACACACACACACACACACACATTTATAGAACAGTAGTTTTATTTTTAGTGTTTTAGCTACTAAGTATAGTGAACATTGCAACGCAAAGTTGCACAGTGAAACATTGTAACAAGCTGAAATTAAGTACTCGTGATGTAATGACGTCAAGCGTTGCTACATGGGCGCATCAGTAAATAATGTCCTAGAAGGGTGCCATAGCTTGTTTTTGTCCACACAGGCATAACATTTATATAATTTTAAAAAACATCAGTCGTTCTGTAGTTTTAATATGACAAGTGACGTAATTTTCCCAAAGCCATAAAGTCATGTTTGCAGCTGAGCCTGTAAAAAGTGCATCTGACAAAATAGCATTAATTTCAGTCTACATCTTTACCCGACGAAAACTTGAAGACCAGTTGGCGAAAATCCATGCAAATTTGGATTCTGTTTATGGGCGACCTTACGTGTCCTGCTGCATAGTTTTTAAACCGGAACCATTGGCTTTGAAGATACTAGCTAGAGAAGGTCATTATTAACACTCAAAAACGAACAAACGTTTCTTTATGTGAAAGGACTGGAAGCTTAATTTCCATTTATTTTTGTTTAAGAAATAAGCCACAGATGCACTGTATAATATGGTGAATTGCCAGGATTCTGCAACAAATCTTTGCCCTGAAAAATGAGACACAAGATGGATGCCCTACTTCAGAAGTGGAGACATGAAAAAGTAGCGGGTAGCCTAAAATGTTAACTGATTTTTCTCCAAATTAATAGGCCATACAGCTCTCATGTTACTGTTGGCCCCTACTATAATATGTACAGGCTAATGTCAACTAATGAAAAAAGTCATTTGAGCAAAGGCCGAAACCTGCAGTCTACGACTGATAAGGACTTCACCTTTGAAGATAGGTATTTAATAATAATAATATTTAATTAGAATGACAGTGCCTCTCTCTGTCGTTTTGTTTTTCCCTGTCTGTCTGTCTGTCTGTCTGTCTGTCTCTCTCTCTCTCTCTCTCTCTCTCTCTCTCTCTCTCTCTCTCTCTCTCTCTCTCTCTCTCTCTCTCTCTCTCTCTCTCTCTCTCTCTCTCTCTCTCTCTCTCTCTCTCTCTCTCTCTCTCTCTCTTCACTGGATTCAGTTACAACTTTTCCCCTCCCCAAAATCCATCGAGTAGTATTATGGAGAAAAAAAAATCGATTTGGGAGGGATTTGGTTCAAGCTTTTGGCGTTAGTTTTTTTAAAAAAACACCACAAAGTTTACAATAGTAGTTTAATAAGTCTTTGGAACGGCGTCTGAAATATTCGCATTGCTTTTGAAGTCAATATTATTATGCTCTCTCTCTGTCTCTCTCTCTCTGCAAGTAACAATGTTCACCAGATTGCCTTAAAATTGTTTTTGTGCTATTATCAATAAAGAAAAAAATGTCTGAAGCGTCTCTCTCTCTCTCTCTCTCTCTCTCTCTCTCTCTCTCTCTCTCTCTCTCTCTCTCTCTCTCTCTCTCTCTCTCTGTGCAAAGAGGACAACCATTCTCTTGTAGAAAGTCTTCTAGCTCAGCCTGAACATTCACTGTGGACATTCTTTGAAGGCCGACATGCAGACTGAAGAGTCTTTCACAAGACGAAACAGCTGTCTTTGCATAGGCATTGTCTATCTCCCCCATTGGGAGAAAAAGTAAATCAGCACATTATTTTATTTTCTTCTTTTCAGAACACAGAACAAATCGTAAAGTTAAAGTTATAGTAATTAAGTTTGGTTCTTAGGTTCACAAACACATACATTGGACACCTAAAAATGTTTTATTAAAGCAAACTATATTATACATAAGAGGAAAGTTTAATGGTGTGTTTGTTTTTTCTTCTTCAATTCTTGATCGTTTATATCTCCATCATCTAGAGAGAATGTCTTTATAAGGATGTTGTTTATCGAGTTGTATAGTACATGTATAGGGGAAGACGGGGTAAAAAGCGCATGGGCGGGTAAGAAGCCCACCCCAATTATCTCATGAAATAAAGACAATTTCAGTCAAATTTGCCCATGAGACGAATGCTAGACATTAACGCTCGTCTCATGGGCAAAATGAGACTGAAATTTGCTTCATTTCATGAGATAATTGGGGTGGGCTTCTTACCCGCCCATGCGCTTTTTACCCCGTCTTCCCCATATGTTTGATGCTATTTTTCGTTCCTTGACCTTGTTTCCAGCGGTTAGTGTCGGCCTAAAGAAATAAACCATTGTTCAAAACTGTTCTCTATTTCTCTCTCTCACACACACACACCGTCATAAGCATGTTTTTCTAGTGTATGTTTTCTAGGGGCTAGTGGCCTAAAGAAATAAATCATTGTTCTATCTCTCTCTCTCGTGTGTGTAAAAGTCAAAATTTTATTTCCAGATGGGAACATTGTATAAGCCTGTGTGTGTGTGTGTGTGTGTGTGTGTGTGTGTGTGTGTGTGTGTGTGTGTGTGTGTGTGTGTGTGTGTGCGTGCGTGTGCGTGCGTGCGTGCGTGCGTGTGTGTGTGTGTGTGTGTGTGTGCGTGTGCGCGCGCGCGCGCATGCGTGCGAGTGTGTGTACGGTGTTCCCAGGAACACGCGGCAAACGACGTTGCAGAATCCCAGCTTGGTGACAGGGTACAGGTGAATGTGTGGCCGAAGAAGGACCGTCAGGACAAGGTTGGAAATCTGTCTAACGTCCTCCCGGGTCTGGAACAGACACATAGGGGACACTAGTAGATACAACAGATGATGGGAACGAGCATGGAGGCAATGCAACACCAGGAAACTCCCAATTATTTAAAAAATCAAATATAGATATATGATGACTTCGTCAGGACAAGATCTTCTTCGTCATCAATAAACGCAGCAGCCGCGGTACCGGTGTGGCATTCTCAAAATGGATTTGTTCTCAACATGTCTGCGAAGAGTTAGGAATAGGTCTCTTAGGGTAAGGGATAGATTTAGGGTTAGGGTTAGGGTTAGGAATAGCCTAGGGTTAGGGATAGGTTTAGGATCAATTTAGTGTCGAATACACAAAAGATAAAATGTGATGGTACGTCATGATCGATTTCGCACATGCGCAGACATGTTGAGAACAAATCCATTTTGAGAATGCTGCACCGGTGTCAGTGAGAAATGTGTCCTGGTGTGAAATATGTCCCGGTCACCTTAATTTGCGTGTGCGCCACAACCGTAATGAGAACTGTTTTATAAAATGTACAGATTCAATTGCACAATATACACGGAAAGAACGAATAAATAGAGCGGGGAAGGGTGTTAATCTACATCTTTACCGATAAATCGGTACACAAACCCATGTCCCTTAGTTTCGCATTTTTCCAAAATGGCGGACGATGTCAAGAAACACCCCATACAGAGAAAAATAATGAATACTAAATTTCTGGAAGAAAAAAAAAATCACTGTCTTCTCAATATTTAAAGTGATGAATCCTCTGCTCTCCCTGCATGCCACAAGATGCCTCTGAATGTATTTAGGGGCGAATCCTTCCCAAGCAGCAAACAATTCGAAAGAGGAAACGGAACAAATTTCAAGCGGTAGAAATCTCACGCGACACCGGTGCTACAGGGCGGCAATCTCCCGTGGTGGTCTTTGAAGGCTGCATCAGTGATCTTTGAAATGGAACGGTTGCATCTGAAAGTTACGTATGCATCTGTATTGTTACTAATTCGGGACTTTCCTGGTGTTGCACTGCCTCCGGGCATTGCCTCCAGGATCGTTCCCACCATCTTTAAATATCTACTAATGTCCCATATGTGTCTGTTTCAGACCAGAGGACGTTAATGAGACTTTCAGAAATTGAACGGTTGGAGTATAATAAGCCTTCTCCACGACTGTGATTATAGTCATGCCCCACATGGCGGAAAGGCCAAAGAGGGCGTTAAACATTATTTTCTCTGTGATTATAGTCAGTCAGCTGATGTCAGAAAAAAACATGGCTATCATGTATTTTAGTACCCTTCGTTCCCCCCTTCTCAAATTTTCGTAAAGAAAATTTTCACTGAGAAACAACATTCTGCCAAGGCAGAGGCTGGGGTTACGGACCCGTAACCGGCATTCTCCGGGCTACGGTTACGGGGCTTAATCACGGGACGTAAATATTATGCACAAGTGTCTTAAAAAACTACTAACATTGACTCTAACATGTTCCTAACCCTATCCCTATTCCTGATTTAAGGGAAACCTTATTGATGCGTTAAAATATATACGAAATAAGAAAATGCGTTTGTTGACGAAAAATTCGACTAGCAAGAGTTACTACCCCTGAACATGGTCCGAGTGTTGCAGCAACCCTGTAACCGTAGCAGCTGTGTTCTGCCAAATCTGGGAAATGGATAGGGTTAGGATCAGCCTAGGATTATTTTCGTAAAACTGAGAGAAGCAGAGTTTAAGATTGAGGGTTGTAAACATGCAGGGAGGGGGTGGGGGGTTGAATAAAGTACAGAAAGGTGGCAGAGTGGGCAAGACGTTCGCCTGCCAAATGTAATGCGTGAATGCAGCTGAGTGACCCGGGTTCGAATCCCGGCCTTGCCCTTTCTTGCTAGTTTGACAGGAACATCGAACTGAACGTCCATGCAGTCCTTCAGATGGGGATTTTAAAGCTAGTCTGACCCGTGCACTTTACGCATGTAACAATCCCACGGCAGTTGAAAGTCGGTAAGAACAGGGAGAAATCCCGCTGCCTGGTATGCATATATATATATGGCCAAATTGATAGCTAGGATTTCCAAGTGTGCCCACACCCCCTCCTCACCCTGTGCCCCCACCCCCAAAAAAAATTTTTTGGGGTAGGCGCTGCACTTGCGGCGACGCCCTCTCCAGGGGAGAGCAGCCCAAATTTCACAGAGATAAGTCTCTGTGACTAGAATATACCAAATCGTTGCTGAAAATATGATGTTAAAACCTTTGCCATTATTCACCGACTGGCTCGAACAGACATAATTGGCTATAATATGTCAACTTAGAGAAATGACAAAGGAAAAGAAAAGGTACGTTATACATGGCAGACACGTTTGACATATGGTGGGAAAGAGAGGACGATAACACAGATGATGAGGTACACAGGTATACACATGTTCACACACCTGCGTACAAACACATGTACAAACACATACATCTATTGGCCACTGCAACAACCATGTTTTGCTAGAGTGAATTCCCTTGGTAGATGCTTGAGTACTGACCAAACAAGGGAGTAAATCTCTCCAATAACCCTATTTGAGGCCACCAAATGGCTGCCTTTCGCAAGAGTGAATGTTCTTTTCAGTACTGTCCAGCAAGGGATTCACTCTCACTGTCAAGGGCATTAATAACCCTAGTTGCAGTGGTCAATACAACAGACACATACACTCATTTACAGTAACACACACACACACACACACACACACAGGGACATGCAAACTCATTGATAGTTATGTGAACACAAACCTCAACCAGACACACACACACACAAACACACACTGACAAATTAACAGCTACAAATATGGACACCCACACACCGGCTTGCACACACACACACACACACACACACACACACACACACACACAGGGACATGCAAACTCATTGACAGTTATGTGAACACACACCTCATTCAAACAGACACACACACACACTGACAAATTAACAGATACAAATATGGACATCCACACACCGGCTTGCATACACACACACACACGCACACGCACACACACACAGACACAGGGACATGCAAACTCATTGATAGTTATGTGAACACACACCTCAGTCAAACAGACACACACACACACAAACACACACTGACAAATTAACAGATACAAATATGGACATCCACACACCGGCTTGCATACACACACACACAAAAGCAAAGAAATACCAAGTCTGAAATTGAGCGCTTTACTGTTTTCAACACCCAACTGAAGCTTCTGTCACTGTCACAACTAAGTCTGTAGGTTTACACGTGTTGTACACATAATATTTTCTTTTCACCAAATATTGTTAGAATACCACCAAAAATTAATATACAAGTCAATCCGTTCGACCAGTAACACGTACACAAGAATCACTAAGAACAAATTTCACTACACGACAAGTTTTCGTCCAATCAATCAGTAACCATCAAATTTATAACACAGTCAAAAATAATCTTTTTATTTTATTTTTACATCAGAAAAAATAACAACAATGCAAAATAATAATCAGACAAACAGAAAAGCATGCCCCTTTTGTCCGTCGATCCAGAGAATTTGGTAAGCTGATTCTTTGGACATGAGCAAAACCCCACAAAATACAAGAAGCGACTCTAACCTAGACTTATAAACACTTACAAAATAGTTTTTAGGGGGGAGGGTGGGTGGGTGTATGAGTATTGCTGCTCAGGCCTGAGTAGAAGGAGTTTTAAGAGGGAAGGGGTGGGGGTGGGGGTGTGCCTGAGAAGAGGGGTAATGTGTCTGCAGAATATTGCAGAACACTTACTACCTTCGTTGACATTTTTTGTGAAAACCTGGACTCGATCTTTTGGGGAGTTCACGTAAGACTATGTACTTTTAATGGGCGTTCATAGTCTTTAGAAAATGGGGAACTTACTAAAGAGGAGGCAACAGTGAAGATTTGTGTGTGTTGTTGCCCTATGCCATATTTGTCTGACTGTAAGGCGATACTTTTTTCTTCTTCCCCAGACTGAAACTCCTTCGCCTTATAACATGACTAAAAATATAGTAACAAAATATAGGAACAAAATCTGAACTTTGTGTCAAGTTTGGGGGGTGCGCCTTATACTTAGTCCGAAAAATACGGTATCTTTTAAGCTGAAGATAATATTGTTCATACAAGAATTTTACAGCCTTGGTTTGTCTTCTTTTTTTGGCAGGGGTAGGGAGGGTTTGATCAATGACATTTATGTTTGTAGCTCGATAGGGGTACAACAAACGACACTGGTAAAGCTTCACGTAAAATATCGGTAGGCCTATTTTGTGCACACAGGAAAAAATGCTTTCGGTTCTCCACAAACTAGCTAACCCCACAAGGACACGTTCCATGCATTGACACAATTATTCCAAAAGCGGCGGCATATTTTATAAGCTATCTTTGTTATTCAAGCTCCCAAACATGCATATCTAAAAACAAACACACAAAAAAACAAAAAACAACCACCCATAATTGGAATGCTACACTTGCACGCTATTATTTTCCATATCGTGGGTGAAATTAATAAACCTTGTATCTCAATTTTGGTAGTTTTGAGAAAAACGAAAAATAACTGTTTTAAACATTCACCATATAAACCACAATTGATTAACTATGATGAATATGTTGTTCAAGACATTGCGAGTTTAGTCCTGCATTTTGTTAAAATTACTTTTTTTTTTTTTTAGACTTGAAAAGAACGAAGATATGAGGTTTTTTTGTCCTTAATTAGATCTGAATTTGGGACTTACGAGTTTTTCGTCTATTTTTACAACCTTCTCCCCAGATAGAAAGTCGTTAGAGATACGAGCTTTTGGTGGAAGGTGGCGAGAAAAATTAGAAAGCTGACTATGTATCTAACTCAAAGCCCCCCAAGGTTTTTGAATTTCACCGACGATATGTTTCACTGTCTGCAATCTACATTTTGCAAGTATGCAGTTGTTTGCTGGCCTAGAAAGCTGCGGTAAAAGATTCCCAAGCTGGCCTAGAAAACTGCAGTAAACTCTTAACGCAAACTTCATCCCGATACGGATAGAAAGGAAAAACAAAAATACTCGCATCGCTCGAGAAGCAAAATTGTAAATTAGCCCCACAAAAACCCCCACAGTAGCACGCATGAATTCCAAATAATCAAACCGTGCACAAGTGAGAAACACAAAAATGATCCAAACGTATTACTAATACTTGCTACAGGGTGTCTAAAAAAGAAAAGTGCAACCCATAAAATTGGTAATAACAATAATAATAAAAAAGATAAACTGTGACTTTAATTTCTCAGGTTTCTAAGGAAATTCGATGCATGAAAGATTGTAAAATTCCAAGATTCTTTCAAGTGCTCCAGAAATGAATAGTTTCCATGGTAACCTTTTTTTTTATATACAAAAAAAAAAGCCCCTTTTGAGGTGCAAAAACACTCACAATTTCAATTGTCTTCATTTGCAATTTCATTATTTATGGTGTCGACACATTTCTCATTAATAATATGTGGGCTCAAAATGTTAAAGCATTTCAATTTTTCAGGGCCAAAAAAAGACGGCCATTTAAAAAAAAAAAGAGACAGTTTGCAGACAATGAGTGACTTAGCTGGCTCTTTTGACCGCCAGGTGGCATAATGCTCGAGTGGGGCTAATCCTCTCTATATTCTTAGTTGGGGATAAAGAGAGAAGAGATAGAGATAGGGAGGAGTCCAACCCTCTCTCTCTCTCTCTCTCACTACGCCCAACTAAGAATATAGCGTGATAAGCCCCTAGTGGTTTGACTGCCCCCTGGCGGTCAAATAATCGCCATAAGTCGACCACTGACATTTTCTGCGAAAAGGTTTTGTCCCTCAAAAAAGGACTTCTAAAAAAATGGGTTACCACAGAAACTGTTATTTTTTTGTAGAAAGAAAAAACCCACCCAAACGCCCATATTTGTAGCCTGGTAACCTTTATCGATCATCAACCATGGACTTGATGTAAACATTGTAACTACGTAAGAAAAAAAGACGTTTGAAACAAAGTTTGTTTGAAAAAAACAACCTGTTGCAACCTTCCATGCATTGAATCTTCTTCATAAACCTGGAAAATCAAAATTATAGCTTTATTATTAATTATTTTATGAATGATTTTGTGGGTTGCATTTGTTTTTTGAGTCACCCTGTACTGACTGACAAGTAGCTTAAGCCAGCACCACCACAAATCAGTGTAGAGTGGCACAGAGGTATCGCGTTTGCCTCGTGCCAAGTAAACCTGAGTTCGAACCTGGGTACAGGGGATTTTCCCTCTCATTTTGCACTAGGCCTTACGGTCTGAACGTGGAGTCTTTCGGATGAGACAATAAACCGAGGTCCAGTGTGCCCATGCACTTAGCACACGTTAATCCCAGTGGCAACGAAAAAGTTCCTTCCTCATCAGTCACACAAAACTCTCAGGTAAAAAAAAATTGGGTGGCGCGCCTCTGGCTGCGACGCGCTCTCCAGGTGGGGGCAACCCGAATTTCACAGAGACGCCTCTGTGACTATAAAGTACCTAATACCTAAATCACAATAACTATAGTATCAAGATAAGACAACAACATACGCTGAGAATACTGTGGACTAGCATTATCAGTTAACTCATTAATAAATCCACATTGGTATAAATTATGCTGCCTGCAAAACTCAGAACACACAGGAGGTTCAGATATAACCACGCATGGGATATGACGCGACATATCTGGGGTACTACGTACTGTACAGGCAACTTCGAATCAACAATACCCCCAGCCACTGTTAAAAACTAATCTGTCTCAGAACAACATCAGTAATTAACTTGACACCCTTGCAAACTTTCAGTCAGACTTGTTGGTTTACACACCTTGACTATCTTGTGTTAACAATGGGGGAAAACCATACGGTGCATAACATTCAAGAATTGAACAAACAAGCAGACAAACAAAATATGAATATAAGCAGAAATGTTGACAAAGCCTTACCGAATCTGAATCAAAGTGAGAAAATGTGGAGTTTGAATACAGACCCCCCCAAAAAAAACACCCAACCCACAACAAAAACAAACAACTCACACAAAACCAAGAATCAAGCCAATGTAAACGCTAAGCTAAAAATGGCCAATGTTAAACAATAAACCAAATCAAAATTTCAAAACTTACAGCCAGAGTGTAAACAATTATTTTTAAAATTCTGTATGCTGAAAACCGATAGCTTTATTTGAGTTTTGAAATATTGTATATCCACTAGATTTTCTTGTTTGTCTCTTTTCACATACATCAGTTTCAGAAGCACGATATTTGCAGCCGCTTAAGGGGAGGGGAAAAAAGTGCACGCAGAACACTCCTCAACAACACTTTTTCTAAATTAGAACTACTTGAAACAGAAAATATCAAATAACAGACAAACCCCTATTTTACGACCCTCTGTTAAGCGACCACCTCTCATTTGAGACCGGATTTGTTGGCACGGATGCATTTTACTATGTAAACGACCTCTCTTAAACGACTTCCTCTAAAACGCGACTTACGACCGCCATTTTGTTGGTTTTTACGACCGTTGTTGTCGTCTGCATAGACTTCGAGCAAAGGGAAACAACCACGGTCAAGGGCCTGAAAGCGGAGTCGCTTCCCTTGTTGTAGAAAAGATGGCGGAAAGCGTAGGAAAAGCACGAAAACCACTGACTTTGAAAAAGAAAACCACTGACTTTGGACGAGAGTGGAGGTGATTAACAGAAGTCGGCGAAGTGAAACTGTAATACATCGATTGCACAATCCTATGGAGTTGGAAAGACCCAAATCCAGTTTTAATATGTCATTGTATGTGTGCATGAAGAAGAGAGTATGAACTGTGCTGAACTTTTTCTTTCTACGGCTGCCAGTGAAAACCTCCGTCATACAACCCCTCCAATTTACGACCGATTTTTCCGGACATTTTGGAAGTCTTAAAATAGAGGTTTGTCTGTACTTAGCAATACCGGTATAAGAAAAAGTGATAAACAAATGAATTGAATTCATTTTAACAACGGGACAAAAACGTGACAAAGACATTTCATCATGCATGTACATCTTAGGCTTAAATACCTTAAAAATAACAATAATAATTATAATAAATTTACATGTAATTTATTCACTCAAAATTTCACAAATGTATATTAAATTTGATCCTTTTTTATTCATTTTAGACTTTTCTTTGAATGTTTGTTTGTTTTAAAAGTTTTCAATGTTTTAATTAACAATTAAGAACTTTTGAAAAAGATACATATTTTAAAAAAAATGTATGATGATAGTGATACATAAGCTATGAGAGAAAGAATGTTACAAAATAAATGAATATAATATTGTGGTTAAACGTCCATTACATTTTTCTAAGGGAAGAGAGATGGGAGGTAATGATGGTTACACGCACCTCAGTCTTAACGATAATCCCTCCAATTTATATATTACATAATGCAGAGAGACAAGAGAGAGAGAGAGAGGAGAGAGAGAGAGAGAAGAGAGAAAGAGATTTGTTGTTGTCATACCCTGGCTTAAAGACTCCAGGGATCATCCCAACAGCCAAAGCACTTGAACACTGTGGTACAAATGCACCAGCTAGGATTGAGAACATTACGTGTGAGACCGTTTCTGATTACCCCGCCATGTGGGCAGAGACACTCCGACTTCGGAGGAAGAGAGAGATTTAATAAAGCTTGCACGAAATAAAATAATCATTATATACATACAAGATCAATAATACATGAGATCAGAAGGAGCATCCTGTTGAGCTGAGTTTAAGGCTGGTGGACTAATTTTCTCTCTCTAACCATTAAAGGCCTAAATAATACTCTAGAGTACTGAGGAGTCTGCGCGTTGGCTGGGTCCCCCTCTTGAAATCGTAGAGATTGTAAAGCAATCACGTCATGCTTGCGTCATTTTTTCCAATGACGTTTAATTCTTCTGGCTACCATTTTTCAAACGAAAGAGACCAACATTCATGGAGTTAGAAGGTAAGATCTAAATCTACTCATTTTACTAATGGTTTCCTTTACACACTTGGTATGGGGTGGTGAAAGTTGCTATGGGCTACACATTATAAGTGTATATAGATAAAAATGCAACACCCGTATGTACGGTGCGCACTGACCCGTACCGGTACGCAATAACCAATTTGTCATAGTCTTCAGAAATCCGTTTGCTTCTGGAAAACGGTTCCAGTTACAAAGCAGAGCGTTGATTCAGTGGAAGCAGAAACATTTTAACAGACACTGGTGATCTAAATCTTTTCCAATATCAAACTGGAGATCCACAAATTAGTGTCATATAATTACGATAATGCCTTAAGAGGTATGCAACCCTCTTCAGTACTCTATATACACAATATTTTCAGGGAAAAACAACAACCAAAAGACAGAATAAGATGACAAGCTATATAAAAGTATTCACATCGAGTCCAAATTCTGTCAATGTTCATTATGATCGTTTCAGTAGCTTAGGCTTGCAAAGCTAACAAACATATCTGTTCAAACCCACACAGACAGAGAAACGCGACAGGCCCTCATTCATGTTGGAAAAGTACTGCCTTTCTAATAGAACTGGGAGCACGAAAATCATACCCACACAAAAAGGCCTTGACATCTTCTTCTTCTGCGTTCCCAGGCCATATGGCCATAATGGGTATATGTCAGTTTTTCAGTTTTCACTGGTCTCCCCGCTGCGCACAGCCGAGACCTTCCGATTTTGGAGCTCAAAGGAGAAACATTATTTGGAAGACTTTTCTTGAAAAAAGGCAGGAGAAAGTCAGAAAGATAGTAGATGATAGAAAGCAAAGGGAAAAGGCAAAGTCAAACAGAGTGGCAGATTAGAGGAAGTTACAAGCACAGAACTTCCAGAAGGTGGGGGAACTTTTTTTTTACAAAAGACCACCCCGGCATCCCCACGGGGAGGGCCTTGACATCAATTAAAAAGCTGTCGAGATGGGACTCATCACATGATGTTAACACGGTATGAATACTCATATAAAATGCTTCGCTCCATATTTTTTCTTTCTAAAATCGCCTATTTTGTACAAATGTGTAAGAAGTTGACCAAAAAAATCAACAGATGAAAATGCTAAACCAATCAAAAATAAAAAAATAAAAAAAGTCTTGCCCATGACCGATTATGAGATAGCTAATCCCTTTATGATCGTTGTAAAACAAGCGCGAAATCGCAATAGTTTGTGGCACGCGGTCTATTTTTACCACTCCAATCATGAGTTACCTCCCCTGGCTTTTCAATAATTTTAATCTGTAAACCAGAATGTTATCTCTGCACCATTTCGTAACTTTTTATATCTTTTGGAAAACATTTAAAACTATGTATCCTACTTATACTCATCGAAAGAAGCACCGCATACTCGTTGTGTCTGTTGTAGTGTCTGTATTACATATGTTTATTATTTTGTACGCTTTTAAAATACATCATTTTAAAGAGCGGCCAGAAGTGTAGCTTCGATTTGAAGTGCGACAATTTTGTCAAAATGTGCGACAATTTTGGAACGACAGACCGACCGACAAAGTGAGTTATAGGTTTGTGGCTTGAGCCACAAACAAAAACTGGTAAAGGTAAAGATGCACCCCCCTTCTCCCATTCCCGGTTGTTTCCACTTTTTCAGTCTTGCCTTTCTTACTGCAGATTGAGTACTTCATCCTCTATCGTTTGCTATATTTAACACTAATTTTCATCCATTTACATAATTAAACACATGCATTCAATAATAGTAGAAGATAAAGGCAAGACGGAAAAACCGCAATGAACCAGGACTGTGACAAATGCTCCGCGGCTGTTGTGTGTACTGCACTACATGGGGGGGGGGGGGGGGGGTGTCATATTAGATAATGGCCTTTATCATGACTGCGATTAATTATTCAACAAAGATAATTAGCTGAAAAGGTTAATAAAATACAGCTTAATGTTTGGTAAGAAAGGCAAGTGTGAAAATGCAGGGAGAGCCAAGAAATGTAGGGGGGGCACATCTTGACCTTTACCAAAAAACTATTTGGTAACTCAACCATAATCAAAATATATGTGATAGTACTGATCCGAGTATATAATCTGGAATATTGAACAATACGATCAAGCCAGTAAATCAAAGCTATCGAAATAAGTACAGTAATCTTTTTACCAATTTGCATACCCATCACTTACTGGTAATATTAATGCTATCTTTACATGAAAAAGACTCATTTATAACTGAAAGAGAGATCAACAAGTGGCGTCTCTAGCAATAGCATAGCATGCTTATTTACTTAAACAAAGCACAATTCTTATATGTAATGATTTTTCCTTCGGTGGGGATACCAGGGGGGTGTCTTTTGCATAACTAGTTCTCCCACCTTCTGGAAGTTCTGTGCTTGTAACTTCCTCTACTCTGTCACTCTCTTTGACTCTGCCTTTTCCCTTGGCATACTGTCATCTGCTATCTTTCTGCCTTACCGGTCCATTCTCCTGCCTTTTTTTCACGAAACACTTTTAAAAACATTTCCTCCAGCCGAAGTCGGACTTGCTGGGCCTAACTATTTCTCAGTTAGGCGCATAACGGCAGCATGATGCATCTGCGCTCATAATAGACAGAAAACTGTCTGAGCGATCGAAGAAAAAAAGAAGAACATATGTGATGATTTCAATGCACTTTGAAATTTAAACTTACTTAAGCCTCATTATCCAAGTAATATTAAACAAACTAATTGCTGGCATTGACAGAGAAAAAAATCAACAAGATGGCAACATTGCGTACTCCCTACCTTTGTAAACATACACCCACACAGACCTCACTACACACACGAATAACAGTATTCAAGGGAGATAATTATTTCGGGTCATTTGGTTCATGTTAAAAAATTCCTGTATCAGAACTGAGAAATTAAATATTTTACCGCATACACTGTTCACTATACCTACTTCTGTGTGTGTAGTGACTGGGATTACGTATGATATGGCTCGTCGCTCTGTGAATCTGACATTATGTGAAGCATCTGTACCAAGTTTCATTAAGATCGGTTCATTGGTTTTAGAACGATTGTTTCCCGTTCTCATAGAACTGGCAGTACCAAAAATAGGAATTTGTTTGCTTACGAGATTGTGGGCATCAGAACGCATAGCTCCCTAATGATGATGTTTAGAGAAGCAAACTTTTAAATAAATGACAAAACACAGTATTTTACACGAGAAACAACGATACACGGAAATTATTGTTTGAAAAAATTGTCGACAAACCTACATTGTGGATAATATAAAAAAAACAATCCATCAGAACGCATATTGATGACTTTTAATTTGAAAACACAGTAGAAACAACGATACAAATTTTGAAGTACGATTGCATTTTAAAATTTCAGAAACAAGCATTTTTCTTGGAAAATAGGAAAAGCTGACTTGGCTGGAAGTAGGAAAAATTCCTGTAAAGGTATCTAATCTCATGGGTGTAACTACACAAAATAAAAATAAACAAGCGCGAAATCGCAATAGTTTGTACGCGACAATTTTTTGTAAACCAGAATGTTATCTCTGAACATTTAAAACTATGTATCCTACTTATACTCATCGAAAGAAGCACCGCATACTCGTCGTGTCTGTTGTAGTGTCTGTATTACGTATGTTTATTATTTTGTACGCTTTTAAAATACATCATTTTCTAGAGCGGCCTCAATTTGAAGCGTAGCCTCGATTTGAAGTGCGACAATTTTGTCAAAATGTGCGACAATTTTGGACCGACCGACAAAGTGAGTTATAGGTTTGTGGCTTGAGCCACAAACAAAACCCCTGAAAGTCTAGGGGTAATATCCCCCTGCAGCTGAAAAAAAAAAGATTTATTACGGTATTTTAGTTTGCTTTTTCCACAATTTATACAAATGCTTATTTCAAAGTGTTTGAAAAATACAGTGGACACAGAAAGACCATGGTTGACAAATTTAAAAAAAAGGAAATTCAAAAACAGGAAATCCTTGTATACCAGGAAAAGTTGCAACCATGAAATCTTGGATGCAAATGGAGGCCAAAGCATTCTCTCTCCGAAGCGTAAAGAAGATGGACAGATTCTGTTCTTTTCTCCCAGTGAATTAAAGTTGCAAGAAGAACAGACAGGTAAATATATAACTACAAGTATTGAGAGTAAGCAGAAAAATGATAACAAATAGTAACCCTATGATATCAATAAAAGGTTTGGATGATGTTTTTTTATAAATTTATTTTTTATCCTTGAAATTGAAAGCAAATTGTATTATGCTGCTTCAAGTACAATGGCTGATTACGCTGTTGACCATACCAATCACACACACACACACAACTGACAAGAAAACATACTATTTTACGTGAGAAACAATCACTGTCTGAATCACTTTTAGTGGAAAGAGTTTAAAACTGAAGAACAACACACAAATATATACATTAATGAAAATATTGCCAACCTATGTCCATTGTAAGAAAGCTGTGTCACCCCCTCACCAGTCCACCCCCCCCACCCACCCAAAAAAAAATCCTGATTCAGATATTCAGATACATAAGATTATTCCACACTTAACTCACCATAAATAATGTGTCAGCTGAAAGGTACTCTAAAGCTGGAATTCCATATGCGCTATTTTCGCTGGCTTAAATCGCCCGCTACTTTCGACAGCGATGAAAAAAGGTGCTTGTAATTCCATTGACGCTACAATCGCCGGCGATTTTCGATGGCGCTAGTCACACACCGCGCTAAAAATCCCGATCGCGCCTTCGGAACTGCAAGCAACGTTTTTCACGAGTACCACATGTTTCTCCACAGTTTTGGAAGCCATGCTGGCTGAACAATCGCGTGATGATTTTGCTCCATCCACTTTCAGACTATTTTCGATGGCGACAAAAATATTTTTTCGCTTCACCAAGCGATAAAATAAAATCGCGAGCAATTTTCCACTGACTGGTCGCGATTATCGCGCTTATGGGTGTACAGAATGAGTGATTGTTGGTGGCGATAAATTTTAACCGCGGGCGATTATCGCTGTCGATTTTCGCCTTTAAAATCGCGCATATGGAATTCTGGCTTCTCTCTCAGCCTTCTTTAGCTGTTCTGTGATACAGTGGAACCTCTCTTATAAGACCTCCCTTTATAAGACCCCCTCCCATATAAGACCTACTTCTCTGAGACATTGCCCTTCTTTGTAAGTACAGTGAATGACCTTCAAAAATCATCCAAAATGAGGTCTTATAAGGGAGGTAATTTTAATACTTACTTAGAGAAGTAGGTCTTATGTGGGAGGGAGTCTTATGATGAGAAGTGTCATAAGGGAGGTTCCACTGTATTTAAATGACCTCCCTTATAAGACCCCTCCCTTAAAAGACCTCATTGTGGATGACTTTTGAAGGTCTCATAAGGGAGCTTCCACTGTATTTAAATTACCTCCCTTATAAGACCCCTCCCTTATAAGACCTCTTATAAGACCTCAGGTCTTTATAAGGGAGGTTCCACTGTACTCAAATTACCTCCCATATAAGACCCCAGGTCTTATAAGGGAGGTTCCACTGTACTCAAATTACCTCCCTTATAAGACCCCTCCCTTATAAGACCTCATTGTGGATGACTTTTGAAGGTCTTTATAAGGGAGGTTCCACTGTACTCAAATTACCTCCCTTATAAGACCCCTCCCTTATAAGATCCCTCCCTTATAAGACCTCATTGTGGATGACTTTTGAAGGTCTTTATAAGGGAGGTTCCACAGTAGAACCTACTGCCGTTTACCTGATCAATGTCATGATTTTTCACCTTAAATTGGAGCTTAAAAACCAAGGAAACGTGACAATTTCAAACATAAAACATATTCATAATAATTATCATCTGCGTAACTAACTTAAAAGGAAATCAATATCAGTCGCCCAACTGACTCACAACTATGTCGACATTAATCAAGATGCTGCGATCCGCAATTCTACTCCTATGTTACATACACACAGACAATCACAATTATGGGTAAAGTTATGTAAAGTGGTTCTTCAACAATGATACTGTAGTAACAACAACAAACGGCGATAATGAGAAACATTATCATGTACACGGCCCAGTCTCCCAATAGCAACAAGATCAACAACATAATATTATATTATGAACAATAGTGATATTAACATGACAACCCATCAATTGTATATCTAACATTTATCATCACAACTTTGAAAATGCCCGTGAATAGGAACAATGAAGAAATAAACAAAGAAACAACATTTCTTCGACAATTCATCTAAAAGAATTCGACCATCTTTACATTTCATGATATCGTCAAGACATTTTGTTTATACCCCCCTCCTCCCCCCCCTTTCCGTTTGCTTGTTTGTTTATTTATTTATTCATTTCATGGCAGTGGGTGGATGCCTCGCGCCTCCATTCGGGGAGCTGGACGACCCATGAGTCTCTTCCCGTGGGGATACCGGGGTGTCTTTTGTATAGTTCCCCTACCTTCTGTGCTGGTAACTTCCTCTAATCTGTCACTGTCTTTGACTCTGCCTTTTCAATATGGTGTGATATTTTCGGGAGCAGTTTTTGGATCCAAACTGAGCATGTGAGTGCCCTTTAACTGAAAAACAGAAAATAAACTGATGTGGACCGACAGGCCTAGAGACCATAGCAAAAACACTTTGAAGTACAATCCAATGCAGCCACAATCTACCCAAAAAACAACGACAAAAATTCCATACTGTAATTATTATGTAAAGAGAAACCCTGATAACAAACGACACGTTTTTCTTTCTTTAACCCACCAACAACTCCTTAAAAAACACCAGAAAAAAACCCCACCCACTTGCCAAACAAAAGAACCATATCACAACAATGACATAACTTCAAATATATATATATATATATACAGAACAATGGAGATGTTCCAAGCTATGACTATGGCGAAATTGAACAAAGGGTAATTACTCTCTTTTTTCCAATTAACTCCTCTCCACCAAAGTTGATTACGATACCATTCACCTAGCAGTGCGTGGGTCAGAACCAAAGTGAGACAAGCAAAGCATCATTCTTAAAAAAAGAATGTGCCAAGTTCGCCTTTATGACCCTCCACCCACACAGTACACATCAACAATGGTGGAGAGGACAACATACAAACAAATCAACACATGTCCAAGAGTGGCATAGCCTTCTAACCTTGAATATGTTACACATAAACAACATACACATATGGCACATGAGCAACAACATTCCCACTAATGACAACGAAACGGAACACCATGCTGCCAAAGTGATCATCGTGACATAGCAACATATCCGTACAACACAGCTCGATCTTTTTGTCGCAAAATCATTCCCCCCCCCCCCCCCCCCCCCCGTTTTTTTTCGCGATGGGGTAGGCAGAAACCCAAGATTATGGAGCTGACATGTGATTAACCCCTTCAGTGCTGCCTATTAGTTGCGCATGCGCCGCCGGTTTGCCGCGCAATTTTTTTTAATGCGGCAAAATCGCTACTTAGCGCTGATCGCCGGTGAAATTCAAAAACCTCGTATCTCAATTTTGGTAGCTTCGAGAAATTTAAAAAAAAAAACTTTTAAAAATTAACCGCGTTGACCACAATTGATTAACTATGATGAATATGTTGTTCAAGACATTGCAAGTTAAGTCCTGCATTTTGCTAAAATTACTTTTAACAAAAACATTTAGACTTGAAACAAGGTTTTTGTCCTTAACTAGATCTGAATTAGGGACTTACAAGTTTTTCTTCTATTTTCACAACCTCATTTACCCCAGAAAGTCGTTAGAGATACAAGCTTTTGGTGGAAGGTGGCGGGAAAAAGTAGAGAGCTGACTATGTATCTAACTAAAAAAAACCACCCCAAAATCGAGATATGAGGTTTTTGAATTTCACCGATATGTTGGTGGCAAGTACTGAAGCATCATAGAGGACATAATTTATATATATATATGTTGTCGGCAGTGAAGAGGTTAAACGTACAACTAAGCAGGCGTGATGATCAGAGAAAACAACTGTTCAACCCTCAAGGACTACAGACTGTAAGATCATAACTCTCAAAATAACATTTCAACAGCCATCTCACCGTCTCAAGAAATGTCCAGTTTGCCACATCGAAAGGTTTACAGATTAAATCTGAATTTATTTGCTGACTGAATTGTTTGCTGGGATTATAGATATAAAAAAAATGAAAAAATCGAATGTTTTCTGACTTTCTTGACTGTTTTTCAGAGTTTTGCATGGCTTTAACTTAACCCTTTCACTGCCAAAGTCGCATTTTAGCACCACAGTGATTTAACACATATGTCACTAAAAGGCATCAAATTGGGGTATATTATCCAAAGACCCTTTTGTCATAGTTTTGGGAAGTAAGGATAGACCTTATTTTATATATGTCACAGAAGAATCCCCAATACTGCAGATGGATTTTGTTCTCTACCAAGGTAAATTTAATGGAAAGTTTTGGCTGAAATATGGCTGGCGGTGAAAGGGTTAAGCGACTACTTTTCGTTTTTTGTTGTAATTTACAACCTTAGTCTTACAAACCGAACCCCCCTTTCCTTAATTCCTAAGGTTTGGAAAATGACATTTATCTCTTACTATGCCTCCTCTTCCCTACGCCCCTCAAAAACAAAAATGCAATGTGGTTTGCTTTGTGAATGGTCACACACATATTCTCTACATTCAGCTTCTGTAAATAACAATCAAACAAAGAAAAATATATACACACTTCACATTCTCATTGATGTCCAAATTCAGATGAGCTTTGGTGCTAATGTTGATGATGTTAATCACTCAAATGGCCACTAATGATGAGCAACAACATCAAAATTCATGAGCCCAGTTTACCCACACACTTCATCATTAACGCATTATCCAGCAAGCAAGCTACATTTAACCAAAGGGTCACTTTTGAACAACCAAACTTACTCAACATTATGGCATGTAACGTGCACACAAAAATGACATTTATTGCTGCAAATTACATGCACAAAGTCATTAAAAAAAACTACAAAAAACTACACACACACATTCAATCTACCCTTGCTATTCTTACATAACAAAACAGTGACTTGGAGAAGGCTAAACAGTAAAATGATGTAACGTAATCGCAATAATATACAAGCATATGTAATGATTACATTATATATGCAACTAGCTGTGGAACCCTTGGCACATGAGACATAGGTAAAGACTCAGCGCTCAAGTTTAATTTTCACTTTGAAATCGTGATTACTTGCATTAAAATCGGAATGACTAGTCTCCTTAAGACTATCACTGTTCACTGTGGTGTAGAGTGGCACAGTGGTAGCGCGTTCGCTTCGTGTCAAGTAAACCCGAGTTCGAACCTGGGTACAGGGGATTTTTTCCTCTCACTTTGCACTAGGCCTTATGGTCTGAACGTGGAGTCTTTCGGATGAGACGATAAACCGAGGTCCCGTGTGCCCATGCACTTAGCATACGTTAAACCCAGTGGCAACGAAAAAGTTGTCATTTGGTCAAAATTTACCCCCCACCCCCCTTTCCTTCCTCATCAGTCACACATAAATCGCATGCAAATTTTTTTTTAAAAAATTGGGTGGCGCGCCTCTGGCTGCGACGCGCTCTCCAGGTGGTAGCAACCCGAATTTCACAGAGACGCCTCTGTGACTATAAAGTACCTAATACCTACCTACCTACCAAAAAGTTATTGGAGCATTTTGTGGGGCTGATTTTGTTGTTGTGTGTAAACATTTTTTAACATTAATGAATGAAATATGCACCAAATATAAGTGAAGCGAAGGCTGGAATAGTGACAGAGAAGCAACTCGAAAAACGTGGTTTGGATTGAAAAAAAAACATGGATTCAGACTAGTTTTAGACTCAGAAATCGCTATTTTGGAATATTTTTATGGTATTTGGAATAATTATTCTAGTCACAGACTTATCTCTGTGAAATTTGGGCTGCTCTCCCTTGGAGAGCGCGTTGCACAAGTGCAGCGCCAACCTTTTTTTGGGGGTGGGGTGGCTACAGGGTGAGGAGGGGGTGGAGGCAGTCAGGGGAAACATACTTTTAACTCATTCAAGTCGTTCCACCCGGAATTAATACAAAGCTGTCAATTTGAAGAATTTGTTTCAAGGGAAGTAAATCTGTGCGCACACCACACTTTGGTCACTTCTAAACTCGCTTAGACCACAGTTTTGTCTCTTACTTTGCGTTTGTAGTGGTTTGAAGCGGGGGGGGAATCTAATTGCTGTAGTTTTTCTATATAAAGTCTATATATACAAAAAAGTCTGATCTACCACTTCCCTATGTCCAAACCTGAAGTAAAAACCTGTAATCTTCTTTCATTTCTCCTTTTGTCTATGTACGTTTTGTTTATGTGTATGGCTGGAGTGATTTGCGAGTTTTTGTTAATAATTCAAAATCATTGCGATGCGAATGAGTTAAAGAGGTTTAACAGGGCGGCTCTCCTTGAAGCGAAGTACAAAGCTGAGGCATGACATGGGCAGAGACAAAGGAGGTGGTAGGGACAAAATATGGGAAGGTCAGAATTTGTTTGTCTTAATCTGTAATTCAGGGAGAAGCCACTGTAAAAAACGACGACACAAAAACAACCTGAATTCAGACACATAGCTTGAAGGGAAGACCCCGCATACTTAGCATCAGTGGTGAGCGTTGGGAATTTTGACCATCAGTCCCACCAATGGCTATCACAAGTAACAACCTGTGTTAGAGCCAATCCCACAGAAACCGAAAACCAGTGAAAATGGTTAATCCACCATAACAAGGTCTCAGGGGGGGGGAAATCGTGTATCAGTTCTAGCACATTTATATCAATCCCTGGGACTGACATATCAATAATGTTTTCAGTATTCTGGTTTTCCAAAAAAACAGGGTAAAGGTCAAGATGTGCCACCCCCCCTGCATTTCTCGGTTAATTGCATTTTTCCGTACCTCAGTACACCGCGATTTGTCACAGTTGTGGTTTGTTGCGTTTTTCCATCTTATAGGGTTAGGGCTAGGGTTAGGGTATTCCAAAAAGGTTATTAGCTAAAAAGGTTCCTAAAATACAGCTTTATGTATGGTAAGAAAGGCAAAAACGGAAAAATACAATTAACCGAAAAATGTAGGGGGGGGGGGGGGGTGTGGCACATCTTGACCTTTACCAAAAACAGTATTTTACTGGTTACATTTACCAGGTAATGGGACCACCGATCAACACACACACACAAACCCACCCAAAAAATGCAAGAAATAGCACAACCTCATCCTCGATGACATAAAACGACTTGAGAAAACTACTGTATTTTACGGACTATAAGGTGCTACTTTTCTCCCCAGACAGAGAGCCCTGCTTCTTACAATGTGACCAGCAAAATAGTAAGAAACCATAATACAGTGGAACCTCCCTTATAAGACCTTCAAAAATCAGCCCTCTTCCCAAATGAGGTCTTATAAGGATGGGGGTCTTATAAGGGAGGGGTCTTATAAGGGAGGGGTCTTATAAGGGAGGGGTCTTATAAGGGAGGGGTCTTATAAGGGAGGGGTCTTATAAGGGAGGGGTCTTATAAGGGAGGGGTCTTATAAGGGAGGGGTCTTATAAGGGAGGTCATTTTAATACTTACAAAGAAGGGCAATGTCTCAGAGAAGTAGGTCTTATGTGGGAGGAAGTCTTATAAAGCCCCTCCCCCCCCAAAAAAGAGGTCTGTTTCCTGTTTCATCAGTTTGAAAAATAGGCTTCTTTTTTTTTTTTTTTAATGTACATCAAAATGATGCACTGGGTGGTGACTTTTTGCATCAAAATCGGTCACCTGTACGTCATTGACGGCTGTGACGCACATATTTGCGTAGTCGGGAACACACTGCTTTGGTTTTATTGATTTAAAAAAAAAAAAAATTCGTCACTGGTCCAAAAAAAGTTTAGGGTCGGCGACCAAAAACTAGGGTCGGTCGGGAAACTGGAAACAAACCTTTTTTCTTTTTTTTTGGGGGGGGGACTAATGGGAAGTCTTATAAGGGAGGTTCCACTATAACAAAATCTGAATTTTGTGAAGAATTTTTTTTTGGGGGGGCTTATAGTCCGTAAAATATGGTAACATCTTGTAATCAAAATTTCGCACTCATGAACACAACTGTCACAGCAATCTTAATGGTATATACTATATATGTACCCGTCACAATTATTATGGTTTAACCCTTTCACCGCCAGCCATATTTCAGCCCAAAATTGCTATTAAATTTACCTGGGCGGAGAACAAAATCCGTCTGCAGTATTGGGGATTCTTCTGTGACATATGTATAAAATAGGGTCTATCCTTACTTCCCCAAACTAAGACAATAGGGTCTGTGGATAATAGACCCGCAGTACACTAATTCCCCTCATTCTGGCTCCTTTCAGTTTTCCACAGGGAGCTAAACGTTTCAGGTAATTTATTTTAACAGAGGCAAATATTCGTATCATTGATTTGGGTTAGGGATAGGAAAAGACCTTACAAGTGGCATACCACCATAAAACAATGTAAGCCTAATGGATAAAACACTTTAAATTGGTTTATGCTGGTGACGAGTGTTAACAAAAGGCATGAACTGGAAGAGGCTGAGAAAAGCTACTGTGGACCCCAATTTGATGCCTTTTAGTGACATAGGTGTTAAATCGCTGTGGTGCTAAAATGCGACGTTGGCGGGGAAAGGGTTAATTGAATGGACCCGCTGATGTCGAGATAATGGCACAGATCATCACAATGATAAAAAATGAAGCCGTAGATGTTACACAGACCCGTGCGCAATGATTAGGCGACGATGAAAACGATGGCACTTGAGCGCTGCACCGGGTCGAAGAAATGGCCCATGGTCCTGTCACAAAGTAGTGCTCACTGAATAACGTCCACTGACATTACAGTGGAACCTCCCGTATAAGACCTCCCTCCCATGTAAGACCTACTTCTCTGAGACATTGCCCTTCTTTGTAAGAACAGTGGAACCTCCCTTACAAGACCTCCCTCCCATGTAAGACCTACTTCTCTGAGACATTGCCCTTCTTTGTAAGTACAGTGGAACCTCCCTTATAAGACCTCCCATTATAAGACTCCCTCCCGTATAAGACCTACTTCTCTGAGACATTGCCCTTCTTTGTAAGTACAGTGGAACCTCCCTTATAAGACCTCCCATTATAAGACTCCCTCCCATATAAGACCTACCTCTCTGAGACATTGCCCTTCTTTGTAAGTACAGTGGAACCTCCCTTACAAGACCTTCAAAAATCATCCAAAATGAGGTCTTATAAAGGAGGGGTCTTATAAGGGAGGTCATTTTACTACTTACACAGAAGGGCGATGTCTCAGAGAAGTAGGTCTTATATGGGAGGGAGACTTATAATGGGAGGTCTTATAAGGGAGGTTCCACTGTATTAAAATGACCTCCCTTAAAAGACCCCTCCTTTATAAGACCTCATTTTGGATGATTTTTGAAGGTCTTATATTAACCCTCTCACTCTGATCAATCGAACCGCGAATCGATCATGAGTACCAAGTGATGGGAAGTAACTCTGAACGTCACACCAAATCTTTTATTTAAAAAAATCACCCAAAATAAAGTCGAACTCACATTTAATTTATGAAAGATGCATATTGAATAGCAATGATGATATTTTCATTCCAAAGCTAACACAATGTCACACAACAAACCATGAATTAGAAGAAAAAATCCGTAATGGCACTCTGAGCATCGCGCCGAGTCAATACTGCGCACGTCACGTGGAAAGAAGAAAATAAATTGGGGTCACTTCGAAAAATCCGTTCAAAAAGACTAGTGGGTGCTTTCCCTTGCTGTAAGAACCAAAGGTAACCTGAGGTAAAGGAAGAACTAACTTAGTATATTGCATTGTGGGTAGGGAGAAAGTGAAAGTGAACGTACTAGACCTGGCGTTCAGCGGGCGCAATCGGCGCATACGGGCTGCATGAGTTGACACAATTCGGTCGAATTTGGTGTCTGTGTCCTAGAGATTATATTTTTCGTGGGCGATTTTATGTAAAAAACTTATGACATTTTTATTACTTTTTGGCTCACTTTTTGTCAATTAATCAAACTATTATTGAACATAACAATATATTATACATAGTTTTTGTCATGATTTTATCTCCTATGAATGTACTTCCCAAATATTGCTACTATTAGTCAGACAATTGATTGTAAATGGGAGGAAAAGCTGTTTATTTCAACATAACGCTATTCTGGCCATTTTGTGAAAACCGCCATTTTTAAAGGGCAATAACTCAAAAACTAGCACGGTGACCAATATTTTTTTTTCATTTCTGAATTCCTTTCATGAAATATATATCTGGTGCAAAGTTTCAGAATTTTTCTCATTAGGTCGCCAGGTGCAGGATATGTCCTTAAGGGAGGTTCCACTGTATGATCCTTTCTGTGTTCTATGCAATAAAGGCCTTGTGGGCATTAGATCCGCAATTCACAAGATCCATACGGAAACCCCATGCACTTATGTAAGACATAAGCGGATAGTGATTATGGATGGGTTTCCGCGTGTAATGGGCACACTCTTTAACCCTTTCACCGCCAGCCATATTTCAGCCAAAAATTTCCATTAAATTTACCTGGGTAGAGAACAAAATCCATCTGCAGTATTGGGGATTCTTCTGTGAGATATATAAAATAAGGTCTATCCTTACTTCCCAAAACTAAGACAATAGGGTCTTTGGATAATAGAACCCAATTTGAGGCCTTTTAGTGATATAGGTGTTAAATCACTGTGGTGCTAAAACTTTGGCGGTAAACTTCGTTTTTTTCCCTCCAGATTGTGCATGGGTTTCTGAGTGGAACTTGCGTGTGTATGTGCACGCAGCTTAAAGGCCTTCGCACACTAGCATCAGGCGTCAATTGTTTCTCAGAGCAACGCCTTGACGCGTTGACGCCTGCATCACAGCACACATTGTAGCGAGGCAGTGGTGTTCTCACACACGACTCTTGTCGCTTCGCCTCTTGTCGCGCGAACTTCCTTATTTGGAAAGCAAGGAAAGATTACTCTAGCGTCAGACGCTTTATTTCGGGTTCGAGCAAGTGTGCCATTTTTTTTCTTCAATCAGAGTTATGGTCCTTCCGTCCGTTGTGATTGGCTAGTTTCACGATCTCTGCGATCTTGAGCATCAAAATTAGAGCCGGTTCTATTCTCGAGCAACCAAAAATCGCGCAGCTACGCATAAAAAATCCTGCCGCGCCGCAAATCTCTCACACGCAAGCGGCGCATCAAACTGCGCCTTGCAGCAAAAAATCGCCGCGATCTCGAGATCTTGACGCTAGTGTGCGAAGCCCTTAAAGCAGACAATTGCAAATCCAATCCTCTTATCTTGGAAGAAATACCAATACAGTGGATTCCTGCTTAACTCAAAAACGGGTAACTCAAAAACACTGGATAACTCACAATAATTCTGGGTCCCAGTTTAATCATATTTATTCTATAAAGTCTTTTTAACTCAAAATATTGGCTATCTCAAAATAAAATTTCAGTCCCAGCGATTTTGACTTAAGCGATTTTCACTGTACTTGCTAATGCTGTTCTGAAGAAAAAAAAGGTTTTGAAACTTTGGCTGAATCAAGGTACCCAAAAACAATCTCTAAAGTGTTGAAAAATCGATCTCTATCACAACGTAATGAATACGAGATTATAAGAAGAGTACGCAAGAAGCCATGATACTATGGTACTTCATCGAGAGTCTGTCCCCAAACTTTTAAGTTTGAAACTGCTTAGAACTTTAACTCACTCTTTACTGGCCGATTGCTTCCCTTTACAACCGTTCAATACTAATGTACGCTATAGCGTACATAGCGTTTAACCATTCACAATTCACAACTCCGCGAAGCCATGCAACCCAAACTGGCATAGAAGTGTTCCTCTACGGTCCCTTAATAGTTTTCAACCAATGAAATCTTTTTAGTACCGCAATGAATGAAAACGAATCACTACCCCTCTCTTCATCTTCTTTGTTATGCTTTTTTTTAAAATCTGCTAATAATAAAAAATTTTACTTTGGAATTATAACATATGCTAGCTTTTATTATTATAAATACCGCAAATTTTCAAAACTGTGTGGCTAAGCATTATTTTTGAAATAATTTTTAAGTAATGATGTAAACCCGCCTAGTGTGGAACGTTTGTGCGTGGCATGTACGCTATAGCGTGCAATAGTATAGAGAGAGTTAAGAAAGACATCACTCATTTTGTGCTGCTTCAATATTTGTAGTTGTTGCATTTTTTGCATCTCTGCAAATCTTTGTGCTCCAATGAAAAGGCTGAGAATCCAGCATGTGACATCTGTGACCAAAAGTTTATTCTAGTATTACTAGGCATGATAACAACAAGACAATACCCAATCTTTTTTTTAATTCTATAACTATTCAATAGTTTATCATCATCACAAATTCAAAGTTAATTATTTTTCCATAACAAAAATCTATCCTTTTAGGTTTTTTTATGAACAAACAACAGTATCACCCAATTCAATAAGTCAACAAAATCTTGTCTTACTCGAGTCGTTTGTCAATTTTGTTTTTCTGTTAAAAAACAGTGCGATCACCAACCATTATGAATAACTAGACAAATATATTCATGGCATAAATACAATGAAAGAAAAAAGAACATGTTGTCAATGACTTGCTGATTTATTCCAATCTCCCAACAATGATATTGAATCACATCACTTAGTGAGCTTTGTAACAAACAAATCAACAAC
This sequence comes from Phymorhynchus buccinoides, assembly GCA_017654935.2. Classification (NCBI taxonomy): domain Eukaryota; kingdom Metazoa; phylum Mollusca; class Gastropoda; order Neogastropoda; family Raphitomidae; genus Phymorhynchus; species Phymorhynchus buccinoides. The sequence continues at coordinate 29,367,037 of CM065700.1, read as the reverse complement.
ACTGTCATGACTTATATTTGGAATAAATAATTATTAATCAACCAGTACCATGCAACCATTTTTGCTGAAATTATTTACCAATTTTGTTTTTGTATTTTCTTTCTTTCCCCTTTTTCCTTTAAAAATTTTTTTTTTCTTAAAGACCCACAGAGCCGGCTGGATTAAGTCCCTTGGTTTTTTCTGGGTCGATGTGGTCCACATTTAGACTTACCTCGTATACGATCGAGGCTGCTCTTTAAAGTGATGCCTCGTTTTCGTGACTGTCCTCGTATACGATCGAGGCTGCTCTTTAAAGTGATGCCTCGTTTTCGTGACTGTCCTCGTATACGATCGAGGCTGCTCTTTAAAGTGATGCCTCGTTTTCGTGACTGTCCTCGTATACGATCGAGGCTGCTCTTTAAAGTGATGCCTCGTTTTCGTGACTGTCCTCGTATACGATCGAGGCTGCTCTTTAAAGTGATGCCTCGTTTTCGTGACTGTCCTCGTATACGATCGAGGCTGCTCTTTAAAGTGATGCCTCGTTTTCGTGACTGTCCTCGTATACGATCGAGGCTGCTCTTTAAAGTGATGCCTCGTTTTCGTGACTGTCCTCGTATACGATCGAGGCTGCTCTTTAAAGTGATGCCTCGTTTTCGTGACTGTCCTCGTATACGATCGAGGCTGCTCTTTAAAGTGATGCCTCGTTTTCGTGACTGTCCTCGTATACGATCGAGGCTGCTCTTTAAAGTGATGCCTCGTTTTCGTGACTGTCCTCGTATACGATCGAGGCTGCTCTTTAAAGTGATGCCTCGTTTTCGTGACTGTCCTCGCATACGATCGAGGCTGCTCTTTAAAGTGATGCCTCGTTTTCAATGTGCATGGCAGCAACACTTGGTCAAAATAAGATTTTTTACCAGCTATAAGAAGGAAAACACATGAAATACATGATTTTGACAGCCGGCTCTGTAGGTCTTTAAAAACCTCATTAGATCTCATTTTTCAGATCTCTTCAAACTTTCTGCACTGTTTGGTCTTTTTGCTTTTTTAGCAAAATCCCCTCCCCTCCCCTTAACCCCCCCCCCCCCCCCCCCCCCCCCCCCCTAAAAACAACAAAACAAAACAAACAAAAATACCCCAACAACGAAAACATGACGTACACCGCTTTTGTCACTAGATCTGAGCAAGATTGATGCTCTTCTTCATGTCGTCGTCGGTGAAATTCAAAAAAATCTCGTAGCTCAATTTTGAGAAAAATGATAAAAAAAAGTTTTAAAAATTAACCGCGTTTACTACAATTGATTAACTATGATGAATATGTTGTTCAAGACATTGCGAGTTCGGTCCCGCATTTTATTAAAATTACTTCTTTTTGTTTTTATATACTTGAAAAGAACGAAGATACGAGGTTTTTGTCCTTAAGTAGATCTGAATTTGGGACTTAAGAGTTTTTCTTCTCTTTTCACAACCTCATTTACCCCAGATAGAAAGTTGTTAAAGATACAAGTTTTTGGTGGAAGGTGGCAGGAAAAATGAGAGAGCTGACTATGTATCTAACTAAAAAAAAAAAAAAAATTGAGATACGAGGTTTTTGAATTTCACCGACGATGTTTTGCTGAACAATGACGCCATTTTCCGTCACTGTATCTGGTCGAGGTTGATCCTCTTCTTCATGATCTTGTCCTAAGTACATGTGTTCTGCTGAACATAAAACAATAACAATAACGCAATTTTCCGTCACTGTGTCTGATCGAGGTTGAGCCTCTTCTTCATGATGTTGCCGCAGCAGTCTCAAGCCAGCTAAATCCTCGAAGGTTGCACCACCAAAAAAATATTGGGTTATGCTGCACTGACGGTATTTAGTACTTTATAGTCACTGAGGCGACCCACAGATGCACTAACCCCACCTACCCTACCAACACAAGAGCAACCCTACAGTCAAGCCTGGAAGCTGTAAGTAGTAGTAGGGGCAAGTTGGTGTTGAGTGAGGATGGGTCCCCCCAAAGACCAAACTAAATCCTTGAGGCTGCACCACAAATAAAACACAGCAAAAATATATTACAGTGGAACCTCCCTTATAAGACTCCTTCCCACATAAGACCTACTTCTCTGAGACATTGCCCTTCTTTGTAAGTATTAAAATGACCTCTCTTATAAGACCCTTCCCTTATAAGACCTCATTCCTTCCATAAGGGTCTATGACCAATTGGACGATAATCTCACTATCTGGAAGACCTCATTTTGGATGATTTTTTTAAGGTCTTATAAGGGAGGTTCCACTGTATAAGCATTTTGGGTCACTGTATCTGGTCGAGATTAATTCTCGGTAAAGGTAAAGATGTGCCACCCCCCCTGCATTTCTCAGTTAATTGTATTTTTCCGTTTTTGCCTTTCTTACCATACATAAAGCTGTATTTAAGGAACATTTTTAGCTAATAACCTTTTTGGAATACTAACCCTATCCCTAACCCTAGCCCTAAACCTAACCCTACCCCCCACTATGTACTGCAGTACACCGCGATTTGTCACAGTTGTGGTTCGTTGCGTTTTTCCGTCTTATAGGGTGGGGGGTAGGGTTAAGCTTAGGGCTAGGGTTAGTATTCCAAAAAGGTTATGAGCTAAAAATGTTCCTAAGATACAGCTTTATGTATGGTAAGAAAGGCAATAACGGAAAAATACAATTAACCGAGAAATGTAGGGGGGGTGGCACATCTTGACCTTTACCTAATTCTCTTCTTCATGATGTTGCCTGGGCAACAGTCCTGGGCCAGCTAATCCTGAAGGCTGCACCACTAAAACAAAATTGGATGGCACTGCACTGGTGACGACGCACTCTCCACGAAGGAACAGCCCGAATTTTCACAGAGCCGAGCGTCTGTGACTAGACCAAAAAAATAACACCGTACCATTGGAACTAAACTAGCCAATAACTACTACACAGCATTTTTGGGGTCACTGTATCTGGTCGAGGTTGACCCTCTTCTTCATGATGTTGCCGTAGCAGTCCTGGGCCAACACCACGATGACAGAGCAGCTGTCGGGCACGTTCTTGATGCGGGACCTTTTCAGCAGGAACTGGGAGGGCGGGGCCTCCCCGAGGAACTCCCAGTGGTGGAACACCATGCCCTCCGCGTCGTTGCGCAGCTCGATGAGGCGCAGGGTGTTGTCCGACTTCACCGTCAGCCTGCTCAGCGCCAAAGAGAAAATAAAGGGGTTTTTTGTGGGAGTTTTAACCATATCTTATCATATCACATCTTTTACATGGATGCAACTGGAGAAAATCGAAAAACAGGCAAGGCAGGGGTCTCAGGTTGTCAAGGGGGGCAACGCGCCCTCTGAAGCTGAAGAAAAAGCAAAATCGTACCAATTTGAAGCTTATTCCAGGCTGGTAAAGTGAGAATTCAACACTTTTTTCCCCTTGAACAATTTTTTTTGAATCAAAATTTTGAAAAACAGGCGCCGGGGGGTCAAAATTTTGAAAAACAGGCGCCGCCTTGTATCCGAGGCAAGGTTGCATCCATGCTTTTACATTGATCAGTCCAAGGATCGATAAAGAGGGCCGGGGCCCTCGAAATATCTCGCTCCGGTTTATGTGGTGTTCTGTTTTTTGTTAACATTCGCAAGTTTTACTTTTCTAAGCCGAGTTGTTAGGATTTTACTGGAATAATTTGTCAACTAACATTAAGGCTGCACCTCCAATGGATACATAAGGCGGCCGATTCATATTAGCCAAACTTCTTCAGCCACTTCTTGGAACCGGTGTTCCCTCGCACTAGTGCCGTTATCTTCGGGCTGCTTCTCCGAGACAATGCAGTAGCTGTTTCTGCAACATCTTCTGCACACTCGTTTGGCAGAGGATTTCTTTTTTTTACTTTGCCGCCACAAAAATCAAAGAAGAAGAGCGTCGTTGTCCGCTTCATTTTGAAAAAAATTCAACATGGCGGGTAGGAGTTTAGCTAAAACGAGATGAACGCGATTGGTTGATTTACACTAACATTGTAAAGGAACCAATGAAATGTCGAAAATCATTCATTCCTGCTCGATGCTTTCGGTTTGTGCAGACGACGGATTTAGCAGACGACGAAGGAATTCCCGCAGCGAGGTAAAAAGTGCGGGCAGTTCTGCAAATATGCGGGCGTCGGCCCGCGCTTATTACGATTATTGCTACAGATTTATTGTACCAATCCCGCGCCCTAGAATCAGCTCTGTATATATCACATTTTAAAAATGGAAAATACGAGGGGAAAACAAAACAAAAACCATGCTCTCCGCATCATTGCGCATCTTGATCAGGTGCCGGGTGTTGTCTGACTTCACCGTCAGCCTGCCAGGGAAATGTTTTTAAAGTTTCTTGTTTTGAATGTTCAGCAGGTGCATTTTTAATGCATTTTTGAAGAAAAAAAAAAAAAAATTGGCAGAAAAAAAAAAAGTTGCTGTCTCAAGAATTCTATGTTGTGGGCTTTCTTTCTCGATGCGTTGTTTTACGATTATTTTCATCCTCGTGAATTCTGTTTAGTTGGATTTTGATTTTTACTTCTCTCAATGCATTTAGCCCTTTCACCCCAACATAGCATTTCAGTACCACATGGAGTCATGTCACCCTAAATGGCGTCAAATCAGGGTCTTTATCCAGACCTGTTTACAAAAAATCTTCACTGTCAGTAATCCCAAGCTCTGAAATCAAATTTCAGGCATCTGTCCGTAAATTTGGGGTGACCAAAATTTTTTGCTGCCATCAAACCTTTTGTTGAGCTCACTACGCGAACGTATATGACGCTGAAACTTTCCATCCAAACCTAACTTCTAAAACATGCTTTCTGCGTTGAGGCGGGAAGACCTCGCTTTTCTCCGTGGCGTCCGATCAGGATCAGAGTCTTGATCCGAAACAAGTCCGTTTTTTCGGCATGCCTTCAGATGCACAAAACCGAGAAAAATGGCGGCATGGAGAAATAAACCGGAAGTATCGATTCAAGGTACATCACACTGATTTGATACCCTTTGATAGCAGACGACACAGTAGCGAGTACGGCTCAAACGCCATGGTCTTCTTTCCAGACCTCTTTTTTTACCCGCACTCGTTCACGGAAATCAGTAATTTGTTGCTGACCGTAATCAGTAATCGGAGGTCTCAAAACGTAAATTTGCTGGACAAATCCGTAGGAAAAACGCTGCCATCAATGACCTTTTCTTGAGCGGGAGGGGAGGGGCGCGAATGTACACGCACGCTGCAACTTTTTCCACCCAAACCCAACTTCAACAACTGCGTTGAGGCGGGAGGGCAGACCTCGCTTTTTTCTTTGACGTCCGATGTACCGCTTGCATCTACTATCTTTTTCGGCATGCCTTCAGATTGCACTTCGTACCAAGAAAAATGGCGGCATGGAGAAATAAACCGGAAGTACGGACATTCAAGGGACATCACTCGAAGTGATACCTTTGATAGCAGACGACACAGTAGCGAGTACGGCTCAAACGCCATGCCTTCTTTCAATTTTCTTCTTCTTTTTTTTCCGCACTCGTTCAGCGGAAATGCAGATTTTTGTTGTTGCTGACCGTAATAGCGTAATCGGAGGTCTCAAAACGTAATGACGGCAATCGTCTCTACGGACAAATCCGTAGGAAAAACAGGTCTGGTTATCCAATGACCTGTATTGATAATCTTGGGAGATTAGGAAAGGCCTTCCCCGTGTAAGGGATTAAAAACTTGTGCGGGGCCGGTTTTTTCTTGAACAAATAGTTGCCCCCACGTTTTCTGGAAGTTCGTTGTGCTTGTAACTCTCTCTAATCTTTCACTGCTCTTTGACTCTGCCTTTTTTTTTTGCTTAAAGTAATATCTACGCATCTTTCTCACTTTTAAAAACCGGTCCAGGTTTCTCGCCTGCACCGTTTTTTTTAGAAACCGACCAAGAAACTCTAAGGAAAAATTTCTCTAGCTGAAGATGGACATGCTGGGCCCAACTATTCTTTAACCGTTTCACTGCCGAGCAAAGCTTTATTTTCCGGGGCAACTATTTGCCAAGCCGTTTTAGGTTGCAGGAGTCTATCGCAAAACTTTCTGAATAAAAGTGCATATAACCTATGCTTTTCTGAACGGGGATTGAATATACTATCCTTTGAGAACACTCTCACATGCATTCGAACATACTGCGTAAAGCATATGGATAGAAAACGGGAAACTCTTAGAATAACCCTATGACGGATATTTCCGTGACGGGGCAGTTTATACGTTACCGGAAGTTGACGGAAATATCCGTGACGGGGCAGTGAAAAGGTTAATTAGGCGCATAACGGCAGCACGACGGATCTGCGCTCATAATTGACAGGAAACTGTCTGAACAATTGAAGAAGACAAAGAAGAAGCTTTATACTTGTCATAAGGGAACATTAAGTAATGCAGACGCCCTCTTTTCCCTAACCTGGTGGGCTTGACAGAAATGTTGGGATGAAAAAAATGGCTGGTGGAGAAAGTGTTTTACAAATGTGGGAGAGAATGGATGATCTATCACAAAAGGAACCACAATTTATTTTAACCCTTTCACCGCCAACGTCGCAGTTTTGCACCACAATGATTTAACACCCATGTCACTAAAAGGCCTCAAACCAGGGTCTGTTATCCAAAGACCCTGTTCTCTTGGTTTTGGGAGGTAAGGATAGGCCTTACTTTAAATATGTCACAGAGGAATCCCCAATATTACAGGTGTTTTTTTTTTTTTCTCTACCCAGGTAAGTTTAATGGACAATTTTTGCTGAAAAATGGCTGGCGGCGAAAAGGTTAAACTAAGGCTGTGTACACACATAAGCGGATATTCCATGCGGAAACCTGTGCGCAATCCATAAATAAGTGAAGCAAAGAAGGGAAAAGATTTGCGCACGTGTCCGAATTTCCCCTATATGCGCAAACATTTATCCTTCTTTCTTCCACTTATTTAGGGTTTTCCGTACGGAACTTACGCGTCTAATGTGAACCCGGCCTAAGGAGACAAAACAAATATGTAATTAAGGAGCATTTCATTGCTGGCTTAGCAAATGCATAAGCCAATGCAAACGAGTTGAAAAGCACACATACCCTTCCAAGACTGGGTTCTTTCGCACATCACTGGGGGCTGGGGGGTTGAACCATCTGCACAGAAAACATACGTGTTGCTGTTACATACAAGTTTCAGAAGAAAAAACACTGGCATTGTGGTAGCAAGCGATGCATATGTATGAGCGAGTGACAGAATAGTCAAGTTTGACTGTGGTCACTTACAGGAAGGAAGGAAGGAAGGAAGGAAGGAAGGAAGGAAGGAAGGAAGGAAGGAAGGAAGGAAGGAAGGAAGGAAGGAAGGAAGGAAGGAAGTGTGTGATGCATGTGAGTGTGTGAGAGCGTATGCATGCGTGCATAAGTGTATGAGAGTGCATGCATGCATGTGTGTTTGTGCATGCGAGCGTGAGAGCAATTTTACACAAGAAACTGTCTTTTCCACCCCCCTATTATTAACTACCGTAATTTACGGCCTATTAGGCACAACTTTTTTTTTTTTACTGAACTTTGACCCCTGCGACCAATCCGGCGCATGCGCCCTTTCTAAACTCTAAACAGAAACAAGTAAGGGGGTCGAGAGTTGAAATGAACAACTCACCATGCTCTGGTAGCTTCCACAACAAACCGACAACAGTTCACTCACATTGCACTTTCGCTTCACGATCGTATAAGGCGACACAGCGCATAAGGCGCACACCACTGCTTTTTAATTTTTTTTCGTAAATTAAACACAGATAGGGCGCATACACCCGATAAGGCGCAAAGAAACCAAAGAAATAAAAAAAAGGAAGAACGAAATGATCAGCGAAAGTAACGCCATTACAGGTCTCTTGCTGTGTCCGATTGTGATCACGTAAATTACGGTATTACAAACAATGGCATGTAAAATACTCCTCCCCTCTCTTTTGGGTTTATAATTTTTTGGGGGATAAAAAGGGGTGTGAAGAAAAAGGTACCTGTAGAATGTCTCAGACACTTCCGTAGAATGTATTTATAAAGGCTGGTTCAACGGGCAAGAAGGCGGTTTCAGCAAAGTGTTGTGGAGCGCAATTAGAGCACAGTGAGACACAAAGAACATTGCTGGCCGTCCACTGCATCCTGGCTTATCTCCAGTCGTCTTGACTACGTCTTGCCACTGGACCCAGATGGGCTGGGACGAGAGAGCGAGGTTGACGACCCTGCGCAACTCTCCCTCACTTGAATCCAACTCACGCGCAAGTCATCTTCAACACAAAGTGTCCCTAAAGAACTTCAACATCAATGTCTCCTCATGGGAAACGCTGGCACAGAACAGACCAGCATGGCGTGGTGCAGTAACGAAGGGAGCCACCAACTTCGAGGCGCACCGCATCGAGACATCGCAGGCAAAGCGTGAGGCATGCAAGATCCGCCTAAACAGTTGCAGCTCTGCAACCCTGACAGATCCCCACCCCCAAGTCTTTCTCCTGTCCTCACTGTCAGAGATCCTGCCAGGATCGCATTGGCCTCACTACCCATATATGCGAACTCATCCAGCATCTTAGATTTCCACAAGAACGAACTGTTGAAACATGGTCATCATCCCTCGGGACGACGGACGAACGATTATTTCTAAAGGTACAGCAGTCTTTATTTCATCTTTTAGAATTTTTTGGCTGCAGCATGAAGAGCCAGGAGAGAGCATTTGCAGGGCATATGAATTAACAGCTCAACTATTTACCAGACTTTCTCTCCCTCCACTTCCCCACCTCTCACCCCCTTCTGCACCACATACCGATTGGTGCATCTCAATTGCACCGATTCTAATTACCTGTATACTCATTTGCGCCAGTTGTTGCCATCAATTGCGGACGATTGAAAGATTCAATGGTCGTTAATAGAAATTGTTCGGAAATAATTAAGGGGAGTAATTTCATGGTATGTGGGAGTGATCTTGCCTAATTCAATCGGTCAAACAGGGGGAATTACTCTACCTTCAGGTAGATCCCCAGCTCTCGGCTCGCGTGTTTGATTAGACTTACATCACTTAGAACACTGTGCGTCATTTTAAAATTGATGTCATTTATGCAAGTTCTCTCAGTTTGTGGATACTGGCCGCCCCTCATTTTTCTAAACAAATGTTTGCAAGTCACTGACTCGCATCCTGCGGTTTCAAGCTTCAACGCCATTGTTGCACTGTTGCTATGGAATTTGACCGAGTAATGGAGGTAAACAATTCTAATTTTCACAAAGTGCTCTCCCCTTGTTTTTTTCAGAAAATCGTCTATTGCTACCTAACCTCGAGAGATGCAGCCTTACCGATGGAAGCGCAGGAGGACGGCGGAGGAGCGCGCCCAGTGGGCCCCAGCGTCGCAGAACTGGATGTTGGGCAGGACCTGGGCGGGGGTCACGTCCTCCGGGGAGTTGGGCAGGGTGGAGGGGGTGGAGTCTGTGGGAGACATGCTGGAGGCTGAGGCCGAGCTCTGGGTGGAGATGGAACTGGGACGTCGCTCTACACACACACACACACAAAGACACAAGATGCATTAGACACTAGAGTTGAGAACCGGTGTGAAGAGAATATTCTACCTCATGAAATAAGTAGGCATTCCTCCATTCGAAGTGTTTGCTTGTCCACCATTGTGAATTTTACGAAACTAAGTGGCATGGCTTTGTACATCGAATTCTCGGCAAAGATGTAGATTTACACCCTCCTGCTCTATAACTTGGTTATTTCCATGGTTAGGGTTAGGGTTAGGATTAGGATGGTTATAGTTCGCATGCGAAGGGTAAATATTTCATGGGAGCTACTTATTTCTCATGACACCAGTTCAAAAATCTGAACCGGTTTCAACCGGTTTCACCAGTACTCGCATCACTAGGTTCACCTATGCAAACACATATTTATTTGTCAGAATATTCACACACATGCACGCACGCGCATGCACGCACACGCACACACACACACAATAAAGAAACTTATGACTTATGAAACACACACACTCAATTCAACACTCAGTCAAAGTCAAAGCCATACACCAGACTGCGATGAGAATCAGTGTTGTTCTTTGAAAAGAATGCGTTACTCTAAGAAAAACTTACTTTCAGTTTGCAGTTAAAACAATGGTTCACAGCAACTCGAACTGGTTTTTCGAACCGCGAAAGTTTCGCACCGGTTTTTCGGTTCAAACCAGTTTCCCCCCCACCTCTATTAGACACTTGCAAAGGCATACCAACATCACACACACATACACATTAACATACCAACGCAACGTCACACACGCATACACATTAACGCATACACATTAACATACCAACAGGGACACACACGCATACACATGTAACATACCAATGCAATGTTACACACGCTGGCAACGTCACACACGCATACACATTAATATACCAATGCAACATCACACACACGCATACACATTAACATACCAATGCAATGTCACACACACATGCACATTAGCATACCAACGCAACGTCACACACACATTAATATACCAACGCAACGTCACACACATTAACATATGAACGCAACGTCACACACATGCATACACATCAACGTACCAACGCATTATAAAAACACCAATGGTTGCACCTTGAACGCAACGTCACACACATGCTCAACGTACCAACGCATTATAAAAACACACAGGTTGCCTTGGCTTAACTTAGGCTGTGTCAGACCAATTGACATAGGCTAGAACACCAAGGCTACATCAAGATTTTGTTATGCTCTGCATAGTTATGTGGGGATTATCTTTAGCGATGACAAGCTCCTAGCATAACATCATCAGTCTCCAAAATCCTCTGAAGTCGGGGGAGTGTGGCTGCCCAATTGTGGTAGGGTAATCAAAAACAGTCACACACACAATGTTCTCATCCCTAGCTAGCTGATGGGTTTCTACCATAGTGTTCAAGTGCTTCGGCTGTTGGGATGATCCCTGGAGTCTTTTAGCCAGGGTGTGACAACAACAACAACAACAAAACACACAGGGAGACACTGCATCTAAGATTAAAGCAAAAAGTTATGGGATTTTTCGGGCCCAAACCGCCTCCTAAGTCCAGTGTGAGTGTGCTATGGCTCAATCTACACAGACATACGAATGCAAACTCAGCACACACATACACACTTGACTAATATACAAATGCATGCACACACTCATTAACACATAGATAGAGTCACACATAATATAAGTTGACAAGTTGTGGAATTTTGTTGGCCCAGACCGGCTCTTACCAAGAGTGAGTACGCTATCACTCAATTTACACATACGATGCAAACTCACACATGTATTTTTGTTTTGTTTTTTGGTATATTCTAGTTACAGAGACTTATCTCTGTGAAATTTGGGCTGCTCTCCCCCGGAGAGCGCATCGATGCAAGTGCAGCACCATCCCAATTTATTATTTTTAAATTGGGGGGGGGGGGGGGGGGGGGGAGGGCACAGGGTGAGGAGGGGGTGTGGGCACACTTGGAAAACCAAGCTATTAATTTGGCCATACCAGATATACTCATTAACATAAAAATGCATACACACACTCATAAACACGCAAGAGAGAGAGAGGGAGACACGTGTATGAGCAAAATGAGAAGTTGCGTGATTCTTTTTTTTTTGGGGGGGGGGGCCAGACTGGCCCCTACCCCCAACATGAGGGTGGAAATCGCTCACCTTTAGCGATGCTGCCAACCAGAGAGCCGTCAGAGCCGACGGTCAGTTCCGCGAGCGCCTCCGCTCCTCCCAGAAGAGAGGTGGAGGAGGGGTCGTGGGAGATGGTGCGGTGGGTCTCGCTGCCATCGTAGTTCCTCACCGAGAAGGTCATGGACGGCGACTTGACCGGCTTGAAGGCGTTCTCCACCTTGATGACCAAAGGGGGAGGCGGAACGTACACCTGCTCCGTGCTGCTGGAGCGCGACACCGACAATGAGCCCACGTGAAATACCTGTAGTGCAGGTCAGGAGGGGTAAAATTATACAGCGCACTCATTGTAGTATTGGGGAAGAGAAGGGTGGGTTTGGAGAGAGGGGGGTAGATGGTGGGAGGGGCTGAGGGAGAGACAGGGGGAGGGGATGGAGAGGGAAAGGGGAGGGGGGAAGGAGGGGAGGAGAAGGGTGAGAGAGTGATAGAGAGAGAGAGAGAGATGTTTTAGTTTGATTGTTCAAATCGAGGGGTCCCTTCCAGAACTGCCCACCGGCCAAAATTTCACATTTTGAGATTTGTACAGACACACTCAAGATTATAAAAATTTTCATTTCCATGAATTTTATTTTGCATTTGGCCATTATTCAATGATATATTAATAAATTCAATCTCGAGCTATCAGAAAACGTGTTCTTGAAGCAAGTTTTTCTTCTATCAGACGCTCACACACACACACATGCGCGCGCAGCTAGTTTTTTAAATTTTATTTTGTTTAAAATTGTAACTCCGTAGGATTGTGAATTCTACATACAACTAGAGGAGATGCTTTCCTTTAAACAAAAAACCCAGATAAAATTGATTGTGCGCGAGCAAGTGTGTGTGTGTGTTTGTGTGTGTATGCGTCATAAGTTTGTCACCGCACGTCTCGATTCGAAACCATTATTTGTTTTGCAAGGGAGAAATTGACAAATAAAGAGCAAAGACAAAAGCACCATTAAGTAGTTTACTTTGTCAACTTTTGAAACAAGCATGCTTCCATAGTTTTCAACGACACTGGCTTCCCACACACAAGTCACAAGACAACAGCAAGTGGGGGGAGAGCGTGGTCGTGTCAAGTGGCGGTTTCTCTTCGATGATGTAAGCTGTGGTCTTGTGAGTCAGCTGCCTATCCCTGATAGTCAATTTTGTAGTCTGTTTTCCTTCATTTTAATATTTTTTATGTATTACTATCAGCTGTTTCCGTCGATAGAAGACAAACGATGGAATCTGATATCTTGTGCATAGTGTTGCTAATCTTTTCTGAAAATAATGGCTCTCTGACTCTTCGCAACTTATTTTTCAGCATTTTCGGGTTTTTTGTGAAACCCAATCAAATGCCCAGTCCACACGGGGACAAGGGGAAGCATTACTTGTCTCGCCCTGAGTGAGTTAAGTAATTAATGCACTAACATAGAAAAAAATGTATGTGGACTCTGTGTGCAGTGATTCACAAGATATTGCACCAAGAGAAAAACAACAACACAGACATGAATGGTCTCATTAGCTGGTTCCCTCCTGACGGCCAAACATAGATTCGCTCCCCTTGGACTGCTGGTTTCGGATTCTGTGACCTGACAAAATGTAGCTGTGAGTTGGGATTCGGAAAGAGCGGCGTGGGAGCAACGCCGCTGTACGGTCCAGAAGATGGGACAGCAACAACAACAAAAAAACAAAAAAATAAAACAAAAAAACACACAGACATGAACGACTATAATACCCTACTGCTCTTCAGAGGAAGTTTGTAAGGACTGCCGTGTAGCACATCCTTGCAGCACCTCTGCTGAAAGTCAATCACTATTCCGCCTCCCCCCCCCCCCCTTCTTCCTCCAGCACGACTGCCAGTCCTTTCTTAAAAGGACTACCAATACACACAACAGCAATGACCTTAAAGATCCACCAGATCACGTGTTAAAATCACGGGTTTCACGTGTTTTTCCCTCTTATAACTGAAAAGAAATCTTGTTTTGACCAGGTCTCACTCCCATACAAATGCCCCCAAATTCAAACCAAAACATCATTTTAAAGAGCAGCCTCAATTTGAAGTTGGGGACATGTGTATGTGGGTCACAGCTACCCAGAAAAAAAACCAAGGGACTTAATCGTGGTGCGTCAGTGTATCTTTAACACATTCAACACAACCCCTCTCGTTGCTCCATGTGTCAATCTTGGGCTTTTTCAATAAATTCTCTATTAAAATTTTGAGATCGCAGTCTTGTGTAGAGGTGTAGATTTTATTAAAATCCTTTTAATTATATAAAATTTGAAAAAAGGAACTCTTTATTGTTTGCTTAACTGAATGAGTTGAAAACAGCCACTTCACTGTCCGTCACAGAAATTCCACCCCTTACAGGCAAACCTCGCGACTGAAAAAGTAGGAGGGTCAGTTGTTTTGTTTGTGCGCAGTTTATCCAATACCATTTACTGTTACTGACTTGGTTAATGTGTCAGACGAAGCAGGAAGGGTCAATTTTATACACCATTGGCTTAGAATTCAACCAAGAACTCGGCCACAGTTATTCTTAGAAGAACCGTCGCGAGTATGACAACGACGCGTTCTCAGGGACGTTTTGCCTGTCGCTTTCATTCTCACGAATTATGTCGGCAACGGTCATCTCAACTGTCTTCTTCTCCCGTTGAGCATCCACAATCATCAGTTTGATTTTATAATACTATATGCGGTCGAGGTCCGAAGTCAGGCATCAAAAAGAAACAAAATAAAACAAGTGCAACGCCGAGCGGCTGCAAAGTCCCCTCGCAGCATCGTCGAGCTACTCCGAAATCGGAATGGCGTAAATTTGACCTTAATGTAAAACTAAGTACATCAGTGGATAGCTTGCATCTTGTGCAACAAGTATACCAAATTTGACGATAATAGACTGAATAGTTTTTGATATATAGCCTTGGGGTTCGGACCCGTGATTTGAGCGTGCGCGATCATGCGCACAGAAAAATTCATGACAACTGTGTTATAGAGCATTCATCAAGAAATGTTGTGAAAAAAACTGCATTAAAATACATGCAAAACTTCGCGAGATATTAGCGATTATGTGTTTCGGGGTTTGAACCCCGTAACTGGCGCGACCTTGACCTTAATGTAAAACTAAATACACCAGTGGATAGCTTGCATCTTGGCAAACTAGTATACCAAATTTAATGATGATAGACTGAATAGTTGTTGAGAAAAACGGACGAATAGCCGGACGGATGGACGGACGGACGGAGGCACGCCAGATGGACGGACACCGGACGGACGGACCAGACAAAAACAATAGCTCCCCGAACCTTCGGCTCGGGGACTAACAAACACCTACTCTACGAAGATGACCCAGCCAGTCAGGTCTCGCTGATTGAGCCCCCGACGTGATGCTAAGTCGGCAGAACACCCAAACTAGAATTTGCATCTTGATGGAGGGCTAGAACAAGCCGGCTGAAGAGGCAGACACAACCACCTCAGGTAACGAGTTCCAGTCTTTGATGGCGCGCGGGAAGAAAGAACTTCTGTATTCAGTCCGGCACTGGATGGTGGATGGTCCCCGACTGTGTCCTCTTCTTTGGCGAGTTGGAGCTGACTTCAGTCTGGTGTTGTCGACTTTGACCATGCCGTTCAAGATCTTAAAAAGCATTGTAAGCCTGGTAGAATTTCTGCGGTGCTCGAGTGTGGGCCATCCTAACCGAGCATGCATACTCACGACGTGTTGCGAAATAAAGCTAAAACAAAGTTAAACACTGTGACGATCGCAAAAACAAAAGAACTCACCCGTTTGTAAGGACTGCCGTAGCACACATCCTTATAACGCCTCTGCTGAAAGTCAATCACTCCTCCACCACCACCACCAGCACCGGGAACCGCAATTCCTCCTCCTGCTCCTCCTCCTCCTCCCACCGCACCCCCTCCACCCCCCTCATTGTCCAAGCTGCTGACGGAGGATGCGCGCGACACGTTGCTGCTGCTGCTGCAGGAGGAGGAGTAGCGCTGGCGCTCCACGCTGCCCGCCCTGCTGCTGCTGCTGCCTCTGGAGCGCTGGACGGTGAACACCTTGTGCAGGTCGTCGAAGCCGCGGGCCATGATGCCCGTGGCCGTGTGGGCCAGGTCGAAGGTGTGGCCCAGCTCGTGCAGCGATGCGCCTAGCCCTGTCACGTAGTTGGCCCAGTGGTATTCCCTGTGGGAGTAATACTAGTGGTTGTGATCGTAATAATCATATTGTACGCAGTCAACCAGGTCGAAGGTGTGGCCCAGCTCATGGAGCGATGCGCCTAGCCCTGTCACATAGTTGGCCCAGTGGTATTCCCTGTGGGGGGAATCACGATAAGAATGATATTAATACCAGTGATCGTAATAATCATATTGTACAGTCAACCTGAACCAGGACGAAGGTGTGGCCCAGGTCGTGGAGCGACGCGCCTAGCCCTGTCACGTAGTTGGCCCAGTGGTATTCCCGGGGGGAGGGTGATAATGATTCAAAAGAATATTAATACTAGTGGTTGTGATCGTAATAATCATATTGTCAGGGCTCCCAGGGACCCCCATTTGGGGGTCTATGTAGTACTAAAATCCTATAGGACTCTCTAAAAGAATGTGCAGAGGGTCTCAGGGATGCACTAAAACAATTTTTTTTTACTATTCGTAATGCCACTGGGACCCTGTATCCCGCCTCTAGGACCCTCTATGGAAGGAGTCCCTGGGACCCCTTGTTTTGCGGTACGATTGGGAGCCCTGTATTGTACACAGTCAACCAGGTTGAAGGTGTGGCTCAGCTGGTGGAGCGATGCGCCTAGCCCTGTCACGTAGTGGGGCCAGTGGTACTCCCTGTGGGAGTAATGATAAAATGAATATTAATACTAGTGGTTGTGATCGTAATAATCATATTGTACACAGTCAACCGGGTCGAAGGTGTGGCCCAGCTTGTGGAGCGATGCGCCTAGCCCTGTCACGTAGTTGGCCCAGTGGTATTCCCTGTGGGAATCACGATAAGAATAATATTAACCCCTTCAGGGCCACCTGTCAGCTGCCGATTTGCCGTGCAATTTTTGAATGCTGCAAAATCGATACTTAGCGCCGACGTATATATAGCCTAGAGCTAAATGCTAAGTCACAGAGCATTATAAAAAGCAAATTCTCCCCAATCATCATGAATTGAAGTCTGTGATACTATGCCATGGTTCTCTATTTATACAAACTCAATAATAACACATATTAGTATTACATATAAATTTCACTTCATCATTAAGACATTATGCATGAAAAAGCCCATACCCTACAAGATTTTAACCCCTTGACTGCCGCCAGCATAATCACGTACTGACCTGATGACATCACTGATGATGTCATCAGATGAAGAGGAATAACCCTGATATGATGGCTTTTTCTCGAACACAGTCAAGAGAGTAATATCCCCAAGAGCATTTCGCCAGATTGGCTGTCTTTGTCATGGCATGATTTACTCAATGATTTTTTTCTTGAATTTTCTCTGGCAGTCAAGGGGTTAAAATACAACATCATAGCATTTGGACAATAGTACGCAACAATGTGATACAGTTCACAAAGAAAGCGGTAAAGGTAAAGATGTGCCACCCCCCCCTGCATTTCTCGGTTAATTGTATTTTTCCGTTTTTGCCTTTCTTACCATACATAAAGCTGTATTTTAGGAACATTTTCAGCTAATTCTCTTTTTGGAATACTAACCCTAACCCTAGCCCTAAACCTAACCCTACCCCCCACTATGTACTGTAATACAGTCTTTATTATACACCGCAATTTGTCACAGTTGTGGTTCGTTGCGTTTTTCCGTCTTATAGGGTGGGGGGTAGGGTTAGGGTTAGGGCTAGGGTTAGTATTCCAAAAAGGTTATTAGCTAAAAAGGTTCCTAAAATACAGCTTTATGTATGGTAAGAAAGGCAAAAACGGAAAAATACAATTAACCGAGAAATGTAGGGGGGGTGGCACATCTTGACCTTTACCAAGAAAGCATACACTAGTTGTACAGAGCTGATAGCCCTTGTTGTCAGTGCACAGCAGATGAAGTCATATCATTATCATTTCAGTTTTATTTTCTGAATATTGCATACAATTTGTTATTGCATGTGTAACAAATCAGTTGTCTAACTTTGTCTAACCCCCCCACCCCCCCTTTTTTTTTTAAAGTGTGCACGTCATGATCAAATGATAACACACAACAAACCAACAACTACACGACAAGTGTAAAGTGACGTTATTTTATTCACAAGAGACAAAACAAAACGATAACAGTTGTACAAACTATTTATTTGGTCGCCACATTGATCATTTGGAAAGTTGTCAAGAAAGATCATGGAGGGATATTATTTTTATTAATTCAATAAACTGACAAGCAAGGGGTGTGGTCTGCAAAAAAACCTTTGATGCTGGCAGGGAGTGGCCGCATAAACTATAGAATGGATGATCAAACATCATCACCAGTGTACTTGTATATAAGCAGAAGACAGCAAACGGGAGGCTTTGATTGTAAACACTGCGAAAACAGCTGTTGTCTGTTTAAAAGCGAAGGTGTAGTACTCAAGTCTGGATATTATGCTTGTAAGTGAGGTGTGGGCTTGTGACATAGCATTGCACACACACACACACACACACACACATGTATACACACACACACACAAATGTATACACACACACACACATGTATACACACACACACACACACACACATGTGCACACACATACACACACACCACAACACAACGCAGACAGCACACTCACACACACCACAACACAGACAGCACACTCACACACACACACACACACCACAACACAACGCAGACAGAGACAGACACACACACACACACACATGCACGCACACACACACACACACCACAACACAACACAGACAGCACACTCACACACACCACAACACAACACAGACAGCACACTCACACACACCACAACACAACGCAGACATCACACTCACACACACACACACACACATGTATACACACACACACACACACACACACAAACACACATACACACACACACACATATACATGTGCACGCACAGACACACACACACCACAACACAACGCAGACAGCACACACACACACACACACACACCACAACACAACACAGACAGCACACACACACACACACACACAACACAACACACACAGACACACACACACACACCACAACACAACACAGACAGCACACATACACACACCACAACACAACAGCACACACACACACCACAACACAACGCACACAGCACACACACACACACACACACACACACACACACACACACACACACACACACACACCACAAGGCAGACAGAGAGACAGACATACACACACACATAAATACAAATAATAATAATAATGCACACACAGGTTTAAAAAAAGAAGAAAGAAAACACAGAGAGAGAGAGAGAGAGAGAGAGAGAGAGAGAGAGAGAGAGAGAGAGAGAGAGAGAGAGAGAGAGAGAGAGAGAGAGAGAGAGAGAGAGAGAGAGAGAGAGAGAGAGAGAGAGAGAGAGAGAGAGAGAGAGAGAGAGAGAGAGAGAGAGAGAGAGAGAGAGAGAGAGAGAGAGAGAGAGAGAGAGAGAGAGAGAGAGAGAGAGAGAGAGAGACAGACAGAAAAGTACATACAAAATATAGACACTGAGGTGCAGAAGCATAGACTGATGCAGAGGGAGACAAACTGGCAAATTAGAAATAGCTCTAGACAGACAAACAGAAACAGAGTCAGAGAGACAACAAATG
>CM065700.1:29327658-29342658 GCA_017654935.2 Phymorhynchus buccinoides | reverse complement strand
ACACATGAACTTATTAATGTGGTGTTTTTTTCTTATTTTTATTTCATGTTCATTTTCTTTTTTAATTTTTGTGTTATAGATGGCTTGATGTAAAAAAGCAAACAGTTATTGCTTATTCAATGTTCCATCTGAAAATAAAAAAATTGACTTTGACTTTTGACACACACAGTGACACACACACACACACACACACACACACACACACAGAGTAACTCTAGTCCCTCCCTTTTCATTCCTCCATCCATCTTCTACATCTAGTCTCCAGCCACCCACCCACCCCTCCTCACCACAAAATCCCCCAAGTCCACAGCTCCTGAGTCGGTGAGTGTCCCCCCCAAAAAAAAAAAGAGAAGAAAAATCGATAATTCGGGAGGAGATGGGGACCGAAAAAGAACAGTGGAGAGCCTTCAGAATCAGGAGGGCACCGAAATAAGGAGAAAGAGTACAAAACATGGGGAAGGAACAAAGGGGGTAAGGGTGTGTGGGGGGGTGGAAGGTGGGGGGGGGACGTAAAGAGAAAAATAGGGCCAATGAGAGGGAAAATGAAAAGGGGTGGGGTGTGAGAGAAGAAAAGAGTTAATGGGATTGATGATAATGTTGTTGTTGCTGGCTTACCCTGGCTAAAAGACTCCAGGGATCACCCCAACAGCGGAAGCACTTGAACACTATGGTGCAAGCGCATCAACTGCGGATGAGAACATTACGTGTGTGACCGTTTTGGGATTACCCCGCCATGTGAGTAGCCACACTCCGTCTTCGTTTTTGTGTGTGGAGACTGATGATGCTATGCTAGCAGCTTGTCATGGCTAAAAGACAATCCCCGCATAACTATGCATAGCATAACAACATTTTGATGTAGCCTTGGTGTTCTAGCCTATGTCAATAATTTATTGGTCTGACACAGCCTTAAGCCAAGGCGGGGATGATAAAATAAAACTTGGGGAAGGAACAAAAGGAGTAAGGGTATGGGGGGTGGGGGGGGGGGGCATAGGGTTTTTAAATGGTGGTGGTGGTGAAGGGGTGTGTGTGAGGGAAGAAAAGGGTATGGGGATGATATAAAACTTGGGGAAGGAAAAAAGGGAGTAAAGGGCAGATCATGGAGCAAAAAAAGGGGGAAAGCGGGTGGTGGAAGAATTGTAAGGTAAATTGAGGGGAAGAATGAAAGTGGGTAGGGTGTGGGTGAGGGGAAAAAAGGGATAATGGGGGATGATATATAGAGGGGTGGGATAGGGGATGGTGGTGTGAAGGTGGAAAAGGGTCAAGTGACAAGAGCCTGTGGTCAGCAGAATGTTTGGACAATGGTCAACCTATGGCTCACGCCAGAGGGCAGTCAATGCACTAGGGGCTTATCACGCGATTTTCTTACTTGGGCGTAGTGAGAGAGAGAGTGATGGTAGGACCACTCACTGTCTCTCTCTCTTTCTTTATCCCCAACTAATAATATAGAGAGGATTAGCCCCACACGAGCGTCATGCCCTCTGGTGTGAGAAAAATCGCACTAAGTCTCTCATTAGACCCTAGATTTCAACAAGCCGATCTATACTCAAAGCGATAAAAACTTTGATGTGCTGTCTCTCTCCCCACCTCTCTCTCTTTCCGCCTTACCCTTACTCCTTTCGTATTAGTTATGACGCATTGCATGCTTAGTTCTAACCAAGGACAGAATGGAAGACTAGGCCCAGCCTAAATTCTTATCCTTGTAAAATAAAGTGTCTGAAGTCTGTGTGTGTTGTAGTTAATTAAATAGCATTGCATGTCCGCTGTAATATTTCTTTTAACTGAGCACACCATAAGCTCTACTTGTTGTTGCTTCAGTTGTCTTGTGTTGTATGTTATTTTGCTTTCAGACAATAAAATGCTTAAACCAGAGAGAGAGAGAGAGAGAGAGAGAGAGAGAGAGAGAGAGAGAGAGAGAGAGAGAGAGAGAGAGAGAGAGAGAGAGAGAGAGAGAGAGAGAGAGAGAGAGAGAGAGCACAACACAATTTTAATGTTTCAGGCCTCCGGCCTATAACATAGGAGGTGCGGTGCACACATGTATAAAAAGAAATGACAACAAGTGTATAATTATATGCTAACAGCATCAATCATAAATGTTGCTTATCATATCTGAGGCACGGGTTCTTCTCTTTTCCTCAGTGCATAGTAGATGTACATAGCAATATCTCTAATATATATAGAGAGAGAGAGAGAGGGAGAGAGAAAGAGAGAGACCTTGAGAGTCTCTCAAGAACTCACTGAATTTTAATGTAAGGCCACCGTCTATATAAAAATACATATTTTGGAGGTGCACACAAACTAAACATAGGGCATAAAGTAGGCAAACCAATATGATACAAAGAACAGTAAGACTAACACAGAGAGAGAGGGAGCGAGAGAGAGAGAGAGGGGGAGAGAGAGAGAGAGAGAGGGAGTGAGAGAGAGAGAGAGAGAGAGAGAGAGAGAGAGAGAGAGAGAGAGAGAGAGAGAGAGAGAGAGAGACTGAGAGAGAGAGAGAGAGAGAGAGAGTCAGAGAGAGAAAGAGAGAGAGAGAGACTTCAGAGAGAGAGAGAGAGAGAGAGAGAGAGAGAGAGAGAGAGAGAGAGAGAGAGAGAGAGAGAGAGAGAGAGACAAAGACAGACAGACGGACAAAAAGAGATACTGAGACAGAGTAAGAGAATGAAAAAGATTATGTACATATATTTCCATTTCTCTTGCTTTTTTTTCTCTCCCTAACAATGTCTTGAGCAATCAACGATCACGAGCTCTTTTGTGCCAGCATTATTCCCAGGCTGTATATTCCCAAAACAAGGTACATGTATCCATGCCACCACCATTGGTGCAGTCACATTCTTGACACAGAAAACGTGTCAGATCCTTGGAAACTGGCTATGTAAAATTCTCCAGAAATACCCATTCACTGATTCAGAGGGTTTCTTTAAAAATGTGAGTCACTGTGAGTGTGAATCTGGCCTTAAAACTAAGCTTGATTTTAAACACACTTGTACTTATCGAGAGAAAAATATTGATGTGAAACTACTAAGCTTACACTCGCATACACACACACACACACACACACGTGTGCGCGCACACACACACGCATGCATGCACATGGGAGATCCTGGGAAATTAAAAAAAATCCTGCAAAGGGGCAGCCCCGGCAGAGTGCAGGGGCAGCACGCGCACACACACACACACACACACACACACATTTACTGCTCTTTTTTCACCTCTCTAGACAAGTATAAGTGCTACATTCCTTTGAAAATAGCAAATATAGGCCCTTGTGTGTGTGTGTAAGAACATTGTTGCTTCTCAAATTCTCATAATCCAGCGACGCCGGCTCAAGGCAATTTAAAAATCCTGCAAGGAGCATCCATGCATGCAGACACACACACACCAATCACACACACACACACACACACACGCATGCATGCATACACACACATGCTTGCTTTCTATGCACATGAGTCGAAAAACAAGAGTAGCGCTGCTCACACACTCACCTTGTCTAATATATGACAGCTAGTGGGATTAGGCAAAAACAAAGAGAAACACACTCACAACACACACACACACACACACACACACACACACACATACACACACACACAGACTTCAAATACATCCCACATTTTGTGAAGCATGATTTGCTGTCCACTCTTTTCCTTTGTTTTATTTTCATTCTTAATGCATGAAAAAAGTGTTTTCTTGTTTGTACTGTGCTTGTATGAGACCACACTTTGATTTATAATGAATATGTGTTTTCTTGTTTGTACTGTGCTTGTACGGGACCACACTGTAATTTCACTTAACTAGATAATAAAGTATTTTCGACTTTGATTTTGACTTGGCACAAACACACACAGACATACACCATAATAGAAAATACAGACAATTTGACATTCAAATTTAAGTCCCATGTTTAGGCACATGAGTCTCTAAACAAGACAGACAGAAGAAAAACTGAGCTTCCAAGTTAAAACAATCTGGGTGTGTACTCATGAGTGCATCTTAAGACAGTCAACACGGGTAACAATATGTAAATTAGGATAAACAGACAATCGTTTCGGGAGTCTAATTTACATAGTACTAATAGTGAAGTAAGGAATGGTAACTCTCTGTAATTAACTAGAATTCTAGTACTTCATAGACCCCCAAATGGGGGTCCCTGGGAGCCCTGACTCCCTTCACCAAAGCTATGTTCATGACACCAATTCGCCTAGCAAAGCAAAAGCAACAGCCACATTGAGACAGACAGGTTCATCCTCTAAAAAAAAAGGAGGACCCAGCTCTCCCTACTATAGTACAGTGGAACCTCCGTTACAAGACCTCCCATTATAAGACTCCCTCCCATAGTAAGACCTACTTCTCTGAGACATTGCCCTTCTTTGTAAGTGCTAAAATTACCTCCCTTATCAGACCCCTCCCTTATAAGACCTCATTTTGGATGACTTTTTAAGGGAGGTACCACTGTACTACCCGTGTTGACTGTCTAAGACGCACTCATGATAATACTCAGGCATCAGAATAGTCTGAAGTCCAATCCTCTGAAAACCGCGGTACAAGGGTCATCAAGGCCCCAGACTGTAGAGGGACAACACTGAAATCAATTCCCAACATCACCCAAAAATGCTTTGTGCAGTAAGGAATCGCTTTAAAATGCTATTCAACAGAAAAGATAACACTCAATTTAAAGGCAAAACCTCTGACAGAAGAGGCCAATCCTCTGTCAGAAATTCTCAATCCTCTGAAGTTAGCTGATCCTCTGACCATTCTGATGCCTGAATATTACGCGCCCAGTTCCCACTGAAGGCTGACCTGTAGGCGCTGTCGTCCATGAACAGGTGCCGGTTGATCTTGCGGCGGTCGGTCAGGTGGGCGTGCAGGCTGTCCAGGCTGGGGGCCCAGGTGTGCAGGTTACCTGTGCCGAACAGAGCCAGGCCCCCGCCACCTGCCAACAGCGGTAGGAGGGAACAAATGTTAAAAACCAGTCTGTCACTCACAATCACCTATCTTCTTCTCCTGCGTTCCCAGGCCATATACAGTGGAACCTCCCTTATAAGACCTTCAAAAATCATCCCAAATGAGGTCTTATAAGGGAGGGGTCTTATAAGGGAGGGGTCTTATAAGGGAGGTCATTACAAAGAAGGGCAATATCTCAGAGAAGTAGGTCTTATGTGGGAGGGAGTCTTATAATGGGAGGTCTTATAAGGGAGGTTCCACTGTATAGCCATATGGGTAAGGTGCGTATGCGTCCGTTTTTCAGTTTTCACTGGTCTCCCCCCTGCTTGCATAGAGCCGACACATTCCGATTTCTGAGGAGCTCAAAGGAAAAATAATATTTGGAAAATTTTTTTTTTGAAAGGCAGGAGAATGGGCCAACAAGTCAGAAAGATAGTCGATGATAGAATTAGAAAGCAAAAGGAAAAGGCCGAGTCAAAGAGAGTGGCAGAGGAAGTTACAAGCACAGAATTTCCAGAAGGTGGGGGAACTATTTCCACGAAAGACCCCCCCCCGGTATCTCCATGGGGAGAGACTCGTGTAGGGGGCAGGGTCGTCCAGCTCCCTGTATGGAGGCACGAGGCATCCACCCACTGCCCCAACTCACCTAGATCAAGAAGGCTGAAGAAGAACAGGTCTACTCTTCATAGCTCCCTTCAATGTCACAAACTATCATCAGGGATTATTCTTAGCACCGGTCATCAGTCATTGACTGATAACATTTTGAAATGACCTATTGTTTTTGCAGGCAAGAGGTCATGTGACTTACTATGTTTACTTTGTGTGTGTTAGCAATTTAAAGGATTTTGATGTGCGCTGCAACTGATTTATGTGATCAGATTGACTTAGGTGAAACAATAGACTGTAAAGATAATTGGGCTAATGTTAAGATCAGCTCCCTCCGCTGTTCCAGGGTGAAGGCTTAGGGTTAGGGCCAATCAGCTCCCTCCGATTTACCTTTTCCGCTAAGCTGATAGGCCAACTTCACCATGGAACAGCGGAGGGAGCTGATCTTAACATTTGCCAACATTAAATTGCCCTGTTATTACTTTATTGCATAGTACTTTAGTAGTAGTACTGTACTAACTTTTTTCATGCCCAAAACATTAATATAAACAATAAGACAAAAACAAAAAACAACACAAAGTTTTCTCGTGTCCTTCTTTGAACACGCAGTCTGTAAAAATTATGAGATTGTATCAGTGTCCTAGAAAACAGTTATTTTTGCACTCAAGTTGTATTTCCTTTTTTTTTTTTTTTTTTACATGACATCGTTTTATAAAAATTACCTATTATAAAAAAATTTCAAACTGCTCAAATGACCTATAATATCCTGTGGCAAGATTGATCCCTGCTACCAATGGATAAAGCGCTTAGAGCTTAAAGATTAGGCGCTATAAAAGTTGTCTTAATAAATAAAATATGGCATTTCAACTGATGTTCAGGATTTTCCTGGTATTGCAGCACTTCCAGGACGAACGAAAAATGGTGTTTTACGTCCTCTCGGTCATAGACACATATCGGACATTTGTAAATACAAAGATGGTGGGAACAATACTGGAAGCAATGCCCGGAGGCAGTACGAAACCAGTAAAGTCCCGATTTTTTTAATTAATACAGATAGCTGTAGCGGTGATCATGCCTCGGCTAAACCTCTTCGGCTATGGCACCGCCACAAGTAGTAATCTCGAGTGCACTTCCAGGACCATTCAAAATGTCCCATTTATACATACATGTACCTCTTTGAGGTTGGAGGACATCAAAGACCCACCAGATCACGTGTCAAAATCACAGGTTTCACGTGTTTTCCCTCTTATAGCTGGTAAGAAATCTTGTTTTGACCAGGTTTGACTCCCATACAAATGCCCCCAAATTCAAACCGAAACATCATTTTAAAGAGCAGCCTCAATTTGAAGTTGGGAGAATTTGTATGTGGGTCACAGCTACCAAAAAAACACCAAGGGACTTAAAGGCCTGTCAACCGATCCCTAGGATCGGGTAACGATACTCCGACACATCTGACGCGGCGTACGAAGCCTTCTCCCTCGCACTATAGGGGGAAAAGAGGGGGAAACCCGCTTCTGTGGCCTGCAGTGGTTTAAATGTTCAGCGTGCCTGGCACAACTCGCCTTTTATACTCCGGTTGCAGGTTTAATTGTGGTGGGTCAGTGTGTCTTTAAACACACTTTTCCTTCCCTTCAATGTCTTCTACAACAGGTCAGAACTTTTTTCTCATCTTGTTTTTTATCATCCCAATGGAGATGTGTTTTATCGTTGATCAATATCAATGGGGCTTAAATACTACTTCTTGATGACACGAAAGGACGATAATCTTAGAACTGACTTGACCATGCCACCTATAAAGTGACGAGTCAGGGGAAGATAATTTTCTGTGGCTATAAACTAACTACTTCATGACAGGCAAGGACGATGATCTTATGTAGATCTATGGCGCACACATCTCAGTGCACGAGACAGGGGCAAAGAATTTTCAGTATAAAGCCTCATTAAAATATATCCGTTACTTCTTCTTCTACAATCGATTCTATTTCTAAGACAGTTTCCTGTCATATGAGCGCAGATGAGTCATGCTGCCATTATGCGCAAAACTAAGAAATAGTTAGGCCGGGCAGCATGTCCGTCTTCGGCTGGAGAAAATCTGTGTGTTCTTGAAAAAAGGCAGGAGAATGGACCAGTAAGACAGAAACACAGCCGATGCCAGCAAGCAACTTAGGGAAAAGGCAGAGTCAAACAGAGTGACAGATTACAGGAAGTTACGAGCACACAACTCCCAGAATGTGGGGGAACTATTTGTACTGTACAGAGAGAGAGAGAGAGAGAGAGAGAGAGAGAGAGAGAGAGAGAGAGAGAGAGAGAGAGAGAGAGAGAGAGAGAGAACCCATAAACTTTATTTTATAAGGAAAAGAATTTAGGCTGGGCCTAGTCTTCCATTCTGTCCTTGGGGGGGGGGGGAGAGAGAGAGAGAGAGAGAGAGAGAGAGAGAGAGAGAGAGAGAGAGAGAGAGAGAGAGAGAGAGAGAGAGAGAGAGAGAGAGAGAGAGAGAGAGAGAGAGAGAGAGAGAGAGAGAGAGAGAGAGAGAGAGAGAGAGAGAGAGAGAGAGAGAGAGACCGGGACAGAAACAGACAAGAGTTTGAGTGATGTAACCCATGATCTGCATATATGTTGCCAACAATTCTTTTATTTTGTTTACCTCACTGGCTTACATCTTACAATCAATGCAGGAAGCATGATTTTATTTCTACCCTGTTCTTGTTTCAAAAATAAGATTTTTACCAGCTGTTGTTAGTTATAGGACTTTTTGTACACATTCAAAGATTTCTTCTTTTTTTTCTGTGCTTTAGTTTTGATCCTTTTTTTTTTTTACACACTATAAAGTATAATTAACATTTTTCAAGGTGTACCGATAATGCACTATACATGCCAGTTATTTGCAAATTATGCATCAACATACTAAATGATGACCATATTTTTCAGACTATAAGGCATACCACCCAAATTTTACACAAAATTCAGATTTCGGTATCATATTTTCTTACTAGTGAGAGAAAATGGAGTTTTACGTCCTCTTGGTCTGAATCAGACACATATGGGACATTTGTAAATACAAATATGGTTGGAACAATACTGGAGGCAATGCCCGGAGGCAGTACAAAACCAGTAAAGTCCCGATTTTAAAAATTAATACAGATAGCTGTAGCGGTGACCACGCCTAAATGAACATATTTTTTTCTTCTTTTTTTTTTCTTACTAGTATTTTATTAGTCATATTATAAGGCGCACAGGTCTCTGAGTCCGGGGGGAAAAAAGTATCGCAGGGCTCCCAGGGAGCTTCCATTTGGGGGTATCGCAGGGCTCCCATTTGGGGGTCTATGAAGCACTAAAATTCTCAAGGACCCTCTAAAAGAATGCGCAGGGATGCATTAGAAACATTCTTTTTAGCATTTGCAATGCCACTGGGACCCTCTATCCCGCCTTTAGGACCTTCTATACTGTAAGCGAAGGAGTCCCTGGGACCCCTTGTTTTGCGGGACGATTGGGAGCCCTGAGAATCGCCTAATAGTCTGAAAAATATAGTACCTTCACAAAGAACAGACCATCAGATGCAACAAAGCAGTCAATTTCGCCAACCTACCTAGCGCGGTGTGCCCTTTGGTGTACTTGAGGATCT
Organism: Phymorhynchus buccinoides; assembly: GCA_017654935.2. Lineage (NCBI taxonomy): Eukaryota > Metazoa > Mollusca > Gastropoda > Neogastropoda > Raphitomidae > Phymorhynchus > Phymorhynchus buccinoides. The sequence continues at coordinate 29,333,489 of CM065700.1, read as the reverse complement.
CGCTGTGCGTTTTGGGCAGGGCGGCGTCCTGGGGCAGCTCGTACCTGGTGAAGGACATGAAGCAGTACCATTTACACTTGTGCCGCTTGGAGAACCCGGAAGTCATCAACTCCTTCCCGAAGTGAGTCCACAGGTCGTTGCCAGTCATGGAGTACGCCTCCTCCAGGCTCAGCTTGGAGCGGAAGACGTGACACACCGGCTGCACGCCGTCGTCTTCCGACTCCAGCTGGAAGGTCACTCGGCCGAACCCGTGCTCCTTGAGCTTCTCCGCGGTGAACGACTGGATGAGCTGGGCCCCCAGCCGGATGCGCTGCGCCGCGCTCTGCGGGGAGCGATCCACCGACTCGGGGCCCTGGAAGTAGCCGTCGTCGTCGGCGCACACGATGTAGACGGGGCGCACGAAGTAGGTGAAGGCGGGGCGCTGGTACACCACCCTGAGCTGCAGGAGGTCGGCCTCATGCCTCAGGCAGATGGTGTTGGGGCCCGGCCTCAGCTGCACCAGCACCTTGAAGCAGCCCTCGATGACGGGCCAGGGGACCACGCGTTCGGGCGCGTGCTCCAGCCACACCTGGAGGAGGCCGTCCGAGTGCAGGTAGTCGATGTCCCCGATGAGGAGGGGCAGGGGGTAGGTGAAGATCTCCCCGTCACTCACATTGTACAGGTGGATCTTCATGGTCCTGCCCTTCGGCGCGGGTCAAAGGCTCACCAGGAGACGACGACGTCCTGCCGGGTCGCTCCTCACCCATCATCATCTAACAACAGGCGACAGTGTTCGTTATTAATTTTGATGCATAATGTAGTGGATTGCTGCTCGCTCAAAAACGGATAACTAAAAAAAAGATTGCATAACTCACCAGGGCTCCCCATTTGGGGGTCTATGAAGTACTAAAATTATAAAGGCCCCTCTAAAAGAATGTGCAGAGGGTCCCAGGGATGCACTAGAAACTTTCTTTTTAGCATTCACAGTGCCACAGGGACCCTCTATCCCGCCTCTATGACCCTCTATACTGTAAGTGAAGGAGTTCCTGGGACCCCTTGTTTTGCAAGACGATTGGGAGCCCTGTTCACAAATAATTTTTGGGGCCCCGTTTAATTAATCATATTTATGCCAAAAAGGATTTTTTTTACCTCACACTATTGGCTATCTCAAAACAAAATTTTAGTCCCTGGGGGTTCAATTTTGACTTAAACAATCTCTACTGAATGTGCATTTTTTTATGCTAAAAACTAACCTCTGATGCATTGTTTTTACTTAATTTTATTAGTGTTACACTATTGCATCACTAAAATGTAGCAAATTTTCACGTAACGCAGTTTTGTTTTGCCACTGTTTTAAGGTTATAACCTTTGGTACTCAAGAATTTAAATATAATATAAATATCCATGAAGCAAAAATAATAACTGATTTTCAACCAACATGTTCTGGTGCTCTTTTCATGAAAGCAGTCACGCTGCAAACGTGATCAGGTGATGACATTTTTATCATCGTGCAAAAAACGTGGTTGTGCTATTATTTGTGGTTTCTGAGAATAATTGCCATGTAAAAGTTTTTAATGAGACGTGACCATGCACAAACACATCCACCCACACACACACACCTAAATCATCAGTGCATTGACTTGACTTCGCTCATCAAAACGCCCTGTTTGGACTACTGCTAGGATTAAGTTTACCTTTATCAGAGTACTGTATACAAGCATCAAAATGACAACACAAACAATATTCTAATACAGATAAACTCACCGCAGTGTAGCTTTAATTAAGGTACAAAAAATCAATCGCTTGTCATGTCTCAGAAAATCAAAGGCAGTATCAGTATTGGTATCAACGGATAGTCATTATAACTGACAGCTGCTGCTAAGAACACATGTTGAATGCAAATTATAGCATTTCCACAATATGAACAAATTATGCCATTCATTTTATGACAGCCACCGTTTATTGTGAGGCATGATCTCCTTTGTTGCTATCTTTAACTTAGATGGGTTTTTTTATTTGCATGCTTCAGACCTGTTTATCCCCTACACAAGCCTTGAGTAGTCTGGATAGCTGAAATGAGTAGTTTTGGTGCAAAATGTGTAGTTTTATTCATTAAATCATCAAACAATGTTCACTGAAAATGAGTAGTAAAGAGCATTATTTTGAATTTTGAAGAGTAGTACTAGTAGAGGTCCAAAATGAGTAGAAATTAGAATGCTACTTGAAAAGAGTAGAGTAAACAGGTCTGATGCTTCATTGCTTGTTAAGTAATGATGAGGTGTGCAAATCTTAGCATTCATGACTATTTGAGAGTGAGAGAGAGATTTGAGTGGGAGTGAGGGAGCGAGAGAGAGAGAGAGAGAGAGAGAGAGAGAGAGAGAGAGAGAGAGAGAGAGAGAGAGAGAGAGAGAGAGAGAGAGAGAGAGACTCAGAGAGAGAGAGAGAGAGGAGGGGGGAGAGAGAGAGAGAGAGAGAGAGAGAGAGAGAGAGAGAGAGAGAGAGAGAGAGGGAGAGAGAGAGAAGAGAGAGAGAGGGAGGAGAGAGAGAGAGAGAGAGAGAGAGAGAGAGAGAGAGAGAGATATTTGTAACAGTTTCAGGTGAAGACTACATACGAGTACAGTACACTATAATCTTTTCATCAATCTTTTTATTTAGAACTGTAAAATAAATTCCAACCATGATAAAGCATTGCTATCATATTAATTTGAGACTTCTAGTGCTTTGGAAACATGTGACAATTTATGTTAACAAACCTATTTTCCTGGCATGTTTGGATGTACTATAGCCAGTAGGCTAGTGAGTAGTGTGAGCCAAATCTGCAGTGTTTAATGATGATTATTATCCCCAGCTCAGAAAGGCGAGTCTATGAGAATGCGGTGAATACCGTTATTGATTGATCCTTCTTCCGGCCAACGCTGCCCTGCTTCCATTTGTAGGACCAGCTAGCTAGGCCTACCCACTCTCTGCTGATGCCAAGTCACTCACAGTCACCGATCGAACGCTAGGGAAACAAAGGGCGTTTTACCAATGCTCAATCAATGAAACCTACTTTAAACATGGATCGAAAGCATGATGTATGAGTTCTTGAAACAATCTGATGTATGTTCGTTAAAACAGAACTGTTTATCTGATCCAAATCCAAAGATGATCTAACTCCAGTCCAGCTGCGAAAGGTGCGTCCGTGGTGTTCGTTGCAGCAGACGAAATTTTGCGCAAGGCGTGAACTGCTAAACACGATGATCAATCCCGCTGCATTTTCCACAGTGAAATATTATCATTCACATGAAACGAAAATCATCAAAATTTTAAACAAGAATTCATTTTTCTTACCTGACCTAGGAAGGCCACATATTGAGAGCCTAAAAGACAAGAGACCGCGTCACAATTTCCTTACAAATCACAGCTGATCGTCTGCTGCACTTGATCAATCGGCAGTCTGCTGAGACTGTTCGTGGTTTTCCTGCCCGAAGAGGCATTCGCGTTTGGTTTAGCTGCCCCTTGTTTGAAGGGTCTTGATATGAGAGGAGTTTTAGATGTTTGGTTGGTCGAATCAAAAAGCCTGGTCGAATCCAAAACCTAGGCCCAACCGTCATGTGGGTGGGTGGCTGATTTGCAAAATGACATCCCCGCCCCCACTTTCAGTTCTGTCTCCAAGGATCCACAGAGAGAGAGAGAGAGAGAGAGAGAGACAGCTAGTCTAGGCAAAGAAATTAAGCAACCCAACAAAAAGACCCCAAAAAATGAATATACGCCGAACCTGAGGTATATAGCTAGAAATGAAAGCACTGTCCCGGTCGGGTGCAGCATGAGAACTGAAAAGAATTAGGCCTAATAGGCCTACATTGCAATACTGATATGTGACTACGTAGCCTACTACAACTATCTCGAGTCTTTGTACTCCAGTAAGGCAAACATCGTGTTTGGAATAATGTAGTGATAACTGATATAACAAATAAAAACACCAATCACCATGCATAAAGTGTGTATACGTTTGTGAGTGTGCGCGCGCGTGCATGCTTGTTTATGTGCATCTGCCAGGGTGTGTCTGCGAGTCTTGAGTGCATGCTTACATTTTTACTTAATATTATGATTTATGTTCTCTCTCTCTCTCTCTCTCTCTCTCTCTCTCTCTCTCTCTCTCTCTCTCTCTCTCTCTCTCTCTCTCTCTCTCTCTCTCTCTCTCTCTCTCTCTCTCTCTCTCTCTCTCTCCCTCGAGTTGCATACAGTATCCAGAAGCTTGAGCTTATCCGTTTACCCTCATTACAACTTGAATTCAAACAAAAAAAAAAACCACCCACGTTTTCCACTCTCTCTCATTCTCTCTCTCTTTAAAATCTCTCATACTCTCTCTCTCTAAGACTCTCTTCTATCTCTCTCTCTCTAGTCTCTCTCTCGAATCTATAAGATCTCTCTCTCTCTCTCTCCAATCTCTCTCTAGGTCTCTCTCTCGTTCCCCATGAGTTTACAGTAGTCCACGAGACAAATATGAAAACAAAGCGAAACTACAACTTGAAAACAAACAAAAACCACCCACGTTTTCCACATTATATCATTCATTCTAGCTTTAAAATCGAACATACGATTCGAACATAAGACTCCCTTATATCATTCATTCTAGTTTTAAAATCGAACATACGATTCGAACATAAGACTCCCTCCCACTTAAACACCCACCTGGTCACGTGTCCAAATGACGGGTTTCATGCACGTGTTTTCCCTCTTATGGGCTGGTAAGAAATCTTGTTTTGACCAGGTTTGACTCCCATACAAATATCCCCAAATTGAAAACGAAACATCATTTTAAAGAGCAGCCTCAATTTGAAGTTGGGGACATTTGCATGTGGGTCACAGCTACCCAGAAAAAAACAAGGGACTTAATCGTGGTGCGTCAGTGTGTCTTGAAATAACCACTGACCCGGCTGGATTAAGTCCCTTGTTTTTTTCTGGGTCGGCGTGGCCCACATACAGACTTTCGTTTTCGTGCATGAGGAAATTTGTATGGGAGCCACACTTGGTCAAAATAAGAGAGAGGGAAACACGGGAGACCCGTGATTTTCACTCACGGACCTGCTGGTGGGTCTTTAAAGACCCGACACGTCACGTGTCACATTTCCTCTTATGCTAGGAAGATTTGTTAAGATTTCTTACCAGGTATAAGAGGGAAAACGTGTGAAAACTGTGATTTTGACACGTGACGTGGTGGGTCTGTAAGACCTACTTCTCTGAGACACATTGCCCTTCCTTGTAAGCATTAAAATTACCTCCCTGTTACAACTCCCTCCCACTGAAGATCTTATATTTTAGATGATTTTTCATGGTCTTAATAGGGAGGTTCCATTGTGTTTATTTAAGTGATTATTTTTCAAGACTTTAACAGCATTGCTTTCATCATTAGTCTGAAGCTGTGCACAAAAGTACATTAATTTAAGTGTGGGTGGAAAAAAGAGGAGTAAAATTATGTACATGTATGATATATAGGCCCAATGATAAGTTTTTGTTTGCTTTGTCTTGTTAGAGTAAATCGTTGTAGAGCTTAGGGATTTTGAACGTTATTATTAAATACTTGTAGCGGTGCCATAGCCGATGAGGTTTAACCGAGGCGTGATTACCGCTACACCTATCTGTATTAATTTTTAAAAATCGGGACTTTACTGGTTTCGTACTGCCTCCGGGCATTGCCTCCAGTATTGTTCCCACCATATTTGTATTTACAAATGTCCCATATGTGTCTGGTTCAGACCGAGAGGACGTAAAACTCCATTTTCGCTCGCTCGCTTAGGGATTTTGAACGTTATTATTAAATACGCGGTGCCATAGCTTATGAGGTTTTTGAACCGTATCTGTATTAATTT
>CM065700.1:29295158-29322658 GCA_017654935.2 Phymorhynchus buccinoides | reverse complement strand
AGAGAGAGAGAGAGAGAGAGAGAGAGACAGAGAGAGAGAGAGAGAGACAGAGAGACAGACAGAGGAGAGAGAGAGAGACAGAGGGAGAGAGAGAGAGAGAGAGAGACGAGAGAGAGAGAGAGAGAGAGAGAGCCGAGAGAGAGAGAGAGAGAGAGAGAGAAGAGAGAGAGAGAGAGAGAGAGAGAGAGAGAGAGAGAGAGAGAGAGAGAGAGAGAGAGAGAGAGAGAGAGAGAGAGAGAGAGAGAGAGAGAGAGAGAGTTTCATTTTTCAACGTGCTTTCAATATGGCTACGTAAATAGGTCAAGGGGAGCAACCCCGAGTATCGTTTGGACCGATTTGATTCAACTAACACGATTTCTTTCGGATGACCATTCCATAGGTATCATTTAGAGAGCCAGCTGTTTTAAAGTATTTTTAAAGCTAAATACTCAAATTCTCATTTTTCGATGACACAAACTGTAAATGTTATTACAATGGTTGGGAAAACTTTGGGGAAATTTTGCTTAAAACAAAACAAAACAACAAACAAACCACCCAACAACAATTTTTTTTAAAAAACCCACACACAAGCATAGTGGAGTAAGAAATAAACGTCGATGTCGATGGTAGCATATAAGTGTGCAATTTCCTTGATACACTTGGGTTTCCTTGGGTAGGACCTTCTGTACATGCTTGTGCTGGTCTTTTGTCTCAGTAGACATTACAGTGACTTAAGAGGTTGCGCAATGCGGAAAATAATATAATTAGAAAACTAATTTGGGGCAAAGTGTGCGTGGAAGAAAAAAAAAAGTGTGTGTGTGTGTGTGTGTTGAGGGGTGGTGGACCATAGACCTTTGTTTCACAGTATCCAGGGAAGACCAATCCGGCTACCGTAGCGGTCCTCGGGACCAAACCCCGACCGGCACAGCTCCTGCCCTTCATTTACCACTACTTTGATCTATGGCCCCCTAGTCAGAGATTAGAAAGACAAGTTGTTGAGCTCCCTCTTGAAAGATACCAAGGAGGGAGCCTCAGCTGCTGCTGCTGGAAGAGAATTCCAAACTGGGATAGTTCTGGGGGAAAAGCTGTATTTGAAAGTGTTTGTTCTTGTGATTTGTCTGTATTTCAATGAATGATTTGACCTAGTGCGGGTGTTGCCAGGGAGGAGAAACTGTTCCGCTTTGACGACTTTGTACATCATGGTGGCCTGATGTTTTGATCTTCTTGCCTCAAGTGATTCCCATTGAAGCTTGGAGAGCATGGCAGTGACGCTACTGGTGGTATCGTAGCAGTTGTTGAGGTATCTGGCCGCTCTTCTTGTTTGTTTGTTTGTTTTTAAGAATCAGCTTTTCCCCATTTCATTGTAGTTTTAGCGCAAGGAATTTGAGGTAACATTATTCTTCCTCTGATGGACTTTGCTTTGTTACTGAAGATGAGGCCGGTATTAGATAAATAAAATCTAGTTCGGACCCATGTATCGTAGTTATCGTAATCAACTTTGGTGGAGGGGAGTTAATTAGAAAAAGAGTTTTCCCCCTTTGTTAAATTTCGTTATCCCCACTCTTGGCCTCACTATTTCATTCTTTGATTGACAAAACTTCGTTTCGAGGCTTACCAGTTTGTTCTGTGTTGTGTGTTGCTAGAAGGCTATGCCACTCTTGGATAGATGTTGATTTGTTTGTATGTCGTCCTCTCCACCATTGTTGATGTGTACTGTGTGGGTAAAGGGTCATTAGGACGAACTTGATCTATCAGACGCACAGCATTCAGTTGTTATATATACATCTGTATCGTTAAAAAGTCGGGACTTTCCTGGAGTTGCACTGCCTCCGGGCATTGCCTCCAGGATCGCTCCCACCATCTTTACATCTACTAATGTCCCATATGTGTCTGTTTTCAGACCGGAGGACGTTAAACGGATTTTCATATCAGACGCAAAACTATCTGTATCGTAACAAATTCGGGACTTTCCTGGTGTTGCACTGCCTTCGGACATTGCCTCCAGTATCGTTCCCACCATCTTTACATCTACTAATGTCCCATATGTGTCTGTTTCAGACCGGAGGACGTTAAACGGATTTTCATTCCGATCTATCAGACTGGCAGTTGGGATTGCTCTCGTAAAGCATATACATCTGTATCGTTACAAAATCGGGACTTTCCTGGAGTTGCACTGCCTCCGGGCATTGCCTCTAGTATCGTTCCCACCATCTTTACATCTACTAATGTCCCATAATTATGTGTCTGTTTCAGACCGGAGGACGTTAAACAGATTTTCATTCCGCACATTCTTTTTTTTTCTACGCCTAATTAGACGCTAAGCCAACCACTGAGAGAGAGAGATTCTTTATTGAGAATGATTTCAATTGTTTGTCTCACTTTTGGCTCCGATCCACACATTGCTAGATGATTGGTATCGTCGTAATCAACTTTGGGTGGTGGAGGGGAGTTAATTAGAAAGAGAGTTTTTCCCCTTTGTTCAATTTCGTATTTGACTTTTGTTCGAGTCACGTGTGTCTCCGTTGCATAAGGGACCGCTACACTGCACGCGATTCGATCCCAATGAGACATCACGATGTCGGTGTGAGTCGTGATTCACGTGAAATAACTTCCGTCTACACAAATAAATCACTGCGGTGCTAAAATGCGACTTGGGCGGCGAAAGAGTTTTTAATTTTCAAATAGTAAAGCTAAATAGGGGAAGACGGGGTAAAAAGCGCATGGGCGGGTAAGAAGCCCACCCCAATTATCTCATGAAATGAAGCAAATTTCAGTCTCATTTTGCCCATGAGACGAGCGTTAATGTCTAGCATTCGTCTCATGGGCAAATTTGACTGAAATTTTCTTTATTTCGTGAGATAATTGGGGTGGGCTTCTTACCCGCCCATGCGCTTTTTACCCCGTCTTCCCCTACTTACCCTTGCAATCCTTTATGCAAATGTGTGTGTGTGTGTGTGTGTGTGTGTGTGTGTGTGTGTGTGTGTGTGTGTACGCCTTCATCGCAATTACTAACAAAAATCAAGTCAAAATAATGGGGCAGGGGGTGGATGCCTCGTGCCTCCATACGGGGAGCTGGACGACCCCGCCCCCTCCACGAGTCTCTCCCCGTGGGGATACCAGGGGTCTTTGTAAAAATAGTTTCCCCACCTTCTGGAAGTTCTGTGCTTGTAACTTCCTCTAATCTGCCACTCTCTTTGACTCTGCCTTTTCCCTTTGCTTTCTATCATCTACTATCTTTCTGACTTAATGGCCCATTCTCCTGCCTTTTTTCAACAAAGTCTTCCAAATAATTGTTCTCCTTTGAGCTCCTCCGAAATCGGAATGTGTCGGCTCTACGCAGCGGGGAGACCAGTGAAAACTGAAAACCGGACACATACGTACCTTATCCATTGTGGCCATATGGCCTGGGAACGCAGAAGAAGAAGAAGTAAAAAGCACACCATTGTATGATGATGATTTGCTCACCAAAAGCGTGGTACATTGCTTGGATGCATTGAATGCTCACACGCATGCGTGCACAGAGAGCAAGAGAGAGAGAGAGAGAGAGAGAGAGAGAGAGAGAGAGAGAGAGAGAGAGAGAGAGAGAGAGAGAGAGAGAGAGAGAGAGAGAGAGAGAGAGAGAGAGAGAGAGAGAGAGATGAACAATTTTAATGCATAGGCTGTTGCCCTATGTCACAGAGAGAGAGAGAGAGAGAGAGAGAGAGAGAGAGAGAGAGAGAGAGAGAGAGAGAGAGAGAGAGAGAGAGAGAGAGAGAGAGAGAGAGAGAGAGAGATTCTTAATGAATAGGCTGTTGCCCTATGCCACACACACATACATACAAGGTCGAGAGAGACGAGCGAGGGGAAATCTTCTTTTGATCTGGCACCTCTTCGGTGGGACAGAGAGAGAGAGAGGGAGAGAGAGAGGAGAGAGAGAGAGAGAGGAGAGAGAGAGAGAGAGAGAGAGAGAGAGAGAGAGAGAGAGAGAGAGAGAGAGAGAGAGAGAGAGAGAGAGAGAGAGAGAGAGACACACACACAGACAGAAGTGTCCACGTTTTGAACCAACAATCTCACCACCACACAATCAAAGAAAAAAACCCAACCAAATCTGACGAAAAACCTTTTTTTTTAGAGAGACATCGACAACATTTACTTCATCATCAAGAACCAATGTAACGTACGAGCCACCAAGTGCAAGTAGTGTTGTGTCTATATTAAAACATAATAAAACACAATGATCCCTGTCCATAATATTGCAAATCCTTGATCTTTTTTTCTTTCATTTCTTCTTTTCCTTCCTACTTACTACACACGATCAGAAATTCCCCATCTTATCGTCTTTTTCACAATCTCTCTAGTATCCTTTTCCTCACACAGTTCTTTATTATTAGTAGGGTTATATAGATATAATCATAAACTTTTCCAAATAATGTCTACTTCAAACTCTCTCTCTCTCTCTCTCTCTCTCTCTCTCTCTCTCTCTCTCTCTCTCTAACTCTCTCTCTCTCTCCTTCTTCTTCTTTCAGCCTTTCTATGCTTATTATGGCTTCAAAAAATGAAATTACTATCAAGCGTTTGGCTGTATTCTTGTACAAAGCCTTTAACCCTTTCACCGCCAGCCATATTTCAGCACAAAATGTCCATTAAATTTACCTGGGTAGAGAACAAAATCCATCTGCAGTATTGAGGATTCTTCTGTGACATATAAAATAAGGTCTATCCTTGCTTCCCAAACCTCTTCGGATAATAGACCCCCAATTTGATGCCTTTTAGTGACATAGGTGTTAAATCGCTGTGGTGCTAAAATGCGACTTTGGCCGTGAAAGGGTTAAAATGCGAAGTATTGCATGTAGTTGAGTATTATTATGATCGTATTGCGAGTAGAATTTCGTTAGCGTGTCTTTGTTTATACATGTATTTGGACATTTTTGCTGATCTTATTTCTTTCTGTTTATCATTGTCATGTTCACCGTAGCCCAATCATGAGGGGCTGTGGCCTTAATGATTTAAATTTCCGAATCCGAATCTCTCTCTCTCTCTCTCCTCTTTTTTCTTCTGTCTCAAATTCATAACTTTTCCCATGCGTTTGCTTCCATCTTCTCTCTCTCTCTCTCTCTCTCTCTCTCTCTCCTCTTTTCTTTTTCTCTTCTTCTTTTTTTCTTCTGTCTTTCTCTGTGCCTCTACCAAATTCATAGCTTTTCCCACGCGTTTGCTTCCATCCTCTCTCTCTCTCTCTCTCTCTCTCTCTCTCTCTCTCTCTCTCTCTCTCTCTCTCTCTCTCCTCTTTTCTTTTTCTCTTCTTCTTTTTTTCTTCTGTCTTTCTCTGTGCCTCTACCAAATTCATAACTTTCCCCACGCGTTTGCTTCCATCTTTTCTTACTTTCTCTCTATCTCCTCTTTTCTTTTTCTTTTCCTCTTTTTTTAATTTTAAAATCTGTCTTTCTTCTTCTTCTTCTGTGCTTCCACCACCAAATTCGATCAATTCAATTTCTCAACAACAACAACAACAACAAAGCCTCTACGACATATTCATAACTTTCCCCACGCCCCCCCTTCCATCTTTTCGCAACTTTCTCTCTAATTCCTCTGATTTCTTTTTCTTTTCCTCTTTGATTTTAATTGTAAAATCTGTTCTTTCTTCGTCTTCTTCTTTGCTTCCACCACCAAAGTTCGAATCAATTCATACTTTGTTGAACAACAACAAATACTCTTGATGAACAACAGAAGATTATCACGACATTTTGATTACAAAAAAAAGTCATGTGACTACCCCCCCCCCCCCCCCCCCCCCCCCACGATATCAAATTTGGTCAAGATCCCACCAGCAGGTTTTTTTTTAAATATAAAAAACAAAAAACCGAGTGACTATTACTATTAGTGATGTCGCAGGACAGGATTTAATAGGACATATATATTAAAACTGAAAATGTCCTATTTCTTCCCCCCAGTCAGGACAAATGTCCTGCTGAATGAAATTCAACAGTAGCAGACTTTCTCTCCGACTGATTCCAGCAACCAACAGCGAGGACATTCTTTGTTCTATAGATTTTTTTATTTTAATTTCAGGACAAATTTGTCCAATCATCTCCCCCCCCCCCCCCCCCCCCCCTCTCCCCTGTTCCCCCCGGCACCTCACTTACTGCAGAATCACAGATAAACATATGCATACTCTTCGTCCCGCTTCGATCGAGGGCCGAGGATAAGATGTCACTACCGAAATCTTCTTCTTTAGTAGCATCCATGTCAGATGATGAATTACCTTCTCTAACGAGGAAACGTATGACGCGAACGCCATCGGAAACACTAAAAGCGTGAGAAAAAAAACCCACCCCGCTAAGACCACCTAGCCGCGCGCCAGCATTTTCGGCTCCAGTGACCTTGACCCTTGACCCATGAATTCATGTTCGAACTTGGCCTAGATACCCTAGCCACCTACCTACCTAACCGCATGCAAAATTGGAGGGTCCGAAAGGTCCCTCCGTTCAAACGCCATCGTGCTATATCGTAGACAGAGAGACTCAGTCTGGAACGAACAAAACAAAACCTGAAACTGATTGTAAAGATGCGCCCCCCACCCCCACCCGACCCCCACCCTCCTCCATTTCTCGGTTGTTTCCATTTTTCTGTTCTTGCCTTTCTTACTGCAGATTGAGTACTTCATCCTCTATCGTTCGCTATCTTTCACTCATTTTCATCCATTTACATAATGAAACACATGCATTCAATAATAGTAGAAGATAAACTATCATAAAGGCAAGACGGCAAAACGCAATGAACCAGGACTGTGACAAATGCCGCGGTGTACTGCACTACATAGAGGGGGGGGGGGGGGGGGTAAAGGGGGTGGGGGGTGGGGGGGGGGGGGGGGGGGGTGTCCTATTACATAATGGCCTTTATCATGACTGCGATTAATTATTCAACAAAGATAATTCCCTGAAAAGGTTAATAAAATACAGCTTAATGTTTGGTAAGAAAGGCAAGAACGGAAAAATGGAAACAACCGAGAAATGAAGGGGGGTGGGGGTGGCACATCTTGACCTTTACCGAATCAACGACTAACAGTTTTCTGGACCCAGAAACCAACCATCGATCGATTAAGCCAGCCACGCGGCAGCGTTTTCGCGCCTCAAGTGACCTTCACCTTTTGACCCTCATTTCCGAACTTGGCCTAAGCATCTTAAGTACTGACGCGCATGCTAAACTTGAGGCCCCCCCCCCCCCCCCCCCCCCTCCTCCGTTCAAACACTAAAACTGTTGATCAACCAGCCGCACGGCAGCATTTTCGCCCCAAGTGACCTTCACCTTTTGACCCGTGACCTTCATTTTTGAACTTGGCCGAAACATCTTAAGTACCTACGCGCATGCTAAACGTGAGCCCCCCCCCCCCCCCCCCCCCCCCCCCCCGTTCAAACACTAAAACTATTTGATCAACCAGCCACACGGCAGCATTTTAATAATAATAATAGCAGCATTTTCGCCTCCAGTGACCTTCACCTTTTGACCCGTGACCTTCATTTCCGAACTTGGCCTGGATATTTTAAGTACCTACGCGCATGCTAAACTTGAGCCCCAACCCACCTTCACCCCCCCCCCCCCCCCCCCCCCCCCCCCCCCCCCCCCCCCGCCCTCCGTTCAAACACTATGTCGTGGTATCACAGATTGAGAGAGAGAGAGAGAGGGAGAGAGAGAGAGAGAGAGGGAGAGAGAGAGAGGGAGAGAGAGAGAGAGAGAGAAGAGAGAGAGAGAGAGAGAGAGAGAGAGAGAGAGAGAGAGAGAGAGAGAGAGAGAGAGAGAGAGAGAGCTGAGAGAGAGAGCTGAGAGAGAGAGCTGAGAGAGAGAGAGAGAGAGAGAGAGAGAGAGAGAGAGAGAGAGAGAGAGAGAGAGAGAGAGAGAGAGAGAGAGAGAGAGAGAGAGAGAGAGAGAGAGTCAGCCAGCCAGCCAACCATAAACAGACAAACAGCACTGAAAACTTTAATCCGCTGTCGCTTGGCAGCTGCTCAGTCACTGTCGATGGCACGGCAATCATGTTGAGACTCTCTTCCACAGCATGGTTTATATTAAAAGAGAGCTGAAAAACAACAACAACAAACAACAACAACAGCACATGTATTAAATAAGATACGATAACACCCCCCACACCCACATGGGGATACCTGGGGAGGGGGGGGGGGGGGGGTGTGTATATAAATAGTTCCCCCTCACCTCCGGGAAATTCTTATCCCAGGTCGAGAGGACGTAAAATTCAAATTCATCCGGGAAATTCTTAAATTAAGGTATACTTGTGGCGGTGCCATAGCCGATGAGGTTTAACCGAGGCGTGGTCACCGCTACAGCTATCTGTATTAATAAAAAAAAATCGGGACTTTACTGGTTTCGTACTGCCTCCGGGCATTGCCTCCAGTATTGTTCCCACCATATTTGTATTTACAAATGTCCCATAATATATGTCTGATTCAGACCAAGAGGACGTAAAACACCATTTTCGCTCGCTCGCTCCGGGAAATTCTCTACTTGTAGCGGTACCATAGCCGATGAGGTTTAACGGAGGCGTGGCTGCCGCTACAAAAATCGGGACTTTACTGGAGTTGCACTGCCTCCGGGCATTGCCTCCAGTATTGTTCCCACCATCTTTGTATCTACAAATGTCCCATATGTGTCTGTTCCAGACCGAGAGGACGTAAAACACCATTTTTCATTCATTCGGGAAATTCTCTGCTTGAGACTTCCTCTAATCTGTCACTCTCTTTGACTCTGCCTTTTCTCCCTTTTGCTTACTGTCTGTCATCTACTGCTATCTTTCTCCCTTTCCGGTCCATTCTCCTGCCTTTTTTTTCTCCCCCCCCCCCCCCCCCCTCGAAGAAACACTTTCAAAACGATTTCCTCCAGCCGAAGTCGGCCATGCTAGGCCTAAGTATTTCCTACTTAGGCGCATAACGGCAGCATGACGCATCGGCGCTCATAATTGAGCGGTTTCACGCTTCGACGCCATTGTTCCATTGTCGCTACTCGGTCAACTACCAAGGAGGTAAACAACTCTCATTTTCACGAAGTGCTCTCCCTTAGTTCTTTTCCGAAAATCGTCTATTGGATGAATCTGAACCGGTTTTCATTCTGTGAGCGTTATGTAAAAAAATATGTTTTAACTGTACACAGGTAAACAAAACAACAAAACGTTTCAGCGGGAAATATTAGTGAACACCAGAATCCGTTTATGTTTTGTGTTAGGGGAAGACGGGGTAAAAAGCGCATGGGCGGGTAAGAAGCCCACCCCAATTATCTCATGAAATAAAGAAAATTTCAGTCAAATTTGCCCATGAGACGAATGCTAGACATTAACGCTCGTCTCATGGGCAAAATGAGATTGAAATTTGCTTCATTTCATGAGATAATTGGGGTGGGCTTCTTACCCGCCCATGCGCTTTTTACCCCGTCTTCCCCTATCGACGACTGAATAAAATAGATTATAAAAAAACAAAAGCACACACACGATGGATGATAAAGAAGGGAGAAAAAAACAAACCAGTTTCTGAAAGTCAACAGAAATATCAAGGGATTAAGTCTTGAAAATAATGAAGTAATAGATAAAGAAAGAAGAAAAAACCCCGAACTGTCGAGAAAATACTACAAACGCAACAACCTAAAAAAACACCTAAAAATCAAGAAAATACTACAAACACAACAACCTAAAAAACCCAAAACGAACTGTCGAGAATATACTACAAACCTAAAAAAACAACCAAACGAACTGTCGAGAAAATACTATAAACGCAAGCAAACCTATTGCAATTCCTCTCCTTTGAACTCAAAACAGACCTGTGAATAAATAAAAATAAAAATAAATTGTTGCGTTCTTAAAGGGGCACCCTGACGGAATCAAGAAAATTTTTAAAAAAACAACCAAACGAACTGTCGAGAAAGAATACACGTCGAGGTCACCATTGTTGCGTTCTTAAAGGGGCACCCTGACGGAAACAAGAAACACCGAGGTCACCAGAAAAACGCCCTTTACAGAGATCGCAACACTCACTTTGCTCTGGTTTCCTAGAAATCAAACCGTCAAATCGTCGATTCCTCCTTGGCGGAAGAGCTGGGAGTCTTATTCTTTCAGTGAAAGAGCATGCCTTCTCTTTTCTAATGGCCGCCTGAGTCGCTTAGACACAAATCACGACATTTCCACAATACAAGCCTTTTTATTTACAGTTTACCAAAAGGAGTTTCGCTCAAAACAAAGGAAATAGCTCCTTTTTTTTTTTTTACTGCACTATAAAGACGAAAAAAGCTTCAACCACTCTGAGTGTCCTCCACCCACCCCGTCCAAAATGGCATCTCTTTCCGGCGACTCCGCCAAGCAGGAATCACCGTTTTGACGGGTTGATTTATAGGAAACCAGAGCAAAGTGAGTGTTCCGATCCTTTCTGGTGATCTCGACGTGTTTCTTGCAAAAACTCATCCGTCAGGGTGTCCCTTTAAAATCGTAAATTGTAAGCTACAATCGCTTTTGAAACGACCAAATTTAACACTTACCCCATTAAAAGCAAGAGAAAAAACAACGTGAACAGGAAAGGAAAAACAACAAGTGCAACGCCGGGCGGCTGCAAAGTCCCCTCGCAGCATCGCCGAGGTACTCCGAAATCGGAATGTGTCGGCTGTACACATACATAAAACCGCATCAAAACAGCACGTAACTACATAAAAACGCATCAAAACAGCACGTAAGTGAATAGGTTTTTTTTATATATAGCCTTGGGGTTCGAACCTGTGATTTGAGCGCGCGCGATCATGCGCACACGCGCGCACAGAAAAATTCATGACAACTGTGTTATAGACCATTCATCAAGAAATGTTGTGAAAAAAACTGCATTAAAATACATGCAAAACTTCGCGAGATATTAGCGATTATGTGTTTCGGGGTTTGAACCCCGTAACTGGCGCGACCTTGACCTTAATGTAAAACTAAATACATCAGTGGATAGCTTGCATCTTGGCAAACTAGTATACCAAATTTGATGATGATAGACTGAATAGTTTTTGAGAAAAACGGACGAATAGCCGGACGGACGGAGGCACGCCGGACGGACGGACGGACACACCAGACAAAAACAATAGCTCCCCGAACCTTCGGCTCAGGGACTAACAAAACAACAAAAAACCGGCACGGGTGGGGATGGAAATTGACAGTGGATGGTAGAATTTTAATTTTAAAAAATGTAAGAGCAAAGGACGAGTTATGGGAAATGCGGAGGATAAGGGAGGAAAAAGAGAAGGGCGGGAAGAAAAGCTATTGGTGGTGGTGGTGGAGGGGGAGGGGGGAATAGATGTGGTGGTAGGGGAGGGGGGGGGGGGGTGTCAAAGCAAGGTTGAGAGGAAACCGAAACACCCTAACTACACCACAAAGACTTAAAATATAGCATTATCTTTGGCGCTTGAAAAAACCCAAATCAGCTGTATATAAAAACACACACCAAAAAACCCATTATTAAACAAAAACATCTAAAAAAATTAAAAGAAACATGAATAATAATATTATTGTATGCCATAAAAAAAACACCAATATCAAGATTTCTTTGTGTCTGCCTCAAATAATAGTAATTATAAACATATAACACGAAGCAGCTTAAACACACATACACACACACACACATAAGCCCACATCATAATGTTAAGTTAAAGAACAACAACAACAACAAAATAAGCCCAAACCCAAAACATTACCCATGGGATGAAAAATAAACATCCGAAGGGACCCAGAGAGATGCACCACCCACGCCTGCCCTATCAACACGAGAGCAGAGACTGGGTAAACTGAATCTTCTGCATTGTTACCTGCGGCTCTTTTGTTGGACCCTCGCCATTGCAGGGTTGTCAATCACCCCAGCGCCTGTTAACGATCGGCTCGAGCGTTCTAAACCTCTACAAGCTAAGGCCGGGTTCACATTAGACGCGTAAGTTCAGTACAGAAAACCCTAAATAAGTGGAAGAAATAAGGATAAACGTTTACGCATGAAGTTCTATGCTTGTGACTTCCTCTAATCTGCCACTCTCTTTGACTCTGCCTTTTCCCTTTGCTTTCTATCATCTACTATTTTTCTGACTTTCTGGCCCATTCTCCTGCCTTTAAAAAAAAGAAAAAAGCTTCCAATTAATGTTTCTCCTTTAAGCTCCTCCGAAATCGGAATGTGTCGGCTGCACGCAGCGGGGAGACCTGTAAAAACTGAAAACCGGACACATACGTACCTCACCCATTATGGCCATATATGGCCTGGGAACGCAGAAGAAGAAGAATATCATTGCGTTGCCATAGGGAAAGCGTGAAAATGTTCACGTGTAGCCAGCTATTTGCACAGAATGGAAATACGGAGTCTCAACAGCCCATACATGTATACGTAAAATACCAACCGAAAAAAAAGCGCCCCAGCTTTAAAGAAAGAACCCAACAAACTATTTTAAAAAAAGCATGTCCGAAAAGGCTTGCGTACTAACAAAAACCAAGCCTACCAGTACCTGGGTCGACGAGCTTCTCTAGACGACGGTCGCTGCACGCATAACTGTTACGCCAAAAGGGGTCTAAGAAACACTTTAGAGAACGTTTGCGGTAATTACAAGCTCTTGTCTGATTGGTCCAAAAAAAGTATTATTTTAACCAAACTTTAACGGACCAATCAACAACAAGAAATGTATTCAAATCACGTCATAGTTCGCCAAGAGATACTTTGGGGGCAGGCTCAGAGCGCTTCGCGAACTATCGGCAAACGAAGGGTGTTTCTTAGACCGTTTTTGCCGATTTGCGCCCACGCTACGCAATGTTAGCTCTTGTGAAACGGACCCATGGATTTGCTTGGGTTTTAGATTGGCCATTTTTCTGTCGTCAGGCTTATAAAAGAAAATTAGCATGACTTGGCCTAATTACGGGGGGGAATGTTTTAACAGATCCTAAGCTCTAACCTCATTACTCCAACCTCCACCCCTACCCTAAACAGCTCTATTTCTCTTTTGTTTTCAAATTTAAAAAAAAAGTATGAGAACCACAATTTGCAAATAAGAATCTGATCTAAAGGTACCCCCTGTCGTGTCGAATGAAAAAAGGTAGCATCGTGTAAATTCTTCGCTCGCTACTATGAGTTAGCATTTGCGACATTAAGGAAAACGACAAATATCACTTTTTCCGTATTTGAAACACTTTTCCGTACTCAAATCGTTCATATTTCATGACATTACGGAAAAAAGTGAAATTTAAAAAACTTCGCTCAATGTCGCAAATGCCGCAAATGCTAAGTCTCATAGTAGCGAGCGAAGAATTTACACGATGCTACTTTTTTTCATACGACACCCCCCACCCTTCCCAATCTGCACAAGCCGTTCTCCTGAAAACCACGAAAAACTTTGAACACACGAATTTCAACAGAAGACAAAACAAATCAAAAGAAAACCAAACCAAACCTAAACACTATCATCTTAAAACAATAAGATCAGCAAACAATCCCAAGAAAAGCCGATACCAAAACATTCAAAATAACTAGATGACAAAGACAATCGTGAAACAAGCAAACAAGAAAATAAATAAATAAGTCAATAAATAAATAAAAAGAAAGAAAGCGTCAGAGCTCAGTGTTAGCCATGATATTTCGGGGGGGGGGGGGTGGGGGGGGGGGGGGGGGTAATGATTGGTATCACACGTTTCTATTGTATACATCTTTGCAACAAAGACCAAAACAAAAAAGAAACAGAACCGGGTTGCATTCACTTTTTTGGTAGTAAGTTTTTTTCTCTCCACCCAGCACTCGGTAGATTCCATTAAAGTACTACGAACTGAAACTTTTTTGTTTAGTTTTTACCGTTTTTTTATTATTATTATTCAACAGATTGATGACGATACAAGCTCCTTTTGTTTTTGGTAGGTATATATATATATATGATAGGTATCAAGGGATTGGGCCGTGCTTTAAGTGAATTAATTAATCGCAAGACCTACATTGAAGAAGAAAAAAAAGAAAAGAAAACTATCACAATCACATATTATACAGAAACGTAACACATGACTGGTTTCACAAGCTACAAGTTCCACAATGAATCTCAACGTGCTAACAATGATGTTCATCTTCACAGAAATTGCTGAAGAACTGTTCACAGGGGACATTATCCGGTATATCAGTAGGTTTCTCACGTACATCACGTGCATGTTTATCACACAAACTTTTTTTTTCCTATCAGGGTAGAACAGGCAACTTTGCTTTAAGTTACAGCGGGACATACCTGTGTATTTGTTTCTAAAAAAACATTCAAATGAAAAAGCGCGACATACAGCCAATCACAAAAATGTATATTAGAAGAAAAACAAAACCGAGAAGACATGCGCAGACAGATCTACATTGACATATGTTGGGATTCTCTGACATAATCCAACAAAAACATACAAACAAACACCAATGTGCACACATTCAACATTGAATATTTCCATTACACATTTGACTGAAAATCAATGAATGGCGTTGCCTTCAAATCCATTTCTTCATCATCGCATATCTGTGTTCCGTTTGAATCACGGGATGTTCTACTATTTCTTTTCTTTGCTGAAATTAATGTCCAACATTCTTTTCTAGTCTGCATTACATTCAGTAAAAACAAGCGCGGATTCGCAATCGTTTGTGGCGTGCGACAATTTTGCCACAAACGTGCGACAATTTTGGACCGACCGACAGACCGACCCACCGACTGACAAAGTGAGTTATAGGTTTGTGGCTTGTGCCACAAACAAAAAATAGGTATGGCATCGACATTCAACTCATGTGATGTAGAGGGGGTAATCAGTCGAAGTAGTGAGGAGGACGGGGAGGGGGGGGGGAGGATAGTTGGGGGGAAATACACGTGAAAAGACTTTTACACAGCGCACGAGGAGAAAGGGTAAGTATTTTCTGATTCGCTTAAACGAACTTTTATTCGCAAGTACAAAAAAAAGCAGCAGCAGAACATAAGTGTTTAAGAGCACAACAAGCTAAAAGCTTATAAAAGTATTTTTGTATATTTCTGTGACTTGAGCCTCCAATCTGTCAACGGAAGTCGCTCATCATTTCCTGCTCATCTGATTGGCTCTCCGTCTATTTCCTGTTGAGAGACCCGGATGTCTTCCTTTCGATATATTTATTGTTGAGGACTCTGCTAACCAGTTTAATCATGAAACACGTGTAGAGTACACACACAAAGGCCACGTGAAAGCAGTAAATCAAATCAATGGAGTAAAACCCCCAGGACTGTCCATTGTTGGCGGTGCAGAGGGAGCAGATCTGGCTGCAGGAGGTGCCAACCGCCAGCAAGCTGTGGGGAATGGCAGAAGACCTGCGCCGCACTGTCCAGTTTACGACCTCATGTGGACTGAGACCATAGCACCATAGCACTGACAGAGAGAGAGAGACAGATTGATCGCAAGAGAGAGAGAGAGAGAGAGAGAGAGAGAGAGAGAGAGAGAGAGAGAGAGAGAGAGAGAGAGAGAGAGAGAGAGAGAATGGAGTAAAAAACAAAACAAAAAAAACAACGACAAGGGCAGTGCAAGCAGTTGAACTATTGTACTCTGGTGGACAAAAACCTTTCCAGGAATGATCAATGCTCCAAGATTGGCGAACAAAACCAGAGCGAAACGATAAGCTTATAATCCTTTCCTCTCTGGTACTATGACCTATCTAACACAACACCTATAAACCACCATAACGCTGAGCAATAAAATATACAAAAACACACACACAAAACAGCCAGAGATTTGATTTGAAAACCGAGAACGCATTCAATATAAGGAAAGACAACTGTTTTAGAAGTAATACAAAGCTGGAAGGGAAATGTGTGATCATGTACATGACTGTGTGGGGAACTGGCGTTAAAAAGGAAAGAAAATAAACCACACCAGCAACAACCAAAACAACACAAACACACGAATTCTGTCTTTCTATAGTTCGGACAGGGCTCATTTTGTCTTTGTCACAAGCATCTTACACTATTATAGTCTGTCTTAATTAATGTTACGGACCCAAAAATTAAAATTCGGTACTGTCACTTTGCTTAAAAACAAAGTAATAAACTGTATTCTTACACAAATGTTTATAGCCTTTTAAGACATACGCGCCTAAAAAAAACCTGCTGTGATCACCGGCCAAGAAAATAATCCAGCGTAACTTTTGCATGCGCTTGGTTTTTTTAAATAATCAGCATGGCACCGAGATCACATCACTCACGAGCTCATTATCAGTCATCGGCACAGTTTCAACAGCGACTGGTCTTTTAATTAAATCATAACGAAAACGGGTCTTAAAAAAACATGGCGGGTGCCAAAAAGGTATCATCACCGATCGAGATGCTACAGGTTCCCCTTCGTTCGTTCATTCACGGCGAGCTCCAACGTTAATCTGCACTGTCCGCCATCTTCACTGATCACAAAGTTCCACTCATACAAAAAAAACACTGGTAGGTTGACTGATCACAAAGTGCAACAGCTGGACAACACGACCTTGGTCGGTCCATCACAGGGTTTAGATGCTGGTCCAAAATTTTAGCAGTGCGGTATGCCACTTTGACTCAACTAATGCACGTCCAGTTGATACGACAACGAGTGAGAGTTAGTTTAGATGGGTTCTATTCAACAACACAAATAACTGATGATCTGTATGAGAGCTTGACCAATCCCATTCTTTCTTCAGGTCGCCACTGACGTGCTTGGTCTAATCAGTCACACACTATTCAGTTAATTAGCAGTCCAGTGATCACCAGTACTCGTCACCATAATTATCCGGCTGTCATCACTGTCCATCAATTAACTCCGCTGACAAAACTGATCACCACTGTCCATCAATCAATCAGCTCCACTAACAAAACTGACCACCACTGTCCATCAATCAATCAGCTCCACTGATAAAACTGATCATCACTATCCATAAATCAATCAACTCCAATGACAAAACTGATCATCACCGTCCATCAATCAATCAGCTCCAATGACAAAACTGATCATCACTATCCATCAATCAATCAGCTCCACCGACAAAACTGATCACCACTGTCCATCAATCAATCAGCTCCACTGACAAAACTGATCACCACTGTCCATCAATCAATCAGCTGCAATGACAAAACTGATCATCACCGTCCATCAATCAATCAGCTCCAATGACAAAACTGATCATCACTATCCATCAATCAATCAGCTCCACCGACAAAACTGATCACCACTGTCCATCAATCAATCAGCTCCACTGACAAAACTGATCACCACTGTCCATCAATCAATCAGCTGCAATGACAAAACTGATCATCACTGTCCATCAATCAATCAGCTCCACTGACAAAACTGATCACCACTGTCCATCAATCAATCAGCTCCACTGACAAAACTGATCACCGGCACAACTGAACACGAACTCTCAGCTGCAATCACGGGGCAGACCGAATGAACGAACGAACGAGAGCTTGGTAAACTTCTAACAGAAACACATCACTGGAAGAGAGAGAGAGTAGGGGGGGGAGGGGGAGCGAAAGTAAGCTCCATGATTGACAAGACAAGACTTGGGTATCTATCTAATCTAGTGACGGACGCGTTTCGTTAAGCCTTGAGGCTGGCCTCCACCTGAAGTTCGATGAGGTCCACCAGACTGAGGCGCCCTTTCTTGGCCCCGGTGTAGATGGCCCGGATCTCCCTGTTGACCGGCTTGAAGGGCACGTCAATGCGCTCCACCAGGACCTTGGAGATGAGATAGTCCAGGGGGGAGATCTTCAGGTTGGGGTCTGGCGGGATGGGAGCACCGTCTGCGGTCTTGCTTTTGCTGGAATCGCTACCAGAGGAGCTGGAAGAGGGCTGGTTGCTGCTGCCGGCTTCTGAGCTACTGTTCTCACCACTGTTGCTGCTGCTGCTGCTGGCGCTGGTTCCCCGTTGGGTGCTGACGTCGTCTCTAGTAGAAGGACTCTCTCCATTGCCGTCGATGTCGTCCTTGTCGGACCGAGAACCTACGCCTCCTTGACTGCTGCTTGGAATCTCTCCGTCCTTGATGGTTAGCGTTGAAACGAGGGGAGAACGTTCGTGTCTATCGATGTTGATTTTAGCGCCAGTAGCATGCAGCTTGGATCGTTTATCGCTTCTGCTATTGTTGTTGTTGTTGCCACTGGACCGAGAGCACCTTTCTTCGTCAGTGCTTTCGTTGCTGGCGTTGGAACTCGCTTCCTGCTCGCTGTTGCTGTTGCTGTTACTTCCAGTCTGGCTTCCGCACTGTCCCCCGTTGCACAGATATTCCTGACGTCTGGCCATGAACTCCCTCAGCCGCTCCTCCCTGGCTTTGGCTTCCTGTTCTTCTCGGTCTTTCCGGATTTTGGCCAGGGGTGTGGTGCCGATCACCTTGAGCGGCTGACTCACCGGCTTCCTGTGTCTGCCTTTGGTGGCCGGTCTGTTCACGGGAGGAAGTTCTAAACTCGTGGATGACAGAACGGCATTGTCTTGGATCGGGTTCATCTTTGGCTTGGTTTGACCCTTCTGACTGCTGGGTTTGGTGGCCGCAGCGACTGGAGAGGTAGAGGGCGAAGTGGATTTTGTTGGCTTCACCACGGCGGACGGAAGATGGTCCGCAGAGGTGTCTGCCTTTTGATTGGGAAGACCAACAGCAACAACGTCAGACGTGTCTAAAGACTGTGGGTTATCGTTCGGATTTTTTTTGGTTGGCTCTATTGCCTTTTCTTTCGCTTTGGTTTGAAGCTCGTCAGCCGAGGAAGCGTGATCCAGCGAGCAGGTGGACACCGGGCCAGTGGAGCACGATACAGCGATTGAGGAAGAGACGGACGCTTCACCGTCACCCCTGTGATCACTGCCGCTCTTGGCAGCGCTACCGAAGCTGCTGGTGACTAACACTGGGGCCGGAGGTATATGGGACGACGGCCTGGGGGTGTCCTCAAAGGGGCGGTAGAACGGTCGGGGAGAGGCCTGGTGTCTCTGGGCAGAACCCTCGCTCGGAGATCGCGGTGGTTTCTGTTTCGGGGACTGTAGTAGTTCGCTACGCTGCACAGGGGACGGTGCGTTTTGCTGGGCATAGACAGCGCCCTCTTGTGGTGCAGAGAATATCTTTGGAGGAAAAGAGGGGGCGCTGTTGGAAGGCGGCGGCAACAACAGCGTTGTGCTCAGCTGTGGCGGAGTAGGGAGCACGGTCTCGCTGGCAGAAGCAGAAGAAGGAGAAGAAGGTATACTATTCTGGTAGGTCAAACCGTACCCGCTGTTGTGCCGCGGGAAATAAGGAGAGAAGGTGTCCGGAGTCTGACGTGGAGAGCTGTGACCTTGGAGAGACGCTGATGATGAGATCGTCGAAGAAGAAGAAGACATCAGACTCGGCTGAACCGCGCTAGAAGGAAGCGGGGGTTGGAAAACGTCGGGGTGCACGTGCGGCGACACGGTCGTGGCCGAGGAGTGGAACAGGGTGTTGTGCACGTGGGAGGACACCGACATGGACGAGTGGTGCCAGCTCTGCTGGAAGAGAGGGGACACAGAGCGCGTGAACACCGAGTTGTGGGGAATGGGCAGCCCCAGGTTGACGCCGGTAGCCGCGGAAGGTTCCAGACCTTTGGCCTCACTTTGCACCCCTCTGGTGGAACTAGCGGTGGCAGGGTCCGACCCGAAGAGCGGCTGTCCCCGAGTGTCTTGATAGTAGGGCGGCTTGGTAGGCGCGTCTGAAGAGGGAGAAGAAGAGGAAGAGGAAGGGAACTGCGGCAGGACTGATGGAGTGGCGTGATGAGTATTCTCTGAGGCAGGCTTCTCAGACTGCGAAGGGGCATAAAAGGGCATAGAGGCTGAGTAGCTTTGGGAATAGTAATCATGGCTGCGTGTGATAGGGATGCCCCTGTAGCAACCAACACCGGTTGAGACCCCACTGTCAAACCCAAAAGGAGGGAAATTCGGTCTTGGTATATCGCTTTCCACCCGAGCGCGTTTCACGCTTCTTTCTTCGACTCCTTCTCCTCCTCCTTCCCTGCTTTCATCTAAATTCCTCTTGCTTTCACCGGATAATGACGATGATGATGGTGACGACGACAATGATGACGGGCCGCCGCGCGACACGCTTAAATCCAGTGGCTGGCTCATTTCGCGTACTTCCGCCGCTGGAAAGGTCACGTGGTTGGGGCTGTACACGTAGCGTTGAGGATCCGGTCTATACACGGAGAGGTGATGCTGATCTTCCGGAGATCCTGATATCGTGGCTGCTGCTGCGGCTGCTGCTGCTGCTGTTGATGACGATGATGATGATGATGGTGGAGGTGGCAGTGGTGGTGGTGGTTGTAGTGGTGTGGAGAGTAGGGGTGATGCGTTGTCCAGCTGGGTGAAGGAACTGCCGCGGAAGGGGTCCAGTGGTTGAGTTGACATCCTGACAGGACTGGGGGAAGGAGGAGGAGGAGGAGGAGCAGGAGCAGGAGGATGAGATTGAACGTTGACTGGATACCAGTGGCGGGGTCTATCTGCACAACAGAAAACATTAAGGCTCACGTTAGCTTTTTTTTTCCTGTTTTTGTTTTCAATTTTTTTTTATAAAATGAATGAGAACAAGCATATCAAATGCGTTTGACATTGCAGCATATTACATGCATTCCTTTGTTTAAAATTATTATCCTAAAGGTCTCAATACACGTTAACATTTTTCATCACTCTTTCCCCGGCCGTTGCAACGCAGTGATTAGCCCCTCATAAAGATTATTTACACAGCATTGTGTTGCCATGAGGAAAGAGTGAAAAATGTTCACGTGTACGTGTAGAAGCAATAATAAATAACTCGGCAAATGTTAAGAACAGCCCGCCCCCTCCTCTGCCCCTTCCATTCATTTCAGACGGGTTCAGTTAGGGTTAGGGTTAGGAATAGGGTTTGGCTTAGGGTCATTCTCATAACATATTATCAATTATTTTTGTTTGTGGATTAGACGGTTTCAGGGTTGGGATAGGGTTAGGGATAGGTGTAGGGTCAGTTTAGTAATAAATACAAACAAAATAAAAGTTGATGACTAAACCTATCCCTAACCCTATCCCAAATCCTACTCCTAACGCAAAAGCGTCTGAAATGAATGGAAGGGGGAGAGGAGGGAGCTATTCTTAGCATTTGCCAATAACTCAATCAATCATTTGAAATCGATCCTTCAAAACGGAGATGCAGATAAACGTGATTAGTAGGCCCAGGTTAGTTTTAGGTGAGGATGAAACACTAAAATCGCACGACTGTACGATACGATTCGATCACGCGATCGCGACGCGCCAATCGCATTGTGTTCTTGGAGAGCACGTGATCGAATCGTATCGTACAGTCGTGCGATTTTAGTGGACGTGTGGCAGGCCCTTAAGCCGCAGTGTTGATCGCAGTCTTTGCTACACGCACATGTATACTCGCGCGCATTTGTATATACACAAATTATATACATACACTCACATATTGAGGGAGAGGGCAGGGAGGGGGGGGGGGGGGGGGGGCGGCAGAGATATTTTGATGAAAACACAGGCATGCACGCACGCACGCACGTACACACACACACACAAACAGACAGACAGACAGACAGACAGACACACACACACACACACAGAGGGTGTGCGCATGTGTATACTTGTGAGTGAATGAGTGTCGCATGCGCAAAGTTGCATGCGTTAAGTCCTTTCGCGGACATTTTGTCCTCTCGAGGATACCATGACCTACAATAAGCCTAGGGTCTCCCACAGCCATATCATTTTCTTGATCATCATGTCACGACCTATTCAGATCCTGAATTTTGAACCCCGCCAGTGCAAACCCCCGCCAAGGAAGACTCACAAAACCGAAGTTTCCTTCCTTCATGTCCGCGGAGCTGTATCTCATGAACCAGTGGGTAGAATGGCTTCACAGTTTGTGTGGTAATGTAGCATGGCGAGTAATGAAATAAATACTTGCAATAAAAAATTAAAAAATCAAGAAACGGGGTCATTTTAGAGACTAATGCGCACATAAGACCAAAACGTGAGCGAGAGGACTTAACAAGCGTGCGTACTAAGTGTGCGTGTGTGCATTGCGTGTGTGTGTAGTGCAGCTGCACCGCGATTAACTGGCCTGCATTGTATTGGGTTTGTGACCTTCGCTGCCGTTCATTAAGGTCTCCGTGCACGTGGGCGTTTTTTACTCTTTCCCCATGGCAACACAGTGATATGAAAGTACAAGTCATAAATAGTATGAGTGGCGTGTCATTGCGTTGCCTTGGGGAAATAATATATTATGTTAACAACGGGTATTGAGACCTTTAGGGGTGGTGGTGGTGGTGGTGGGGTGGGAGAACCACAGGATTGCAGTGTGCGTGTGTGCGTGTGTGCGCGTGCGTGTGCGTGCGTGCGCGAGCGCGCGTGTTTGTACATGGACTTGTTGAGAAGCTACCGGTGTGGTCAAGCCGACGAAAAACCCCACTTACAACAACAACAATTGCAACTCCGAGCGGCTGCAAAGTCCCCTCGCAGCATCGCCGAGCTACTCCGAAATCGGAATGTATCGGTTGTACACATACAAAAAAACGCATCAAAACAGCACGTAACTACATAAAAACGCATCAAAACAGCACGTAACTGGATAGTTGTTTTTTATATATAGCCTTGGGGTTCGGACCCGTGATTTGAGCACGCGCGATCATGCGCACACGCGCGCACAGAAAAATTCATGACAACTGTGTTATAGACCATTCATCAAGAAATGTTGTGAAAAAAACCTGCATTAAAATACATGCAAAACTTCGCGAGATATTAGCGATTATGTGTTTCGGGGTTTGAACCCCGTAACTGGCGCGACCTTGACCTTAATGCAAAACTAAATACATCAGTGGATAGCTTGCCTCTTGGCAAACTAGTATAACAAATTTGATGATAGACTGAATAGTTTTTGAGAAAAACGGACGAATAGCCGGACGGACGGAGGCACGCCGGACGGACGGACAGACACCGGACGGACACCGGACACCGGACGGACGGACGGACCAGACAAAAACAATAGCTCCCCGAACCTTCGGCTCGGGAACTAACAAGCAACA
Organism: Phymorhynchus buccinoides; assembly: GCA_017654935.2. Taxonomy (NCBI): domain Eukaryota; kingdom Metazoa; phylum Mollusca; class Gastropoda; order Neogastropoda; family Raphitomidae; genus Phymorhynchus; species Phymorhynchus buccinoides. The sequence goes on along the minus strand of CM065700.1, from coordinate 29,299,672 downwards.
GGCAGTCTGACCTTCACTGACCACAATGGGGAGTAATGGGTTGGGTGGGGGTGGGCAGTGGAGGTGGTAGGATGGACGAGAGGGTTGGGGAAATGGCATAGGTGAAACTGGGGGTGTGGGGGTGGGGAGGATGGGTTAGAGGGTGCTAGGATTGCCGCTAGGTCAACGACACCGCGGCTGTTGCATTGTCTAAAGAAGAAGAAGAAGAAGAAGAAGAGACAGAAAGAGAAGAAGAAGAAGAAGAAGAAAAGAGAGAGAGAGAGAGAGAGAGAGAGAGAGAGAGAGAGAGAGAGAGAGAGAGAGAGAGAGAGAGAGAGAGAGAGAGAGACAGAAGAGAAAGAGAGAGAACAGAGATGGGGGAATAGAAGAGAAAGAAAGAGAGAGAGAGAGGGGAGAGAGAGAGGGGTAGAAGAGAGAGAGAGAGAGAGAGAGAGAGAGAGAGAGAGAGAGAGACAGAGAGACAGAGAGAGAGAGAGAGAGAGAGAGAGAGAGAGAGAGAGAGGGAGAGAGGGAGAGAGAGAGAGAGAGAGAGAGAGAGAGAGAGAGAGAGAGAGAGAGAGAGAGAGAGAGAGAGAGAGAGAGAGAGAGAGAGAGAGAGAGAGAGAGAGAGAGAGAGAGAGAGAGAGAGACTGAGAGACAGATAGAGACAGAGAAAGAAAGGAACTGACTGACGCTAAGACGGACGGACAGACTAAAGCACAGGCAGACAGACAATGTAAAAATTTCGATTCAATTTCACACTAGTCTTGTTGAGTGCTTGTTCTGGTTTGTTTGTCGTCAATAACTGACTATGAAAGTCATGGCCAAATTGATATCTAGGTTTTCCAAGTGTGTCCCTCCTCCCCCTGTGACCCCCTCCCCCCCAAAAAAAAAGATTTTAACCGAATTGGGTAGGCGCTACACTTGCGGCGACGCGCTCTCCGGGGGAGAGCAGCCCGAATTTCATAAGAGATAAGTCTCTGTGACTAGAATGCACCAGCCAACGGCCATACCACGTTGAAAACACCGGTTCTCGTCCGATCACCGAAGTTAAGCAACGTCGGGCCTGGTCAGTACCTGGGAACACCAGGTGCTGTTGGCATTCTTTTTTTTTTTTCCCGGAGGGGGGGGGGGGGGGGGGGGGCGTCTTTCGTACAAATAGTTCCTCCACCTTCTGGAAGTTCTGTGCTTTTAACTTCCTCTAATCCGTCACTCTTTGACTCTGACTTTTTCCCTTTGCTTACTGTCATCTGCTATCTTTCTATCTCACTGGTCCATTCTCCGGCCTGTTTTTGTTTTTTTTCTTCTATAAATTCTTACAAAGATTTCTTCAGCCGAAGTCGGACATGCTGGGACTAACTATATTCTTAGTTAGGCGCATAACGGCAGCATGACGCATCTACGCTCATATGACAGGAAACTGTCTGAGCGAACGAAGAAGAAGAATATTCCAAATGCAACACCCAAACAAATCAACAACAAGAAAAGTTGTTTGTTTCTTTGTGTGTGAGAATCGAGACAGAGCAAGCAAGGATGACAGAGAATGCAGTAAACTTGTACTTTCCACGACCGACCCACCCTCAGCATCAAAGTCTGCTTAGGCCCGACTATCGACAGACGGGGTATCGCCCACCCCAATTACTCATGAAATAAAGAAATTCAGTCAAATTTGCCCATGAATGCGACATTAATGTGGGCAAAACTGAAAAATGTATACCCGCCCATGCGCTTTTACCCCGTCTTCCCCTTTTGATGTCGGTATCAGCTTTTGTTGAAGCTGTAAAAACCAAAGTGAAAATAGAACAATACTTGAGTCTATTAGTAATTTCATCCAACTGTCGAACAGATTTTTGGCAGAATAACTGTCTCTAATGTGTGTCCTTATTGTGACTCGTTACATTTAAGCCCTGGTTGGTATAGTTTCTGTGATGAAATTATTGATTTGATGCAGTTTGCAACCGGTGCGCGTCTCAGCCTTGCCCCTGCAACCCAAAATTTTGATTAGAGAGTTGTATGTGATTATAATACGTGTCTAATCTGTTGTTTTGATTCATGTTTTTGTTGGTAAGTTATTGTTTTATTTGTTTTTTCTTCCTATTGTACACTAATATTGATGTTGTGCTGTTTATTTCCATGCTTGTGGCAGCCAATACTATGTCATTGAAAAATGTTGGAGTGCCTTGTATAAGCTCTAAGCTTGTTGTGCTCTACTTATTTAAATTATGTGCTGCTGTATGTGCTTTATTTAAATAAATCTTGTTTAAACCAAAGTCTGCTTCTTTCAGTTTTTATGGAAGATTAAAATTAAGATTAAAGTTATAGCCCCTAAGGCCATGTTAGGGCTGTCACCACGCTAAATCTTAACACGTATTAAAAAGGGATAAAAACACAAGGCAAAAATAAAATCAAAGGTTTTTTTTGGGTTAAAAAAACAAAAATAAATCAAAAACTTAGCAAGTAAAAACATGGCACGTCTAGAAAGAAGAAAGCCTAGGCTGATCCTAACCCTGTCTTCTCCCCCCCCCCCCCCCCCCCCCCCCCCCCCAACAAAAAAAAGGCAGAAGTTGCTTCTTAGTGAATTTTTTCAAAGCCAAAATTTGAGGGGTGGGGGGTGGGGTGGGGTGTGTGTGTGTGTGTGTGTGTGTGTGTGTGTGTGTGTGTGTGTGTGTGTGTGTGTGTGTGTGTGTGTGTGTAGGTGTGTGTATGCGTGCGTGCGCGCGTGCGTGTGTGCGACTAATGTACAAGATAGAGGCGGAACAGTGACAGTGACATGGGAGGTAATTGTTGATGTAGTAGTTTAGTTCGTCAGACTGGAAGAATTCTTCCCCTTGCGTCTAGAACCATAGAATCGGGGAGAGAGAGAGAGGAGAGAGAGAGAGAGAGAGAGAGAGAGAGAGAGAGAGAGAGAGAGAGAGAGAGAGAGAGAGAGAGAGAGAGAGAGAGAGAGAGAGAGAGAGAGAGAGAGAGAGAGAGAGAGAGTACTAATACGAATACGAATGTTTTTGTATTGAGGGTAAAACAGATAAGCTGTGTAGCTTTTTGTTTAGAGGCAAATAAACAACAATTAATGAAGAAAATGATGAACAGCAAAAAGACTGGCAACAATAGTGACAAAACTATACAAAGTAGTATAACACAAGGCAAAAATAGACACACAGAGAGAGAGAGAGAGAGAGAGAGAGAGAGAGAGAACACTGAACACTGAAATGTTTAATGCATATTGGCCATGGACCACAATACATGTTAGGGGAAGGGGAAGCGGATCGGTTACAGGAATCACATTATCAAAGTAACTTGTCAGTGTTTCTCCCAGTATTTCTTTTAACATTTTATAATATATAAGAACTAACAAAATAACTCTAGATTAGAGAGAGAGAGAGAGAGAGAGAGAGAGAGAGAGAGAGAGAGAGAGAGAGAGAGAGAGAGAGAGCAGGGATTCTAAGCGGCACGTGTTTCTCCCAGTATTTCTTTTAAACATTTTATAATATATAAGAACTAACAAAATAACTCTAGATTCGAGAGAGAGAGAGAGAGAGAGAGAGAGAGAGAGAGAGAGAGAGAGAGAGAGAGAGAGAGAATGAGAGAGAGAGAGAGAGAGCAGGGATTCTAAGCGGCACGTGTTTCTCCCAGTATTTCTTTTAAACATTTTATAATATATAAGAACTAACAAAATAACTCGAGAGAGAGAGAGAGAGAGAGAGAGAGAGAGAGAGAGAGAGAGAGAGAGAGAGAGAGAGAGAGAGAGAGAGAGAGAGAGCAGGGATTCTAAGCGGCACGTGTTTCTCCCAGTATTTCTTTTAAACATTTTATAATATATAAGAACTAACAAAATAACTCTAGATTCGAGAGAGAGAGAGAGAGAGAGAGAGAGAGAGAGAGAGAGAGAGAGAGAGAGAGAGAGAGAGAGAGAGAGAGGAGAGAGAGAGAGAGAGAGAGAGAGAGAGAGAGAGAGAGAGAGAGCAGGGATTCTAAGCGGCACGTGTTTCTCCCAGTATTTCTTTTAAACATTTTATAATATATAAGAACTAACAAAATAACTCTAGATTCGAGAGAGAGAGAGAGAGAGAGAGAGAGAGAGAGAGAGAGAGAGAGAGAGAGAGAGAGAGAGAGAGAGAGAGAGAGAGAGAGAGAGAGAGAGAGAGAGAGAGCAGGGATTCTAAGCGGCACGTGCTAACAAACGCACTGACTCGGGATATATATTAAAAAAATCCCTACTTTAAAAATAATCAAATAATCATGATCAGCATAAAAGAATAACAAACACTGTCTTCATTCATTGAAATATTTCAGGGGGTATAATTTATGTACTCAGAAGAGAGAAAAATGGTGTTTTACGTCCTCTCGGTCTGGAACAGACACATATGGGACATTTGTAAATACAAAGATGGTGGGAAAATACTGGGGGCAATGCCCGGAGGCAGTGCAACACCAGTAAAGTCCCGATGTTTTAACAATGCAGATAGGTGTAGCAGTAACCACGCCTCGGTTAAACCTCATTGGCTATGGTACCGCCACAATATGAATTGAATTTATGT
>CM065700.1:29282658-29287658 GCA_017654935.2 Phymorhynchus buccinoides | reverse complement strand
CGCATACATACATGCGTACATAGGCCTACACATATGCTACATGCCTTTTTGGTATTTAGTATTTGGTGTATTCTAGTCACAGAGACTTATCTCTGTGAAATTTGGGCTGCTCTCCCCCGGAGAGCGCGTCACCGCAAGTGCAGCGCAACCCAAAATTTTTTATATACAATTCAATATTTTTTTTTTTTGGGGTGCACGGGGTGAGGAGGGTGTGTGGGCACACTTTGAAAACCTAGCTATCAATTTGGCCATACCAGGCAGCGGGATTTCTCTCCCTGCTCTTACCGTGGGATTTTTACGCGCGTAAAGCGCACGGGTCAGGCTAGCTTTAAGTCCCCATCCGAAGGACTCGACGTTCAGTTCGATTTTCCTGTCAAACTGGAAAGAAAGGGCGGGGCCGGGATTCGAACCCGGGTCACTCACGCCGCTGCAGTCACGCATTACATTTGGCAGGCGAACGTCTTAACCACTCTGCTACATACATACATACATATACATACACATCGCATGCATAACTACCCATTGCTTTAATGTAAACTTTGTAAAAGTTACAATTAAACTTTTTTTAAACAAGCGCGAATCGCAATAGTTTGTGGCACGCGGTCTATTTTTACCACTCCAATCATGAGTCACCTCCCCTGGCTTTTCAATAATTTTAATCTGTAAACCAGAATGTTATCTCTGCACCATTTCGTAACTTTTTTTATATCTTTTGGAAAACATTTAAAACTATGTATCCTACTTATACTCATCAAAAGAAGCACCGCATACTCGTCGTGTCTGTTGCAGTGTCTGTATTACGTATGTTTATTATTTTGTACGCTTTTAAAATACATCATTTTAAAGAGCGGCCTCAATTTGAAGTGTAGCCTCGATTTGAAGTGCGACAATTTTGGACCGACCGACCGACAGACAGACAGACCGACAAAGTGAGTTATAGGTTTGTGGCTTTGAGCCACAAACAAAAACCATGAAAACGCTACACATTGACACAGATGAAGATGAGAAAATAAACGAAGTTATTGAAAGAAACCCCCCCCCCCCCCCCCCCCCCCCCCCCCCCCCCCCCCCCCCTCCCCACCTAAAATGTTCGCCTTTTAAAAAAAAGACTTGTTCGAAGGATGAAGACGAGGCGATCTGTTTGAAAACAAAATGGTTCAGTGAACTTACATTTATGCATCACTGTTCTTCTTCTTCTTCTCCTTCTGCGTTCCCAGGCCATATGGCCATAATGGCCAAGGTACGTATGTGTCCGGTTTCAGCTTTCACTGGTCTCCCCGCTGCGCTTCTACAGCCAACACACAGTCCGATTTCGGAGGAGCTCAAATATTGGGAAGATGTATGTCACAGTAGAAACTGGAATCCAGTTGGATTCGGAATCCTACTAGTACAAAGTCAGAATTCTGATTTGTACTAGTAGAAATCGGAAGTCTAATTCCTACTGGATTTTCTTCAGTAGAAATCGGAATTCTGATTTCTACTAGTACAAATTGGAATTCCGATTTGCACTGACAGCCAGTATGAAATGGAATACAGTACAAATTGGAATTTTGTTTTCTATTCTTAAACTTACGTGAAATTATATTGAATAAGACTTAGAATTTTTAGGAAAGGCACACATACATGCATACACACACACATACATACATACAGCCGCCCACACATGTTGCCTATCCTTTAAAAAAAAAAAAACTAAAAAAAAAAAAAAACACACCACAAAACCCCACTAACCCACGGACAGGCAAAACGGACAAATTGACTGAGTGGCAAAAAGTATTGATTAACAGCAATCCATTCAAGCCTAAGTCTAGCCAGCGAAGACACTGGTAAAAAAAAAAAAAAAAAAAAAAATAATAACAACCTCTCGTGTTAGTGTTAGCCAAACAAACAGATCTAGACAGGGCTAGCCAGTGGTCAGCTAGCTAAAAGACAGACAGGCTGTCAGCCAAAGAGATCGGTCCTGCTATCAATAGAAACTAAACCAAACACACAAAACCAAAGCAGACACGCACGCACACACACACACATACAACACACACACACACGCGCGCACACACACACACACACACACACACACACACACACACACACACACACACACACACACACACACACACACACACAATTCAGACAAATAGCTTTTTATCACTGGTTGACATTAGCCTGTAGAAAGGGCCAATAGTAAATGAGAGCTGTACTATGCATGATATTCTACAGTATTGGAATATCATGCTACAGCTTAGTCTTTCGTGGAAGACTATGACTCTCGAACGAGGGGGGCCCTTGCACCGGCTCTGGGTGCTGCAGCCAAAGGGATTGGTTGGCCTTTGGGGACCTTCCCCAACGCCACTCTCGTCCTCAAATCCCTTCGGCCGAGAGAGTGGGGATGTACCCTGGGGCAAGGCATCTCCACTTTACAGTAATTCTCGCCCTGCCCGCCAGGAATAGTATCTGCCCCTCTGCTATCTGGCAGTCATTGTCGGAAACGACAGACAGGCAACAACAACAACAACCATTTGACTAACTTTTAAAACTAAGACAAGTCTGATCAATTAACTAGCTAACTAACCAACTAAATGGCAAACGAACTAAATTATCGATCAGCCAGAGATTCTTCCAAATAATGATTTTTTGGAGAAGTCAACTTGTTGGAAACAGAGCAGGAGACGTAAATGACTGATTTTTAATTATAACAAGCGCGGATTCGCAATCGTTTGTGGCGTGCGACAATTGAAAACGAAACATCATTTTAAAGAGCAGCCTCAATTTGAATTGCAGCCTCACTTTGAAGAGCGACAATTTTGGAGCCTCACTTTGAAGTGCGACAATTTTGGACCGACCGACCGACAGACAGACCGACAAAGTGAGTTATAGGTTTGTGGCTTGTTGCCACACAAAAAAACAAGCGCGGATTCGCAATCGTTTGTGGCGTGCGACAATTGAAAACGAAATATCATTTTAAAGAGCAGCCTCACTTGAAAGTGCGACAATTTTGCAGCCTCACTTTGAAGTGCGACAATTTTGGACCGACCGACAAAGTAGGTTTGTGGCTTGTGCCACACACACACAAAAAGTGTGCGTATGCGTGTGTTCTTCAGCTTAGCGTCTTATATATACTGACAGTGATTCAGACAAGAAAAAAGTGTGTGTGTGTGTGTGTGTGTGTGTGTGTGTGTGTGTGTGTGAGAGAGTGTGTGAGTGTGTGTGTGCGTGTGCGTGTGCGTGTGCGTGCGTGTGCGTGTGTATGTGTGCGTGGTGTGCTTGTGTTTGTGTGTGTGCGTGCGTGTGTTTGTGTGCGTGCGCGCGCGCGTCTGTGTGTACATTTTAATGAAAAGAAATAGTCACCACGTCGCATACATTAATACATAACGAACACATCAATATAGACAGAAAAACGACAACACACTCATAAATAAATCTGTAAATGAGTAATACATAAACAAACTATAGCTCGGTAACAAGAAGAAGACATTATTATCATCATTATTTTTTTATTTTTTTATTTGCACGGGCGTCTCGAATCGTCCTTATTTGAAAAACTTCGCCGTGTAATGGCGGCTTGCAGACTTAGCACAAATCGAGAGAAGTCGGTCTCAACTCAACGGCGGATCAATAGGTTGTCGACCCAACAGATGAGACCGTCTCTCCGCTGTGTGTGTTTGTCTCTGTCTCTGTTTGGTTTCGTGTGTCTCGTTATCTCTATGTCTCTGTGTGTGTCTCTATATCTCTTTCAAACACACACACAAGCGCAAGCAAGCAAGCGCACGCGCGCACGCACACGCACACGCACACACAGAATAAATTTGAAGCAAACACAAGAGACTGATACAAAATTTACATACTCTCACACCCACACAATCATACACACCTCACCGTAATACACACACACACAGACACACACACACACACACAACACACACACATGCGCAAGTACACATGCGCGCGCGCACGCCACACACATACACACACACAAGCACAGAACTACGCAAAAGCGACAGGGGAGGGGGCGGGTGTCTTTAAAAAAAAAAAATTAAACCCACGCGAGTGAATGAAAATCCGTTTAACGTCCTCCGGTCTGGAACAGACACATAATTATGGGACATTGGTAGATAATAAAGATGGTGGGAATGATCCTGGAGGCATTGCCTGGAGGCAGTGCAACACCAGTATTGTAAAGTCCAGAATTTTTAACAATACACTAGATTCCAATTTAAAAAAATACCCACGCGAGCAGAATGGTATGGGAATAGAAAGAGAAAGGGAAAGGAAGAGGAAGGAGGAAAGGAAATATTTCATACATTTAAAACAAAATTATTCTCTCCACCACTGTTGTTGCGTACTGTATGGGTGACGGGTCATAATTAGGGTAGTACGGGGTAGAAAAAAAAAAAACAAAAAAAAAAAACCTGGGCGGGGCGGGTAAGAAAGCCCATGCCAATTATGGGCTTCTTACCCGCCCATGGGCTTTTTACCCATTACTGTTTTACCCGTCTTCACCTTAGCCATAAGCAGTCCGGGGTCATCCCTTTTTTGCTTGTTTGTTTTAGGATGAACTTGGGTCTGTCTCCGTGTGGCTGTTCCTTATGCTTTGCTAGGCGGAGGAATTGGTGCCGAGAATAACTTTGGTGAAGGGGGGGTCCTACTATTTGCTGCCCGGAGCCGTCTGGAGCCGTCCGGAAGGCTTCCGGACGGCAAATATAGGGCATTTACCACGAGTGTTCCTTCTGTATGCTACTAGACTGCTAATTTGCCCACATGAAACACATCTCGTTCTGCCCGAGTTACGCTGACCTTTCTAATTCAACAACTTCTAAAATTCAACTCAATGAATTTCAAGGTCGGTCCTCAGTCACGTGGCAAAATGCCCTGTTGAGTAGGACCGGTGAAGGGAGTTAATTACACACGCAGAGAGAGAGAGAGAGAGAGACCTTTCTTTACTTCACTGTTATTCTCTCTCACTTGCCTCACTAGTTCTATCTATATGTGTTATGCTATATGGC
>CM065700.1:29275753-29282158 GCA_017654935.2 Phymorhynchus buccinoides | reverse complement strand
TCGGCAACATGTTAAGAACAGCCGCCCCTCCTCTGCCCCTTCCATTCATTCAGACAGGGTTCAGTTAGGGTTAGGGTTAGGAATAGGGTTGGGCTAGGGTCATTCTCATAACATATTATCAATTATTTTTGTTTGTGGATTAGGACGGTTTCAGGGTTGGGATAGGGTTAGGGATAGTGTAGGCGTCAGTTAGTAATAAATGACAAACAAAATAAAAAGTGATGAATAAACCTATCCCTAACCCTATATCCCAAATCCTACTCCTAAACGCACAAAAGCGACTGAAATGAATGGAAAGGGCGGAGAGGAGGGAGCTATTCTTAGCATTTGCAATACTCAATCAATCATTTTGAAATCGATCTTTCAAAAACGGAGATGCAGATAAAGTGCATTAGTAGGCCCAGGTTAGTTTTAGTGTGAGGAGATGAAAACACTAAATCGCCCACGATGCTCTATACGATTCGATCACGCGATCGCGACGCGCCAATCGCATTGTGTTCTTGGAGAGCACGTGATCGAATCGTATCGCTACAGTCGTGCGATTTCTTTTAGTGGGACGTTGTGGCAGGCCCTTAAGCCGCAGTGTGATCGCAGTCTTTGCTACACAGCACATGTATACTCGCGGCGGCATTTGTATATACACAAATTATTATACATACACTCACATATTGAGGGATCGAGGGCAGGGGAGGGGGGGTGGGGGGGGGGGGGCGGCAGAGATATTTTGATGAAAACCAGGCATGCACGCACGCACGCACATACACCACACACACACAACACAGACAGACAAGACAGGACAGACAGACACACACACACACAGAGGGTGTGCGCATGTGTATACTGTGAAGGATGAGTGTTCGCATGCGCAAAGTTGCATGCGTTTTAAGGCCTTCGCGGGACATTTGGTCACTCTCGAGGATACCATGACCTACAATAAGCCTAGGGTTCCCACAGCCTATCATTTTCTTGATCATCATGTCACGACCTATTCAGATCCTGAATTTTGGACACCCGCAGTGCAAAACCCCCGCCAAGGAAGACTCACAAAACCGAAGTTTCCTTCTTCAATGGTCCGCGGAGCTGTATCTCATGAACCAGTGGCGTAGAATGTACTTCACAGTATTGTGTGGTACTGAGGCATGGAGAGGTAATGAAATAAATACTGCAATAAAAAATTAAAAATCAAGAAAAACGGGGCATATTAGAGACTAAATGGCACATAAGACCAAACGTGAGCGAGAGGACTAAACAAAGCGTGCGTACTAAGTGTGCGTTGTGTGCATTGCGTGTGTGTGTAGTGCAGCTGCACCGCGATGAACTGGCCATGCATTGTATATGGGTTGTGACCTTCGCTTGCCGTTCATTAAGGTCTCCGTGCACGTGGGCGTTTTTACTCTTTCCCATGGCAACACAGTGATATGAAATACAAGTCATAAATAGTATGAGTGGCGTGTCATGCGTTGCTTGGGGAAATAACTGAATTGTATAACAACGGGTATTGAGGACCTTTTAGGGTGGTGGTGGTGGTGGGGGGTGGGAGAAACACAGGATTGCAGTGTGCGTGTGGCGTGTCGTGCAGTGCGTGCGCGAGCGCGCGTGTTTGTACTGGGACTTGTTGAAAGCGACCGGTGTGGTCAAGCCGACGAAAAAACACCCACTTACAACAACAACAATTGGCAACTCCGAGCGGACTGCAAAGTTCCCCTCGCAGCACCGCGAGCTACTCCGAAAATCGGAATGTATCGGTTGTACACATAAAAAAAAGCATCAAAACAGCACGTAAATACATAAAAAACGCATCAAAACAGCACGTAACTGGATAGTTGTTTTTTATATATAGCCGTGGGGTTCGACCGGTGATTTGAGACGCGCGATCATGCGCACACGCGCGCACAGAAAAATTCATGGACAACTGTGTTATAGACCATTCATACAAGAAATGTTGTGAAAAAAAATACTGCATAAAATACAGGCAAACGTCGCGAGATATTAGCGATTATGTTGTTTCGGAGGTTTGAAACCCCGTAACTGGCGCGACCTTGACCTTAATGCAAAACCTAATACATCAGTGGATAGCTTGCCTCTGGCAAACTAGTATCAACAAATTGATGATAGACTGAATAGTTTTTGAGAAAAATGGACGAATACGCCGGACGGACGGAGGCACGCCGGACGGACGGGACGGACACCGGACGGAAACCGGACGGACACGGGACGGGACAGACAAAAACAATAGCTCCCAGAACCTTCGGCTCGGGAAACTAACAAGCAAACAGGCAGTTGACCTTCACGACCACAATGGGGGAGAAAGGGTTGGGTGGGGGTGGCAGTGAGGTGGTAGGATGGACGAGAGTGGGGGAAATGGCATAGGTGAAAACTGGGGCGTGAGGGGTGGGGAGGTGGGTTAGAGGGTGCTAGGAATTGCCGCTTAGGTCAACGACATCCGCGCTGTTTGCATTGTCTAAAGAAGAAGAAGAAGAAGAAAAGAAACAGAAAAGAGAAGAAGAAGAAGAAGAAGAGAAGAAAGAGAGAGAGAGAGGAGAGGAGAGAGAGAGAGAGACGAGCATGAGAGAGAGAGAGAGAGAAGGAGAAAGAGAGAGAAACAGAGATGGAGGGAATAGAAGGAAAGAAGAGAGAGAGAGAGGGGATAGAGAGAGGGGTAGAAGGAGGAGGGTAGAAGATGAGAGAGAGAGTGAGAGAGAGAGAGAGAGAGAGAGAGACAGAGATGGGTGAATAGAAGGAAAGAAGAGAGAGAGGGGAGAGGGAGAGAGAGAGAGACAGACGAGAGAGAGAGATGAGCAGAGGAGAGAGACCAGAGCAGAGAGGATGAATGAGAGAGATGATGAGAGAGAGGAGAGAGAGGATGACCGAGATGAGAGAGAGAGACGAGAGAGACTGAGAGACAGATAGAGACAGAGAAAGACAGGAACTGACTGACGCTAAGACGGACGACAGACTGAAAGCACAGGCAGACAGACAATGTTAAAAATTTTCTAATCAATTTCACACTAGTCTTGTGAGTGCTTGTCTGGTTTGTTGGTCCCGTAATAACTGACTATGAAAGTCATGGCCAAATTGATATTCTAGGTTTTCCAGGTGTCCATCCTCCCCCTATCATATGCGTGGACCCCCTCCCCCCAAAAAAAAAGATTTTAACCGAATTGGGTAGGCGCTACACTTGCGGCGACGGCGCTCTCCGGGGGAGATGCAAGCGCCCGAAATTTTCATAAGATATAATCCCACCCCTCTGGTGACTAGAAATGCCCCCACCCAGCCAAGGCCCATGCCCACCGTGTTTGAAAACACCGGGTGTTTTGTTTTCTCTTCCGATCACCGAAGTTTTTAGCAACGTCCCCCCCCGGGGCCCTGTTGTCAATACCCCCTTGTTAACCACCCTTGTTTTTGGGCTGGAATTTTTTTGGCATTCTTTTTTTTTGTTTTTTGTTTTTTTTTTTTTCCCCGGAGGGGGGGGGGTGGGCGGGGGGGGCGTTCCACTTTTCCGTAAACAATTAAGTTTCCTCCCGACCTGTTTCTGGAAAAGTTTGCTTGTGTTGCTTTTTAACTTTTCCTCTAATCCGTTCCCACTCCTTTTTTGACCCCCCTCCCTGCCCCTTTTCTTCTCCCCTTTGCTTTACTTGTCCCAACTGCTGTCTTTTCGATCCTCACTGGGACCCATTCCTCCGGCCTTTTTTTTGTGGGTTTTTTTAGTAAATTCTTATAATTGTCCCCCCTTACAAAAGTTTTTCCTTCCAGTGAGCCGAATTCCACCCGGACCAGGGCATAACTGCAGCATGACCCATAAACCCCTATTTTTCCTTGGGTTTTTTTTGAGCGAACGAGCAGATTCAACGCAACCCAACCAATGCAACGCCCAAAAGTTGTACGCTCATTGTGTGTGACAATCGAAACTGTCTGAGCGATGACGAAGCAGTAAACTTGTACTTTTCCAACTGGCCAACCGACAACCCAAACAAAGCATCAACAACTTAGAAAAGTTGTTGGTTATCGACTTGTGTTGTGACGGAGTAAATTCGAAGACGGGGAAGAAGCCCACCCCAGTTATCTCCTGAAATAAAGAAATTTTCAGTCAAATTTGCCCATGAGACGAATGCTAGACATTAACGCTCGTCTCATGGGCAATATGAGACTGAATTTTGCTTCATTTCAGGAGATAATTGGGTGGGCTTCTTACCCCCCCATGCGCTTTTTTACCCCGTCTTCGATTATTACCTGACGATGTCAAAGCAAATGTATCATTGCTTTTGTTCGGAAGCTGTGATAAAAACCAAAGTGAAAATAGAACAATACTTGAGTCTATTAGTAATTTCATCCAACTGTCAAACAGATTTTTGGCAGAATAACTGTCTCTAATGTGTGTCCTTATTGTGACTCGTTACATTTAAGCCCTGGTTGGTATAGTTTCTGTGATGAAATTATTGATTTGATGCAGTTTGCAACCGGTGCGCGTCTCAGCCTTGCCCCTGCAAAACCCAAACTTTTGATTAGAGAGTTGTATGTGATTATAATACGTTTCTAATCTGTTGTTTTGATTCATGTTTTTTTTTTTGGTTGGTAAGTTATTGTTTTATTTGTTTTTTCTTCCTTCCTATTGTACACTAATATTGATGTTGTGCTGTTTATTTTCCATGCTTGTGGCAGCCAAATACTATGTCCCATTGAAAAATGTTGGAGTACCTTGTATAAAGGCTCTAAGCTTGTTGTGCTCTACTTATTTAAATTTATGTGCTGCTGTATGTGCTTTATTTAAAAAAAAAATTCCTTGTTTAAAAACAAACCAAAGTCTGCTTCTTTTTTTTATGCTTTTTTTTCAGTATGGAAAGATTAAAATTAAGATTAAAGTTTTTATAGCCCCTAAAAGGCCATGTTTAGGAGCTGGTCACACCACGCTAACTCCTTAAACACGTATTAAAAAGGATAAAAAACACAAGGCAAAAAATAGAAAATCAAAGGTTTTTTTTTTTTGGGTTTAAAAAAACAAATAATAAATCAAAAACTTTAGCAAGTAAAACCATGGGGCACGTCTAGAAAGAAGAAAGCCTAGGCTGTTCCTAACCCTGTCTCTCCTCCCCCCCCCCCCCCCCCCCCCCCCGCCCCCCCAACAAAAAAAAGCGGAAGTTGCTTCTAGTAGTGAAGTTTTTCAAGGCCAAAATTGAGGGGTGGGGGGTTGGGTTGTGTGTGTGTGGGTGTGTGTGTGTGTGGTGTTTGTGTGTGTGTGTGTGTGTGTGTAGGTGTGTGTATGCGTGCGTGCGCAAATGCGTGTGTTACGACTAAATGGTACAAGGATAGAGGCGGAACAGGGACAGTGACATGGGAGGTAATTGTTGATGTAGTAGTTTAGTTTCGTCATACTGGAAGAATTCTTTCCCTTGCGTCTAGAACACATAGTAATCGGAGAGAGAGAGGAGAAGAGAGAGAGAGACGACGAGGAGAGAGAGAGAGTGGAGAGAGAGTGAGAGAGAGAGTGAGAGAGAGTGAGAGAGAGAGAGAGCGAGAGAGAGAGAGAGAGAGTATCTAGTACGAACTACGAATGTTTTTGTATTGAGGTTAAACACAGATAAGCTGTGTAGCTCTTTTAGAGGTGTAAAAGCAATAACAATTAATGAAGAAAATGATGACAGCGGAAAAGACTGGCACAATAGTACAAAACTATGACAAGTAGTATACCACAAGGCAAAATAGACACACAGAGAGAGAGAGAGGAGAGAGAGGAGAGAGGAAACACTGAACACTGAAATGTTTAATGCATATTGGCCATGGAAAACAATACATGTTAGGGAAGGGGAAGCGGATCGGGTTACAGGAATCACATTATCAAGTAACTTGTCAGTGTTTTCTCCCAGTATTTCTTTTAAGAGATTTAGAGTAGATAAGAACTAACAAAATAACTCTATAGATAGAGAGAGAGAGGAGAGAGAGAGAGAGAGAGAGAGAGAAGAGAGAGAGAGAGAGAGAGAGAGTCAGGGATTCTTAACGGCACGTGTTTCTCCCAGTGTTTCTTTTAAAACATTTTATAATATATAAGAACTAACAAAATAACTCTAGATTCGAGAGAGAGAGAGAGAGAGAGAGAGAGAGAGAGAGAGAGAGATTAGAGAGAGATGAATGAGAGAGAGAAAGAGCAGGGATTCTAAGCGGCACGTGTTTCTAATACAGTATTTCTTTTAAACATTTTATAATATATAATTAGAACTAACAAAATAACTACTCGAGAGAGATGAGAGAGATGAGAGAGATGAGAGATAGAGAGAGAGAGATAAGAGAGAGAGAGAGAGAGATTGAGAGAGAGAAGATCGTTTCTTTTAGGGGAAATCAATTATCAAGCTGCTCTTTGTCATGGTTTTAGAAAAATTCCCCCAATGTTTCTTTTAAACATTTTATATATAT
>CM065700.1:29265753-29268253 GCA_017654935.2 Phymorhynchus buccinoides | reverse complement strand
GGACGGACGGACGGACGGACGGACGGACCGGAAAAGAAGTGGGACATAGCGGGCCTGTGACACAAAGGGCCTAGGGCACAAGCGGGTAATGTAAAACTAAATACATCAGTGGATAGCTTGCATCTTGGCAAACTAGTATACCAAATTTGATGATGATAGACTGAATAGCTTTTGAGAAGTGGGACATAGCGGGCCTGTGACACAAAGGGCCTAGGGCACAGCGGGTAATGTAAAACTAAATACATCAGTGGATAGCTTGCATCTTGGCAAACTAGTATACCAAATTTGATGATGATAGACTGAATAGTTTTTTGAGAAAAACGGACGACATAGCGGGCCTGTGACACAAAGGGCCTAGGGCACAGTGGGTAATGTAAAACTAAATACATCAGTGGATAGCTTGCATCTTGGCAAACTAGTATACCAAATTTGATGATGATAGACTGAATAGTTTTTGAGAAAAACGGACGAATAGCCGGACGGACGGACAAGACAAAAACAATAGTTCTCCGAACCTCGGGGACTAACAAGACAGACAGACGAATCACTCGGAAACAGACACTGACAGACTGAGAGAGCACAATAGCCTGAGTTTGTCAATTTCCCAACGAGGCTAATACAGCAACACTGAAGCTTCTCTTACGCACGGAGGATGTGACCTATGACCTTTTAGCACGAGGGCAACTCAGCACGTCGCCCTCGTGCTAAAGGTCACAGGTCACACTCACCACGTCATCCATTGTTGCTTCATCGACACGTGGTATTATACTTATTCTGCACCGTCTTTGTCTATGAAATAAATATGACGTTTTCAAAGCTGCTAAGGAAAAACGTATAGTACAAATAAAAATACATAGGTACATTGCTTACGTATACATACACACGCATACATACATGCGTACATAGGCCTACATGCATTTTTGGTATTTAGTATTTGGTGTATTCTAGTCACAGAGACTTATCTCTGTGAAATTTGGGCTGCTCTCCCCCGGAGAGCGAGTCGCCGCAAGTGCAGCGCAACCCAAAATTTTTTTATATACAATATTTTTTTTTTTGTGGGGTGCACGGGGTGAGGAGGGTGTGTGGGCACACTTTGAAAACCTAGCTATCAATTTGGCCATACCAGGCAGCGGGATTTCTTCCTGCTCTTACCGTGGGATTTTTACGCGCGTCAAAGCGCACGGGTCAGGCTAGCTTTAAGTCCCCATCCGAAGGACTCGACGTTCAGTTCGATTTTCCTGTCAAACTGGAAAGAAAGGGCGGGGCCGGGATTCGAACCCGGGTCACTCACTCACGCTGCAGTCACGCATTACATTTGGCAGGCGAACGTCTTAACCACTCTGCTACATACATACATACATATACATACACATCGCATGCATAACTACCCATTGCTTTAATGTAAACTTTGTAAAAGTTACAATTAAACTTTTTTTTAAACAAGCGCGAAATCGCAATAGTTTGTGGCACGCGGTCTATTTTTACCACTCCAATCATGAGTCACCTCCCCTGGCTTTTCAATAATTTAAATCTGTAAACCAGAATGTTATCTCTGCACCATTTCGTAACTTTTTATATCTTTCGGAAAACATTTAAAACTATGTATCCTACTTATACTCATCAAAAGAAGCACCGCATACTCGTCGTGTCTGTTGCAGTGTCTGTATTACGTATGTATATTATTTTGTACGCTTTTAAAATACATCATTTTAAAGAGCGGCCTCAATTTGAAGTGTAGCCTCGATTTGAAGTGCGACAATTTTGGACCGACCGACCGACAGACAGACAGACCGACAAAGTGAGTTATAGGTTTGTGGCTTTGAGCCACAAACAAAAACCATGAAAACGCTACACATTGACACAGATGAAGATGAGAAAATAAACGAAGTATTGAAAGAACCCCCCCCCTCCCCACCTAAAATGTTCGCCTTTTAAAAAAAAGACTTGTTCGAAGGATGAAGACGAGGCGATCTGTTTGAAAACAAAATGGTTCAGTGAACTTACATTTATGCATCACTGTTCTTCTTCTTCTTCTCCTTCTGCGTTCCCAGGCCATATGGCCATAATGGCCAAGGTACGTATGTGTCCGGTTTTCAGCTTTCACTGGTCTCCCCGCTGCGTACAGCCGACACAGTCCGATTTCGGAGGAGCTCAAATATTGGGAAGATGTATGTCACAGTAGAAACTGGAATCCAGTTGGATTCGGAATCCTACTAGTACAAGTCAGAATTCTGATTTGTACTAGTAGAAATCGGAAGTCTAATTCCTACTGGATTTTCTTCAGTAGAAATCGGAATTCTGATTTCTACATGTACAAATTGGAATTCCGATTTGCACTGACAGCCAGTATGAATTGGAATACAGTACAAATTGGAATTCTGTTTTCTATTCTTAAACTTACGTGAAATTATATTGAATAAGACTTAGAATTTTTAGGAAAGGCACACATACATGCATACACACACACATACATACATACAGCCGCCCACACATGTTGCCT
>CM065700.1:29250753-29253253 GCA_017654935.2 Phymorhynchus buccinoides | reverse complement strand
CTTACTGACGGAGGCCTTACAATTCTTAAATAAAAAAACAAATGACTAAGAAGCACAGCCAGCCCTCTATAATTCCTTAGCAAGCTGAAGCTGAGCGAGCAACCAAGCAAGCCCGAAGCCACTACTAGTGGTAAGGCTATGCAATAAGCTTCCGTAGTAGTGCGGGCGACACAAACTCACAGCTACAAACGTCAGCGGCCAATCTGAACTCTTTTTTTTCTTTCTTTTTTTAATGTGTGTGTGGTGCGCGCGCTCGCGCGCGCGGCGCGGTTGCGCGCGCGGCAGTACAGCGCGCGTGTCGGTGTGTGTCTCTTTTGTCTTTTTTTTTTTTTATGTCGGAAAAGCCGTGTTGTGCGCGGTCCTAGCGAACGCGCCCTCCTACTCAAAGTACTCTAGTCTCGTAGGCTTGATGATGGATGATGGTAGTAATAGTTTGTGTGGTGGTGTGAGTGAGATGGTGACAGAGAGAGAGAGAAGAAGAGAGAGAGAGGGGGGGAGGGAGGGGGCGGTTGTGGAATAGGGGAGCGAGAAGTGTGGGGGGTTGGCTGGCGGGAGGTGTGCAGATGAGGGGATTAGCGGAGACAATCGAACAAAAATATACCATTGAACAGTAAGGATTACAAGGCACGCAAATAAAGATACCGCGGCGCGCGTCCACGCGTTCGCGCACACACACAAACACACACACGGAGGTATGGATCACACACATAGACACACGCATATACGCAAAAATGAAAAAAAATTGGATCCCCCCACCCTCTCTCTCTCTTTCTCTTGGTTTTTCTCTTTCTCCTTCGCGCGCGCACACACACACATATGCATGCATGCATACATACACACAGAGACAGAAAAGGAAGATTCTACAGACACCATTGTCAAGTAGATGAAAGCATTCAAAGAGAGAGACAGAGACAGAGACAGAGAGGGAGAGAGAAGAGAGAGAAAAACAAGCAGAGACACACACAGAGAGAGAGAGAGAGAGAAATAGATAAAAGAAGAGAGCAGACAGGGAAGAGAGAGAGAGCAGGAGACAAAGAGAGACAAAGACAGAGACAAGCAGAGAAAAAGAGACATAGACAGAGACAAGCAGAGAGAGAGAGAGAGAGAGAGAGACAAGCAGACAGACAGACAGAAACAACCACAGAGAGAGAGACAGAGGCAAGCAGATAAAAAGAGAGACAGAGACAGAGACAAGCAGAGAGAACGAGACAGACAGAACAGACTGAAAGAAACAGAGAGAGAGAGAGAGAGAGAGAGAGAGAGAGAGAGAGAGAGAGAGAGAGAGAGAGAGGAGAGGAGGAGAGAGAGAGAGAGAGAGAGAGAGAAGAGAGAGAGAGAGCTCAACGACCGAGAACGGAGAAGTAAGCATGCTCGGTCACTGACCTCTCGTGCAGCAATTTATAGCGCAGCACGCAGGCGCGCTGAGCCGATCGTCATTTTTTCTCCCTCCTACTTTAAAAAAAACCCCAAACCCCTATCTCCCCTCCTCTTCTCCCTTGCTACCACCTATTATTTTCCCCACTCAGCTATTCACCCCGGCTATGATGTCAGCGGTGTAGGTTCAATTTTTGTCCCCCCACCCTTCTTTCTTTCATAGAAGTTGTTTGGGAATATAAATATTTAGGTGTACTCTTCAGTTACAACAATAAATTCAAAAAAGCAATGAGATTGCAATTCAATCAAGCAAATAGAGCTATGTTTCTTTTACTGCGCAGGTGTAGGAAGTTAAATTTCCCCTAGATATACAATTGGAATTATTTGATAAGTGCATAAAACCAATTCTTTTGTATGGTTGTGAGGTTTGGGCTGGGGATGGATTGGAAACTGTCCAGAGACTACAATTGCGTTATTTAAAGTTAGTTTTAGGACTCAAAAAGTCTACGCCTACATGTATGGTTATTGGGGAAACAGGTGTTTTTCCTGTAGATATTGAAGCTAAAACTAGAATGCTCGTGTATTGGTATAAATTATTTACATCTAAGAACACTTCAAAAGCTTCTGTTTTGATGTTTAATTTGTGTTATAAACAATATCTAAAGGATGGTTTGGGAGTTTCTTGGTTGGCTCAAATTAAAAAATTTTTAGACTCCCTTGGTATGACATATCTTATTACCTATTACTGCTTCCTAAAAATTTAAGACAATCTATGTTGAAGTTTAGAACAACCAACAATAAACTACAGGTTCAAAAGCAGCGGTTTTTTAATGTTGCTAGAAGTGTGCGGAAGAGAAAAATGAGGCCAAGGGAATTGTTTATTTTGTAATAGAGACGAAATTGGCGACGAATTCCATTACGTATTGCAATGCCCATACGGACCAGTAAAAGAAAAAAGAAAAGAATTGTTTTCAAAGTATTATAATCACCACCCAAATGTCCACAAATTTAAATCGTTACTGAGTAATTCAAACCCAAGAGTATTGAGAAAGCTGGCAAGGTTTTTTAATTTTATTTTACATCTTTTCTAGTGGTGATGCATTTGTTGTTAGCACTGCTAATTTCT
>CM065700.1:29218253-29235753 GCA_017654935.2 Phymorhynchus buccinoides | reverse complement strand
AGTTGAGAACCGGTTCAAAAATCCGAACCGGTTTTAAACCGGATTTTCCTCTTCGAACCGGTTTTAGCTAACCGTGTTTTTTTTGCCAGTACTCGCATCACTGGTTTCACCTATGCAAACACATATTTATTTGTCAGAATATTCACACACACGCATGCACGCGCAGATATACACACACACACACACAATAACGAAAGTTATGACACACACACACACACACACTCAACACTCAGTCAAAGTCAAAGCCATACACCACCACAAACTAGAAACAGGTACTCTTGGCTTACAAACACCCAATCTGCGCTGAGAATCAGTGTTGTTCTTCGAAAAGAATGCGTTATTCTAAAAAAAACCTTACTTTCAGTTTGCAGTTAAAAAACCGGTTCACAGCAACTCGAACCTGTTTTTCGAACCGCGAAAGTTTAGCACCGGTTTTTCGGTTCAAACCGTTTTTTTTCCCCCACCTCTAATCAATACATTGTCAACATCAATGAGCAGCAACAAGCTTGAAGCAAAGTCTAAACTTTCGTGTAAGACTATGACTCTCTAACTAGGGGGCATCTGCACTCGATCTAGTGCTGCAGCCAATGGGATTGGTTGGCCTTTGATGACTTTCCCCATCGTCAACTCTCGTCCTCAAATCCCATCGGCCGAGAGAGTTGGGATGCACCCTGGGCCAGGCATCTCCACTATAAACAAATTGTAGCCCAGCCCGCCGGAATAGCAGCTGCCCCCTCTGCTATCTGGCAGTCATTGTCGGAAACGACAGACAGCCAACAACAACAATGCCGCGAGTAGAGATATATCAATCGCATCAAGAGATTCCTCCGAAGTCGGAGTGTTGGGCTGCTCACGTGGCGGGGTAATCAGAAACGGTGCACACACGTTATGTTCTCATCCCTAGCTGGTGCATTTAGTACCATAGTGTTCAATTGCTTCGGCTGTTGGGATGATCCCTGGAGTCTTTAAGCCAGGGTACGACAACAACAACAACAGAGATTATTAGAAAGGACTACTTCTCTGTCATTATAATTATCATTGTTTCCAGAGCTATAATTTTGTTTAGATGAATTATCAGCAGGCCTACGTCTCTGTCAATATAATTATCATTGTTTCCAGAGCTATAATTTTGTTTAGATGAATTATCAGCAGGCCTACGTCTCTGTCAATATAATTATCATTGTTTCCAGAGCTATAATTTTGTTTAGATGAATTATCAGCAGGACTACTTCTCTGTCAATATAATTATCATTGTTTCCAGAGCTATAATTTTGTTTAGATGAATTATCAGCAGGCCTACGTCTCTGTCAATATAATTATCATTGTTTCCAGAGCTATAATTTTGTTTAGATGAATTATCAGCAGGCCTACTTCTCTGTCAATATAATTATCATTGTTTCCAGAGCTATAATTTTGTTTAGATGAATTATCAGCAGGCCTACGTCTCTGTCAATATAATTATCATTGTTTCCAGAGCTATAATTTTGTTTAGATGAATTATCAGCAGGACTACTTCTCTGTCAATATAATTATCATTGTTTCCAGAGCTATAATTTTGTTTAGATGAATTATCAGCAGGCCTACGTCTCTGTCAATATAATTATCATTGTTTCCAGAGCTATAATTTTGTTTAGATGAATTATCAGCAGGCCTACTTCTCTGTCAATATAATTATCATTGTTTCCAGACCTATAATTTTGCTTAGATGAATTATCAGCAGGCCTACTTCTCTATCAATATAATTATCATTGTTTCCAGACCTATAATTTTGCTTAGATGAATTATCAGCAGGCCTATTTCTCTATCAATATAATTATCATTGTTTCCAGTGCTATAATTTTGCTTAGATGAATTATCAGCAGGCCTACTTCTCTATCAATATAATTATCATTGTTTCCAGACCTATAATTTTGCTTAGATGAATTATCAGCAGGCCTATTTCTCTATCAATATAATTATCATTGTTTCCAGTGCTATAATTTTGCTTAGATGAATTATCAGCAGGCCTACTTCTCTATCAATATAATTATCATTGTTTCCAGACCTATAATTTTGCTTAGATGAATTATCAGCAGGCCTATTTCTCTATCAATATAATTATCATTGTTTCCAGTGCTATAATTTTGCTTAGATGAATTATCAGCAGGCCTATTTCTCTATCAATATAATTATCATTGTTTCCAGACCTATAATTTTGCTTAGATGAATTATCAGCAGGCCTACTTCTCTATCAATATAATTATCATTGTTTCCAGACCTATAATTTTGCTTAGATGAATTATCAGTAAAAGGGGGCATGGGGGATAATTGAAATTTCAGAAATGATTGGCAACCCAACACAAGAGCTAAGCAACACTCTTTTGGCTTTAAATGATAAATGTTAGAGTGTAACGTCAAAAAAAAAGAAGAAAGAATTTCTGCACTAGTATGTAATGGCCTACACTTATGGCTATTTGTAATACTCTTCCTTTTTACCTAACCTTGCATGATACTGAAGAAAAAACCGAGAAAGCATGCTCGCTTGCGAGGAATTAACGTGGGAAAATGGGCGGGAGGTATGTAGGTATTGTTGGCCAAACAAACGAAAGGGAAGATACGATTTAAAAAACAAAACAAAAAACTATTTGACAGTAAAACAATAAAGTAAAATCATCAAAAGACCAATTGCTTGCTTTTAAATAGGCCTTTGTGATATTTTTGTTTGTGGCTCAAGCCACAAACCTATAACTCACTTTGTCGGTCTGTCGTTCCAAAATTGTCGCACATTTTGACAAAATGTCGCACTTCAAATCGAGGCTACACTTCAAAATTAATTGAGGCCGCTCTTTAAAATGATGTATTTTAAAAGCGTACAAAATAATAAACATACGTAATACAGACACTACAACAGACACGACGAGTATGCGGTGCTTCTTTTGATGAGTATAAGTAGGATACATAGTTTTAAATGTTTTCCAAAAGATATAAAAAGTTACGAAATGGTGCAGAGATAACATTCTGGTTTACAGATTAAAATTATCGAAAAGCCAGGGGAGGTAACTCATGATTGGAGTGGTAAAACTAGACCGCGTGCCACAAACTATTGCGATTTTCGCGCTTGTTCAATTGAGAGTTTGTGGAGGAATTAATAAAGTTCGCACGTAAAAATCAATGTCTAAAACAATTTGGAATTTTCTGATTTAAATGACGCAGCAAAAATATCGTTTTAAACTTGTTTCATTATGTGTTTTTCTGTTTATGAATATCCGTGAACGAAATTAGCGAATTTTGGATTTGTCCTAAGTCAGGTATTTCAAATTTCTCCCCCTTCTTCTTTCAGTTTTTGTTTGTGGCTCAAGCCACAAACCTATAACTCACTTTGTCGGTCGGTCGGTCTGTCGGTCGGTCTGTCGTTCCAAAATTGTCGCACATTTTGACAAAATGTCGCACTTCAAATCGAGGCTACACTTCAAAATTAATTGAGGCCGCTCTTTAAAATGATGTATTTCAAAAGCGTACAAAATAGTAAACATACGTCATACAGACACTACAACAGACACGACGAGTATGCGGTGCTTCTTTTGATGAGTATAAGTAGGATACATAGTTTTAAATGTTTTTCAAAAGATATAAAAAGTTACGAAATGGTGCAGAGATAACATTCTGGTTTACAGATTAAAATTATTGAAAAGCCAGGGGAGGTAACTCATGATTGGAGTGGTAAAAATAGACCGCGTGCCACAAACTATTGCGATTTCGCGCTTGTTCAATTGAGAGTTTGTGGAGGAATTAATAAAGTTCGCACGTAAAAATCAATGTCTAAAACAATTTGGAATTTTCTGATTTAAATGACGCAGCAAAAATATCGTTTTAAACTTGTTTCATTATGTGTTTTTCTGTTTATGAATATCCGTGAACGAAATTAGCGAATTTTAGATTTGTCCTAAGTCAGGTATTTCAAATTTCTCCCCCTTCTTCTTTCAGTTTTTGTTTGTGGCTCAAGCCACAAACCTATAACTCACTTTGTCGGTCGGTCGGTCGGTCGGTCGGTCGTTCCAAAATTGTCGCACATTTTGACAAAATTGTCGCACTTCAAATCGAGGCTACACTTCAAAATTAATTGAGGCCGCTCTTTAAAATGATGTATTTCAAAAGCGTACAAAATAGTAAACATACGTCATACAGACACTACAACAGACACGACGAGTATGCGGTGCTTCTTTTGATGAGTATAAGTAGGATACATAGTTTTAAATGTTTTTCAAAAGATATAAAAAAGTTACGAAATGGTGCAGAGATAACATTCTGGTTTACAGATTAAAATTATTGAAAATCCAGGGGAGGTAACTCATGATTGGAGTGGTAAAAATAGACCGCGTGCCACAAACTATTGCGATTTCGCGCTTGTTCTCCTCTGTTCCTATTTTATTCATTATACACCAGAACTCTTCGTTTCCCAATCTACGTTTGAAAAAACAAGTGCTTGACACGTTTAGATAGTGTTAATTGCGGAAGTCTTGTTTCTGTATCTAAGCCGCCCATACCTTTTCCTTCCCTAACTTCGAAAGCAAATTTTGTTGACTTAAATAGGTCTTACTCTGTAAATACTCTGTAGATGCTTTAAAGAGGCACCCTGGCGGATACGTTTTTTGCAAGAAACACGTCGAGATCACCAGGAAAACACCCTTTACAGAGATCGCGACACTCACTTTACTCTGGTTTCCTAGAAATCAAATAATCAAATCGGCGATTCCTCCTTGGCGGAGATGCGTCGAGATCACCAGGAAAACACCCTTTACATAGATCGCAACACTCACTTTGATCTGGGTGTTTTTAGAAATCAAACCATCCTCCTTGGCGAAGATGCTGGAAGTCAGATTCTTTCAGTGAAAGAGAAGGCATGTGCCTTGTCTTTTCTAATGGCCGCCTGAGTCAGACCAAATCGTTTGCACGACATTTCCACAAAGCCTTTTTTTATTTAGATTTTTTTAGCTATTTTATAGTTTACCAAAAGGAGTTTCGCTCACAACAAAGGAAATAGTTCCTTTTTTTTTTTTTACTGCACTGCACTACGAAGAAGAAAAAAACTTTAAACACTCTTAAGTGGCCTCCACCCACCCCGTCCAAAATGGCTTCTCTCTCCGGCAACTCCGCCAAGGAGGAATCGCAGTTTTGACGGTTTGATTTATAGGAAACCACAGCAAAGTGAGTGTTCCGATCCTCGGAAAGGCTGTCTTTCTTGTGATCTCGGCGTGTTTCTTGCAAAAAACTCATCCGTAAGGGTGCCCCTTTTAAGTAAGAAACACACTTTGCGTGGAAAATGTGTGGTGGGTGGTCGTCATACATGTTTCTTGCAAAAGCTAATCCGCCAAGGAGGAATCGCCGTTTTGACGGTTTGATTTCTAGGAAACCAGAACAAAGTGAGTATTTCGATCCTTGAAAAGGCTGTCTTTCCGGTGATCTCGACGTGTTTCTTGCAAAAAACTCATCCGTAAGGGTGCCCCTTTTAAGTAAGAAACACACTTTGCGTGGAAAATGTGTGGTGGGTGGTCGTCATACATGTTTCTTGCAAAAGCTAATCCGCCAAGGAGGAATCTCCGTTTTGACGGTTTGATTTCTAGGAAACCAGAGCAAAGTGAGTGTTTCGATCCTTGAAAAGGCTGTCTTTCCGGTGATCTCGACGTGTTTCTTGCAAAAAACTCATCCGTAAGGGTGCCCCTTTTAAGTAAGAAACACACTTTGCGTGGAAAATGTGTGTGGTGGGTGGTCGTCGTGGAGGTCGTTGTTTTACTTCAGTAGGGGTTGTTGTTTATGCAGTCTTACTTAGTAGGTCCTACTGTAAGGACGGGAGCTCTTTGCCAACAAAACGAACGAACGAATAATAATAACAACAACAACAACAACAACAACAACAATAATAATAATAATAATAACTAGCGGTTCGAGAGATATCCTTGGTACAGACAGAAAAGAAAAGAAAAAGAAATGAAAAGAAACATACACGAACGAATTCATACTCCTTTGCGATCGTAGATCGGCAAAGGACAATGATAATTATAATAATGGGAGTTTATATAGCGCTCTTTCTCACATGAGCTCAGTATGCATTACATTGATAACAAGAACATTAAAGGCAAACACATAATGAATCATTAGAAAGTAAAATAAACACGATGCTTGCACGCAACGTTCTCTTTCTTCCTCATACACACGCACGCACGCACGCATACACACACCCACCCACCCACACTCACACACACACACACACACACACACGCACACGCACACACACACACACGCACACACACGCACTCACGCACACACACACACACGCGCGCGCGCGCACACACACACACGCATGCATGCACGCAGACACACACACACACACACACGAACGCACGCACGCACGCATACACACACACACACACACACACAATTATACAAGAGTAAAATAGTTACAATATGAAAATTCTAAGAAAAAACATAGACCATATTCACCTTCTCAATCAAGCTTAGACACAATACTGGAAATAAAATCATACTGCCATCAATCGACATACCACTTACATGGCTAATTATAATACACATTTTGCCAAAAAACCCAAAGATACCCTTCTACCTCCTTTATAATGCGTCTGTCTGTCTGTATGTCTGTGTGAACACAAGGACTCATCCCAACCGCCAGGGTAAACTGTAATATAATTTAGTTAGAAGACTGTTGGTGTGCCAAGGATTAGGTCGATAATATTATGTCTGTTGGTGGGGTTTTTTTCAGTTTAGATGACCATTCAAAATGTCTTGCCTTGAACCACAACCACAACAACAATAGGGGAATACGGGGTAAAAAGCGCATGGGCGGGTAAGAAGCCCACCCCAATTATCTCATGAAATAAAGAAACTTTCAGTCAAATTTGCCCATGAGACGAATGCTAGACATTAACGCTCGTCTCATGGGCAAAATGAGACTGAAATGTTCTTTATTTCATGAGATAATTGGGGTGGGCTTCTTACCCGCCCATGCGCTTTTTACCCCGTCTTCCCCTAACAGCAAACCAACAAACATCGTCCTACTGGGGTCCATATTTCTTAGGATAGCAAGGTAATGATGGAACAATGACTACAGCATGGGTGCTACTCCCCCACATGAAAAACCCCCTGAAAGGCAGGGGTCCAGGGACCCATGGCCCCGGCAGAGTACAGGGGAAGAGCCCCGTCGGACGATTCAGACAGACAGTTAAAATGATGAACAGAGACAGTTTGAGTCTGATAAGCCTTGTACAATTATTACATTGCCTTTGTAAACTTCCAAGAGAGAACCACCAAGTTCAAAACATCAGTTTGTGACCACTTGCCACCCCTCATTTTTCTTAAAAAAACCGTTTGCAAGTCGCTGACTCGCATCGCGGTTTTAATCTTTGGTGCTATGGTTTTGACCGAGTAATCGAGGTAAGCAACTCTAATTTTCACGAAGCGCTCTCCCTTAGTTTTTTTCTTCTCCCAAATCGTCTATTTAAAGTACAACATAGTTGTTGTGGAGTTATGACTTAGAGGAGATCCAAGTCTTTTTTCTCAGTGGTGATTAAAACAAACAAATAAACTAACAACAACAAACCCACTTATTAACAAGTATATATCAAAGTGCCAAAGAATTAGCCTTCAGTTACATAACATATTTTATTGTAGGAACAGAAGAACGTTGCAAAATTTTATTTCTGATTCTGAGAAGAACTTTGCAAAACTTTATTAGCTGTACATTTACTGTATTGCTAAAAACAGTCGGGACTTTCCTGGTGTTGCACTGCCTCCGGGCATTGCCTCCAGGATCGTTTCCACCATCTTTATATTTACTGATGTCCCATATGTGTCTGTTCCAGACCGGAGGACGTTAAGCAGATTTCCATTCCAGAAGAACTTTGCGATGAGATCAGGAGATTGTTTGGTCAGTACTGAACCATTTTCCCCCACCCTCCAAGGGCATTCACTCTTGCAAAAGGTGTTCGTTGCAGACCCCAATTGGTTATATATTATGGGTGTTATTAATTTTGCTCTGTTGAATATTTTAAACTGTACATTTCTTATCCTTAGTTTATAATTTTATGTTGATAAGTATTTTATTGCACTGTCTGTATTCGGCATGTTTTGATTATTATAATGTTTGATATGTATTCTATTTTGGGTACTGGATGTATTTAATATGTTCTGAATATTACGTTATAATGTTTAATGTGTGGTCGAAGCACAGGCGTAACCATGATGAATTTCTCTTTTGAGATAATAAAGTATTGTTGAGTTGTTGAGTTGAGTTGGGAGTACGCTTATCTGCATGCCGCCTTCTTAACTGAAGTAGGTCATACCAATTTCGCAACAACAGTGGGGTGATGTTAGAGTTCAAGTGCCTATCTCCGGTGTGTGACCCTCTACGCTTCATAGTCACGTGATGTTTATGATTGTTTTTTGGGGGGAGGGGGGGGGGGGAGGAAACGGTCGTCTTGCAAATTGTTTGAATAGAAGTGACAGACGTTTGTTTCTTGACTGACATTCAGAACTAATTAGTTATTTACTTTTAGCGCAAGTACACACGCACGAACGCGCGCGCGCACACAGATACAGAGAGACTCTGATACAGACACTCATATATATGCATGCGCGCGCACGCGGATAGGAAAAATTAATAAAAATGGGCAATCATGTAGTTGAACACCCCCCACAGCCGTTCAAAGCACACAACATGAAGCTGTTTTAGTTACAACACTGAATCAAGAAACCTTAGATAAAAACTGCACCAAACAAGCATATCCACATACAAATATTTTGTCTGTATGTTCTTCATAGTATTTGTGACATACTTCTTCTATCAGATTTATGGTAGAAACTATTTTTTTTAGAGTAGAACATAATTATTCTACATATTAAAAAGAACATGTTCTTAAATAATACATTTAATATCGCAAACATAAATGAAACTACCCTTGAGTGAACATCTAGCAATGGCAAAGCAAATATATAACTTATTTCCAAACATACTACAACATATTCTTGACTGTTATTTGTGAAAGGTTACTTATGGCAAACTTCAGTTGGCTCAAAGACACTGACAAGAAAAGACTAACATCCGGTCTCTTTTCCCTATATGAGTAGTGAGGACAGAAACACTGGTTATGTCCCTTAAAAACAGTACACATTTACACGTCGATAGGCCAGATGAATGCTCCGTTCAAATTCCAGTCTGAGTTTTTGGATAGCCGCCACTGTGAATGGTGTAACTATCCCACTAACGATAACTCTATCAGCCAGGCTCGCCGTAACTCTTAAGTAGTCCATCTTACCCTTTTAGAATCTTTGGTTGGCTTGAAAAAAACTTCTGAAAATATAGATCGTCCCTCCCTGAACTACAGGTGTTGTGTGTAACTCGGGTGAGCGGGGGGGGGGGGGGGGGGGGGGGGGGGGGTAAGAAAAGGTAGGTGGGGGGAAGGGGGGGGGGGGTCGGGATGGTAGGCGAGGAGCAGCCACAAAGCAGCACTGAGCTAGAGAAGATGAGGATGGTGGATGATTATTGGGCCAATTACTGTCCTGATCTTTGCCTTGTCCTTTGACTTTGAGAATTTGTTTAATGTTTGTCTTGTACCCCACCAAATTTTTTTTTTTTTTTTAAATGGGTAGGCGCTGCACTTGCGGCGACGCGCTCTCAGGGGGGGGGGGGGAGGAGAGCAGTCCGAATTTAATAGAGACATGTCTCTGTAGCTAGAATATACCAAATACCGGTAAAGGTAAAGATGTGCCACCCCCCCTGCATTTCTCGGTTAATTCTATTTTTCCGTTTTTGCCTTTTTTACCATACATAAAGCTGTATTTTAGGAACATTTTTACCTAATAACCTTTTTGGAATACTAACCCTATCCCTAACCCTAGCCCTAAACCTAACCCTACCCCCCACTAATGTACTGCAGTACACCGCGATTTGTCACAGTTGTGGTTCGTTGCGTTTTCCCGTCTTATAGGGTGGGGGGTAGGGTTAGGTTTAGCATAAGAGGGAATGTAACACGTGACGTGGGGGGTCTTTAAAGGGTTTGCTACACTACATGCTATTCGCTGTCAATGCGATGCGATTGTGACGATGCGAGTCATGACTCACGAGAAATACTTCCGTCTAAAAATACTTCTACTCCTTTCGCTCTATATACACTCAGGTATAAACGTACAAGAATTGAAGAAGAAAAAACAAACACACCATTAAACTTTCCTCTTATATATATAATTTGCTTTAATAACACTTTTTTTGTGTCCAATGTAAGTGTTTGTGAACCTAAGAAAGAAACTCAATTACTTTAATTTTAACTTTACGATTTGTTCTGTGTTCTGAAAAGAATAAAAGAAAATAATGTGCTGATTTACTTGTTCTCCCAATGTGGGGGAGATAGACAATGCCTATGCAAAGACAGCTGTTTCGTCTTTGAGAAAGACTCTTCAGTCTGCATGTCGGCCTGCAAAGAATGTTCACAGTGAACATTCAAACTGAGCTAGAAGACTTTCTCCAAGAGAATGGTTGTCCTCTTTGCACCAGATTGAAAGTCCACAATAAAAGCAAACCAGCACTTAATTCAAAAGAAATGGTACAAATCTTATGTAAAATAACAAAAATAATAATGTTCTAAAATTACAATCCCTCGAAGAGAGTAGAAGAGATGAGATGCCATGTTGGTGGATCCAGTGAACTCAGGTATATATATAGACCCAATACATGAATTTCACGTGAATCGTGACTCACACCGTCACAATCGCATCGCATTGACAGCGAAATGTATGTAGTGTAGCAAACCCTTTAATAACCCCCCACGTCACGTGTCACATTCCCTCTTATGCTTGGAAGATTTCTTAAAGACCCCCCACGTCACCTGTCACATTCCCTCTTATGCTAGGAACATTTCTTAATATTTCTTACCAGCTGTAAGAGGGAAAACACGTGAAAACCGTGATTTTGACACGTGACATGGTGGGTCTTTAAGATTTCCTACCAGCTAGAAGAGGGAAAACACGTGAAAATAATGATTTCGACACCTGACGTGGTGGGTCTTTAACTTACACGAGATGCAATACACAAAGTTTTTCAGTCAGTGTGCGGCATCATGCTAAAAACGTGGCGCTTTTGTTCGGGGAGAGCGCTTCCTATAAGGCAACTTCCCTCACAGAACGTGAACCAGACAGTGAAAACCTGGGACGGTATTCATGTCGAGATAGCATGAGACTTAGCATGATGCTAACTTAGAAGCTCTTCCAATGTCCTATAGGATTTAATAGGACTTTTGGGGAAGAGCTTCTAAGTTAGCATCATGCTAAGTCTCATGCTATCTCGACATGAATACCGTCCCAGGGTGAATTGAAGAAGAAGGGCAGGGGTGGATCAATCAGCCCAGAGGGGGTGGGGGGTGGGGGTCCAATAGCTGGGTTGGAGGGCATTGTAGTACAATTTGTCCAAACGGTACAAAATCTCATTACATTTAATTGCAGCAAAGTGATCCCTCACCTGTGCCAGTACACCAGTTTATATGTTACAGTAAATTTACAAAACCAGGACATTTGCAAATTTCCTAAAATTTTCAGGGATTTTGCCAATTTCCTAGCAGTTTACTCAATAGTGAAACAAACTGTACCGCAGTCGACATAGATAATTATATGACACGGTTGATCAAAATCAGTGTCCAAACTAAGACAAATTGTACCGTCTGCACATTTTTGTACCCGCGAATACGGATATTTTGTACCAGCACGGTACCAAATGACCCACTTTGGACATTTTGTATCGTTTGGGACATACTGTGCCGCAACAGGGGGCAATATATATATATGATACTGTAAACTATACAAAGAAGGGACCTCTCCTGGGAGAACAAGGTCAAACTCTGGCTTGAAATTACAAGAGTTCATGTTTTTTCTTTTCTTTTTTTTAAATTATTATACCTTTTATACTTTTTAGTGGAAAGGATGGTGGGGTGGGGGGGTCCGGAACCCATGTGACTCCCCCCACCCCCCAAGATCCGCCTCTGGTGTTTGTAGCGAGGGAGGATGGTGGTGGTTAGTGATAAAGGGAGAGGAGTGGTGGTGGATAGCATGGAGGGTAGGGAAGGGGGGGGGGGGGGGGGCAGAAGAAACGAGGTCAGAGGAAAAGAGGAAAAGAGAAAAAGAGTAGAATAAAATCGTCAGGCGAAATAAAACCAGACCGAGACGGCACAATCTCAAATAAGAACAAGTGTGTCGCCGAGTGACGGAAAAGTTCCCTCGCGACTGACCTTGATGGATACTCAATATTCGGAACCACCACTCAGCTAATAAATTTATCAATATGTGGTAGTGAGTGACGGGTTACTACATACAGATGGTCCTGTAGGCAGACTATACATAACCATGGTGACCTTGACGTTGACCTTACTCGACACTCAAAATTCAGAATCACCATAAGCCAATGCACATGCGTACCAAATGTGAACATTGTAAGTGCAACAACGATGTGAAAGATATGGCCACGAGAGGAAATTTAGGTTTTCAAGGTCAAAGAGTCAAGTTCATGGTCAGCGTGGTTATACTTTTTTGGGGGTATGGGACCTTTTGTGTACCGTGATGCACCACCACACTTATTTGGAAGTGATTCTGTGCTGCAGTTCACGAGCTACAGTCTTGGGGGTTTGAACCCCGTAATTTGCACGCCCGCGCGCACACGAATGCACAGACAAATCCATGCTTATGATCGATCGGTTTAACAAACAAAAAAGAACGTTGTGAAAAAGAGAAAACAAACTCGCATTAACCCTTTCACCGCCAACATCACATTTGTGCACCACAATGATTTAACACCCATGTCACTAAAAGGCATCAAATCAGGGTCTGTTATCCAAAGACCATATTTTCTTATTCTCTTAATTTTGGGAGGTAAGGATAGGCCTTACTTTAAATATGTCACAGAGGAATCCCAAATATTGCAGACAGATTTTTGTCTCTACCCAGGTAAGTTTAATGGAAATTTGATGCTGAAAAGTGGCTGGCAGTGAAAGGGTTAAAATACGTGCAAAACTTTGCGAGATATTGACGATCAAAGTTTTCGGGTTTGAACCACCTATATGACCAGCGTGACCTTGATCTTGAAATTCTTCTTCTTCTTCTGTGTTCCCAGGCCATATAGCCATAATGGGTAAGGTACGTATGTGTCCGGTTTTCAGTTTTCACTGGTCTCCCCGCTGCGTAGAGCCGACACATCCCGATTTCGGAGAAGCTCAAAGAAAAAAAAAATTTGGAAGGTTTAAAAACAAAAAGGCAGGAGAATGGGCCAACAAGCCAGAAAGATAGTAGATGATAGAAAGCAAAAGGAAAAGGCGGAGTCATTAAGTCAGAAAGATAGTAGATGATAGAAAGCAAAAGGAAAAGGCGGAGTCATTAAGTCAGAAAGATAGTAGATGATAGAAAGCAAAAGGAAAAGGCAGAGTCAAAGAGAGCGGCAGACCAGAGGAAGTTACAAGCACAGAACTTCCAAAAGGTAGGGGAACTATTTCCACGAAAGACCCCACGGTATCCCCACGGGGAGAGACTCGTGGAGGGGGCGGGGTCGTCCAGCTCCCCGTATGGAGGCACGAGGCATCCACCCACTGCCTCATGATCTTGAAATAAAACCAAAGCAATCAATCGATAGCTAATATCCTGTGAAACGAGTACTCCAAAAGTGATTGGGAATAGACTGTTCCGTCGCGAGTTATCGTCAGAAGTGGCGTCTGCGACGTCTCCAGACAGAAACAGAAAAGACTGAACGGTTTTCCAGAAAACGCGACTGGACGGAAGGACAGACGGATGACAAAAAGGGCAACAGTCGAAAAGCGCACAATATTGCTTTTTCCCAAACGCGCACAGCCGTCAAAAGGCGCACATATTTATGGTAGAAAAGCGCACGATATTTACAATCCGAAAGCGCACAGTTGTTTTTGAGACGGGTGGACTAGGACTAAACCTATCCCTAACCCTATTCCTAACCCTAACCCTATTCTTAACCCTAACCCTATCCCTAAACATATCCCTAACTATCCCTAACCCTATCCCTAACCTATCTGAAACACAAGGAATACCTGGGTTCTGCTCAGCAGAATGAGCTCAAGTTTTGAACGGTTGAAGTGTGCGCCTTTGGATAGTGTGCGTTTTTTGTGTGCCCCCCAAAAGGCAAGGATACTTCCCGAAGCTTCGGTCTGGAAGCAGTAAACAAGGTTGACAGTACCTTCTTGCTTTTACCAAAAAGCCTAAATGTTACAAAGAGTACTTACTTCGCAGCCTACCTACCTACCAACCTTGCAAGGAATGAAGCCAACTCTCTCACTTCCCACCTGGAAGGTGAAAAGGTGGAAGGTGGTAAGTGCTAAGTATAGTAACAGAGGCAGTGAGTGAGTTCACAATGATCCCCAACTGTAGTGTAGATGAAAGGGTGGGAGATCCTTTTCTTTTCAGGCCCCAGCTACTTGGAACAGACTCCCTCTGTCTCTCAGACATTCCAACTTCCTGTCAGTTTTCAAAACTAACTTGAAAACCCATCTATTCTCTGAACACTACTGTCCACCATGATCGGATTGTGAGAATGAAAGCGTGTGCGGATGAGGAATGGCATGGGAAAGGTGGGAGACAGAAAGTGTGTGTGTGCATGCGCGCGCTGGCATGTGCTTATGCATGTGCATGTGTGTGTGTGTGTGTTTGTGTCTGTGTGTATGTATGTATGTATATACGAACGTACATACGTACGTATGTATGTATGTATGTATGTATGTACTGTATGTATGTGTGCATGCGCATGTAAATGATATGCTATGTTCGTCAGTGTGTGTGCTTGTGTGCGTGCGAGCATGGGCATTGGTGTGATTTGGTTAAATGTATTTTTTGTAAAGCGCCATGAGCAGCTAGCCTGGAATGTGCGCTATATAAGTTTTCTTTATTATTATTATTATTTATAAAAACAACAACACCGGCTTCAGTCAGCTGCGGAATGCGAACTCTCTGTATAATAAATTCAAGCTCTTTGCTTTTACTCACGAAATTATGATGGCGGAGTGAAGGGATGAAGACGAAACGGCTTGGGGGAAGGGGAGCGGAGGAGATAGGGAGGGGGAGGGGGGGGGGCGCAGAGGGGAGGTTTGGGGGAGCGGGGAGATGGAGAACTCTCATCAGGAAATAGCTATAAACTCCGTCTGCCTTTTATTTTCCTACCCAGGGCAAGCGAGCTTTCGATTTTTAATGAAAAATAGGCCAACGTTCAATTCTTTTGCTGCCGAAAGACCGGAAACGGGGTCAACTCACAAGCTCAGGACTGAATAAATTTAGAACAAAGATGGCAAGTCATACAAACGAACTCCCAGAAGTTGTAATAAATCTACACACACAAAATTGAAAAGCGTTTTTATTATTAGTCCCCGAGCCGAAGGTTCGGGGAGCTATTGTTCTTGTCTGGTCCGTCCGTCCGGCGGCGTGCCTCCGTCCGTTCGTCCGTTTTTCTCAAAAACTATTCAGTCTGTCATCATCAAACCCCGAAACACATAATCACTAACATCTCGCGAAGTTTTGCATGTATTTTAATGCAGTTTTTGTCACAACATTTCTTGATGAATGGTCTATAACACAGTTGCCATGAATTTTTCTGTGCGCATGATCGCGCGCGCTCAAATCACGGGTCCGAACCCCAAAGCTATATATATAAAAAAAAACACTATTCAGTTACGTGCTGTTTTGATGCGTTTTTATGTATGTGTACAGCCGACACATTCCGATTTCGGAGTAGCTCGGCGATGCTGCGAGTGGACTTTGCAGCCGCTCGGCGTTGCACTTGTTTTAATTTTCTTTTTATTTCTGTAGTGCATAATGACCCCACCCGACCCCAAAGAGGGGGGTGCTTTACATGACCCCCTCAATTTTTGCATTGTTTTTTCTCTCCTTTTTTTGGAAATAAAAAGTCACTAAGAAGCAACATTCTGCCATTGTTTTTGAAAACGGATAGGGTTAGGATCAGAGTAGGGTTATTTTCCTAAAACTGAAAGAGGCAGACTTTGAGATTGAGGGTCGTAGACATGAGGATGGTGACCAAAGTATCATACATTACAAGATTGCTCCTAGTCATTCAACCATTGGCTGATTGTCACTCACGTGACATGCACACCATCAACGTATGAGAGTACAGCAGCATCCCACCTTTCGTGTTTTCTATTAGGTATTAAGGGTAACGAAATTGAACAAAGGGTAATTACTCTCTTTCTAATTAACTCCCCTCCACCAAAGTTGATTACGATACCATTCACCTAGCAGTGCGTGGGTCAGAACCAAAGTGAGACAAGCAAAGCATCATTCTTAAAAAAGAATGTGCTAAGCTCGCCTTTATGACCCTCACCCACACAGTACACACCAACAATGGTGGAGAGGACAACATACAAACAAATCAACACATGTCCAAGAGTGGCATAGCCTTCTAACCTTGAATATGTTACACATAAACAACATACAACACAGAACAAACTGGTAAGCCTCGAAAGAAAGTTTGGTTAATCAAAGAATGAAATAGTGAGGCCAAGAGAGGAGATGACGAAATTGAACAAAGGGTAATTACTCTCTTTTTCTTATAGTCGCAGAGGTGTCTCTGTGAAATTCAGATTATGTATCTGGTAAAAAGATTGTGGCGGTACCATAGCCAATGAGGTTTAACCGAGGCGTAGTTACCGCTATACCTATCTGTATTGTTAAAAAAAATCGGGACTTTACTGGTGTTGCACTGCCTCCGGGCATTGTCTCCAGTATTGTTCCCACCATCTTTGTATTTACAAATGTCCCATATGTGTCTGTTCCAGACCGAGAGGACGTAAAGTACCATTTTTCTTCTTCTTCTGTGAAATTAATTTTGCTCCCACCTGCAGAGCGCGTCGCAGCCAGAGGCGCGCCACCCATTTTTATTTTTTTGGCATGCGATGTTTGTGTGACTGATGAGGAAGGAAGGTGTGTGTGTGTGTGTGTGTGTGTTAAAATTTGACCAAATGACAACTTTTTCGTTGCCACTGCGCTTAACATGTGCTAAGTGCATGGGCGCACGGGACCTCGGTTTATCGTCTCATCCGAAAGACTCCACGTTCAGACCGTTAAGGCCTAGTGTAAACTGAGAGGAAAAATCACCCTGTACCCAGGTTCGACCTCGCGTTTACTTGACACGAGGCGAACGCGCTACCCCTGTGCCACACTCTACACCATAGCAAAGAACAACCCGGGTTTTTGCCATAAAAATGAGATCTGACGACAACACCTACGATTACGCCGCTTTGCGTTTATCTAATATCTTAAAACTCTAGGGAAACGAAAAGAACGGTAACTCTGGGAGAAGTGAAACGCAGAAGAGCAATGGGAACTGATATTATTATCAGTATTGTTATCAGGACGTCATATATAGATAATTTTGACAGTTTTCATGATGGTCAGTTCTGTAGTTTATCTTGTGTCGATTCATTGGAACATGTTTTTGTTCAAACAC
>CM065700.1:29193253-29198253 GCA_017654935.2 Phymorhynchus buccinoides | reverse complement strand
GGGGGAGGGAGAGAGAAAGAGAGAGAGAGAGACAGAGAGAGGCAGAGACAGAGAGAGACAGAGAGAGGACACAGAGAGAGAGGGGACAGAGAGAGAGAGAGAGAGAGAGAGAGAGAGAGAGAGAGAGAGAGAGAGAGAGAGAGAGAGAGAGAGAGAGAGAGAGAGAGAGAGAGAGAGAGAGAGAGAGAGAGAGAGAGACCGAGAGAGAAGATAGACAGAGAGACCGAGAGAGAGAGACAGAGGCAGAGAACGAACGAACGAACGAACGAACGAAATTTTGTTTATTCAGGGTTATAAGATAAGCAAACATTGCTTTTTTTTAGTCTCAGCCCTGAGGCAAAACAAAGGTTAACAAAACATATACAAAAAAATGAAGCGCTTGCATAACAAATACTACTACAAAGCATTCAAGAAAAGTAAATATTCAAAAATAACATAACACAATACTATATACATCATCAGAGACAGAGACCGAGAGAGAAGATAGACAGAGAGACAGAATGGATAATATAAAGATATAGCTAGATAGAGACAGATACAGAGAGACAAAGAGAAAGAGAGAGAGAGACAGACAGACAGTCAGAGAGAGACAGACAGACAGAGAGAGACAGACAGACAGAGAGACAGAGACACAGAGAACAGAGAGACAGAGGACATAGAGACAGAGACAGAGACACAAAGAAAGAGACAGAGACACAGAGAGACAGAGACACAGAGAAAGAGACAGAGACACAGAGAGACAGAGACACACAGAAAGAGACAGAGAGACAGAGACAGACACACAAAGAAAGAGACAGAGACACAGAGAGAAAGAGACAGAGACACAGAGAACAGAGAGACAGAGGACAGAGAGACAGAGAAAGAGACAGAGACACAGAGAAAGAGACAGAGACACAGAGAGACAGAGACACAGAGAAAGAGACAGAGAGACAGAGACAGAGACAGAGACACACAGAGACACAGAGACACAGAGAGACAGAGACACACAGAAAGAGACAGAGAGACATGGACAGAGACACAGAGAGAAAGAGACAGAGGCACCCAGAGACACACAGAGAAAGAGACAGAGACACAGAGACAGAGACACAGAGAGAAAGAGACAGAGAGAGAGACACAGAGACAGAGACAGAGACAGAGAGAGAAAGAGACAGAGAGACAGAGAGAGAGACAGAGACAGCGACACAGAGACAGAGACAGAGACACAGAGAGAAAGAGACAGAGACACAGAGACAGAGACAGAGACACAGAGAGAGAGAGAGACAGAGACACAGAGAAAGAGACAGAGAGACAGAGAGACAGAGAGACAGAGACAGAGACACAGAGACACAGAGACAGAGACACAGAGACAGAGACACAGAGACAGAGACACAGAGACAGAGAGACACAGACAGAGACACAGAGACACAGAGACAGAGACACAGAGACAGAGACACACAGAGAAAGAGACAGAGGCACAGAGACAGAGACAGAGACACAGAGAGAAAGAGACAGAGGCACAGAGACACACAGAGAAAGAGACAGAGGCACAGAGACACAGAGACAGAGACAGAGAGAGAGAGAGACAGAGACACAGAGACACAGAGACAGAGACAGAGACAGAGACACAGAGAGAAAGAGACACAGAGACACAGAGAGATAGAGACACACAAATAAAGAGATAGAGACAGAGACACAGAGAAACAGAGAAACATAGAGACAGAGACACGGAGAGATAGAGACACACAAATAAAGAGATAGAGACAGAGACACAGAGAAACAGAGAAACATACAGACAGAGACACGGAGAGATAGAGACACACAAATAAAGAGATAGAGACAGAGACACAGAGAAACAGAGAAACATACAGACAGAGACACGGAGAGATAGAGACACACAAATAAAGAGATAGAGACAGAGACACAGAGAAACAGAGAAACATAGAGACAGAGACACGGAGAGATAGAGACACACAAATAAAGAGATAGAGACAGAGACACAGAGAAACAGAGAAACATAGAGACAGAGACACGGAGAGATAGAGACACACAAATAAAGAGATAGAGACAGAGACACAGAGAAACATAGAGACAGAGACACGGAGAGATAGAGACACACAAATAAAGAGATAGAGACAGAGAAACAGAAAGACAGAGACAGAGACAGAGAGACAGAGACACAAAGAGTCAGAGACACAGAGACAGAGACACAGAGACAGAGGCGCAGAGAGACAGAGACACAGGGACAGAGACACAGAGACAGACACACTGAGAAAGAGAGGCAGCAGAGTGACGAAAGACCGAGAACACATAAATAAACTGAGAAACAAAACAGGATGACAGAGCCATATAAACCGTACTCCCACTAACTTAACATCAAAACAAAAGCAAAAATCAAATCATTTTTTTTGGCATACATTGAAATGAAAAATCAATGGAAAAATCAATGGTCAACCTATGGCGATATTTTTCACGCCAGAGGGCAGTCAATGCACTAGGGGCTTATTGCGCGATTTTCTTACTTGGGCGTAGTGAGAGAGAGAGAGTGATGGTATGACCACTCACTGTCTCTCTCTCTTTCTTTATCCCCAACTAATAATATAGAGAGGATTAGCCCCACATGAGCGTCATGCCCTCTAGCGTGAGAAAAATCGCACTAAGTCTCTCATTGTATGCCTCTAGTTGTACATTTCGAGTTATGTGCCTTGAATTTCATCAAACCTACTGGTGAAATTCAGGGAAGCTATTTCTGGTCTTTACGGTCACTGGAGTGGTTTTTTGTGTGTTAAAAATAAATCTTCATCAGTACAAGTATATTAGTATACTTAATTATTTCTTCAATTCATATTAATGTGCTAATGTGTTGATCCTTGTTTGTCTGCGTGTGATTGAATATATATGGCTATATTTGATGTTTATATAATCTGTGTTTATGCCTACGGATGTACTGTATTAATGCTAGTATTTATTGTAGCTTTTGTGTGTTACTTTAGTGGTGCTTATTTATGTATCTTGTTTTAATCATTTGTAAAGCGCAAAGAGCTCCAGTTTAACTGAGAGGTGTTGCGCTATATACAAAAATCATTATTATATTATTATTATTAGTAGTAGTATTAGTAGTAGTAGTAGTAGTAGTAGTAGTAGTAGTAGTAGTAGTAGTAGTAGTAGTAGTAGTAGTAGTAGTAGTAGTAGCAAAGACTGTACAGGGGAAGATAAACATCCGGTCTCTTTTCCCTATAGGAATAGTGAGGACAGAAACATTGGTTATGTCCCTTTTAAACGTGACACATTTTACACGTCGATAGGCCAGTTGAATTCTCCGTTCAGGTTCCAGTCGGAGTTTTTGGATAGCCTCCACTGTGAATAGTGTACGCGTCCGCACTAACGATAACTCTATCAGCCCGGTTCGCCGAGCTTTTAAGTAATCCATCTTACCCTTTTAGAATATCTTTGGTAGGAGTAGTATATCTTAGCATTATTTAAAAAATACATATTTTACAACAAAATGTTATTGGGTGATACCTTTTCACTACACATACTTTAGTTTGAATCCATCCGTTATCTTTCAAATGATCAGTGTCTTTCTTAATATTCAAAATTTACTAACTGGGATTACGTTGATGTGGCTTGTTATTATGTGAATCTGACATCGTGGGCTCTGCTAATGCGCATTGCAAGAACTAAAGAACCACTGTACCAAGTTTAGTTACGATCGGTCCGGTGGTTTAGACGCTATGAGCTGGAACACATTTCAGTCACATTTCAGTCACATGTCACACACACACACACACACACACACACACACACACACACACACACACACACACACACACACACTGAGAGGCATACATTCCGCAAATACATATTTAAAAAATCAACCTTTTCACCACCAATCTTTGTGAATTTTCAATATTTTATTTTATGTTCTTTTTTTGTAAGTGTAATAACAATTATGCACACACACACACACACACACACACACACACACACTCACACACACACACACACACACACACACACACACACACACACACACACACACACACACACACACACACACTATACACTGAGAGGCATACATTCCGCAAATACATATTTTAAAAAATCATTTAAAAAAGTCAACCTTTTCACCACCAATCTTTGTGAATTTTCAATATTTTATTTTATGTTCATTTTTTTAAAAAGTGTAATAAAAATTATGCGCACGCACACGCACACACACACACACACACATACACACACACACACACACACACACACACACACACACACACACACACACACACACACACACACACACACACAGACAGGGCAACGCACAGCCTTCGTCCCCATTCCAATGTATCCCATTCTGTTAGAACTGGGAATACAAAAAAAGATCAGAGAATTCAGAGAGGTCTGTGACCGCTTCCATAGATGCTGACAAAGCTTTATTAAGGTTGATGACTACTTCAAAATGAAAGTATTGAGAATTTGCTGAGATAATATTATTTTTTGGAAAGCAAACAGCCTGACAATGTAAAAAATTAAATTTAAAAAAAAAGTAGGTGTTGCCATGCTCTTTTTTAAATGAGCATGAGATTTCTAGATTTACGAGTGCTGAAAATGATCAAAATAGCTACTTGCAGAGTAAAAGGATATTAAAGTAAACATTTCAATATGTCATTCATTCAGAATATAGCAGAAGAAACTCCTCGTAAACTTGTTTAAATTTTTAAAAATTGAAACTTCACATTTTGGGAAAAATACTTTTTTTAATGTAAATTGTTTTTCATTTTTGACTCCCGTAACTGACAAAAACTCATAATTAGTCATACAAAAATATTGTCAATTGCCTGAAACTTTGCAGGAATAATGCTTAATATCTCCTGTTCATATAAAACAAAATCTATGTATGCCGCCATGCTCGTTTTTGAAACAAAAAGGACATACTTATCCCACCCTACCCATCTAAAATCAATATTTTGACCGCGATCAGAGACTAAAATCACCATAAGTTCCATAAAAGTAATGACAATTGCCTG
>CM065700.1:29173253-29178253 GCA_017654935.2 Phymorhynchus buccinoides | reverse complement strand
TGCAAGTTTTATTAATTTTTTCCCATATTTCAACCTATCGTTTATTATAATAGCACCTGCTT
Source organism: Phymorhynchus buccinoides (assembly GCA_017654935.2). NCBI lineage: Eukaryota > Metazoa > Mollusca > Gastropoda > Neogastropoda > Raphitomidae > Phymorhynchus > Phymorhynchus buccinoides. The sequence continues at coordinate 29,178,191 of CM065700.1, read as the reverse complement.
TGCTACCTTTATGTTCAAATATGTATGTGTAATAGTATGCCTTGCCTGCCATGTTTGTATTCTATGTTCGTATAATGTATCAAGGACAGATTGGAAGACTAGGCGTTGCCTAAAAATCTTTATCCTTGAAAAATAAAGTTCAAGTTCTTTCTCTCTCTCTCTCTCTCTCTCTCTCGGCTTTTCATCTCTCCTCACTCTCTCTCTCTCTCTCTCTCTCTCTCTCTCTTCTCGCTGTCTCTTCTCTCTCTCTCTCTCTCTCTCTCTCTCCTCTCTCTCTCTTTCCTCTCGTCTCTCTCTCTCTGTCTCTCTCTGTCCACTGTCTCTTCTCTTCCTCTCTCTGTCTCTCTCTCTTCCTCCACTCTCTCTCTCTCTCTCTCGCTCTCTCTCTCTCTCTCTATCTCTCTCTCTCTCCTCTCTCTTCTCTCTCTCTCTCTCTCTCTCTCTCCTCTCTCTCTCTCTCTCTCTCTCCTCCTCAGTCGTACTCTCCGGTCTTTCTCTCTCTGTCTCTCTCTCTCTCCTCTCTCTCTTCGCTTCCATCCCCCCCCCCACCCCCGAAAAAAAAATATCACGTTATCTCGTTGGCTATTTCCATGCACCGTCACCTAACATTATGAAACCGCAACGTGTCACGCGCGTCACGTGCCTGTAAGCCCAAACGCTTTTGTTTGTTGTAAAAAATCACACGCACAAAAATAACCTCTCTCTCTCCCCCCCCCCCCCCCCTTTTCCAGTTTTGACCGATATAACCTTTCCGAGTTAGACTGACTCTCTGCTAAATCAAGCGGACGTTTTATAACAACGATTCGCTGACAGGGATGATGGTCTTTATAGTATCTAGCATCTGGTCCGTGGTACATCAGCTGGCAGTTATTTTACAATGATTTATAGGCTTATACTATAGACTACTCTCTGGCGCAGTAAGCAGTAAGCTTCGGTATATATATATATATATATAGTATATATATATATATATATATATATATATATATATATATATATATATATATATATTATATATATATAATAGATTGATCATCAAATATATATATATATATCATTTAATGTATACGTATGTCTTATATATTTGTCCGAAAATGTCAATGACCGGCCCGGCCCGGCCCGGCCCGGCTGGGCTAACATGAACAATCGGCTTTACATTTTTTTTTATCCTTTGTTATCGTCGTCGTCATCGCCGTCGTCGTCGTCATCATCACCATCATCATCGTCGTTGTCGTCGTCGTCATCATCGTCATAATCGTGATCGTCGTCGTCGTCATCATCATCATCATCATCATCATCATCATCGTCGTTGTCGTCGATGTCATCGCCATCATCATGATCATCATTATGATCATGATCATGATCATCATCATCATCTCATCATCACATCATCATCAACACCAATCATACTCATTCTCATCCTCGTCAATGTCATTAGCAACCGGCGATGACAAGATAAAAGAACAAAAAGAAGGAAGGAAGAGGGGGGGGGGGGGGAGGGTAATAATAAGAAGAAGATAAAAGACATCGATTACGATGCTGATGATTGTCAAGATCACGACGATAACTAACGATGGAAGACGACAACGACGACGACGTTTGATGATAATAATGATTGACGACGAAGAAGAAGAAGAAGATAAGAAGAAAGAAGAAGAAGAAGAAGAAGAAGAAAGAAGAAGAAGAAAGAAGAAGAAGAAGAAGAAGAAAGAAGAAGAAGAAGAAGAAGAAGAAGAGGAGGAGGGAGGAGGAGGAGGAGGAGGAAGAAGAGGAAGATCGAGAAACAAGAAGAAGAAGAAGAAGAGATTAGATAAAGAAAGTTGAAATATTTTCTGTTCTGAAGTTAGGACATTAAAACATTTATCGACATACACCACGTACGGGTGGGTGGGGGAGGGGGTGTGGACACGGAAGAAGAGTTGCAGGCGGAAAAAGTCCAGGATCCTTACGTCTGTCACCATAGTAACTGCAATACTTGGGGAGGAAAATAACGGGACTATTGATTATTGAAAAGTGTGTGTGTGTGTGTGTGGTGTGGTGTGTGTGAGCGTGTGTGCGTGTGCGTGCGTGCGTGCGTGCGTGCGTGCGTGCGTGCGTGAGTGCGTGCGTGCGTGCGTGCGCGCGCGCGTGCGCGCGTGTGTGCGTGTGTGTGTGTGTGTGTGTGTGTGTGTGTGTGTGTGGTGTGTGTGTATGCGCGCGCGTGTTGTGCGTGCGTGCATGTGTGCTGTGTGTGTGTGTGTGTGTGCGCGTGTGCGTGTGCGTGTGCGGTGTGCGTGCGCGTGTGTGTGTGTGTGTGTGCTGTGTGTGTGTGGGGTGTGTGTGTGTGTGTTTGTGTGTGTGTGTGTGTGCGTGCGTGTGCGTGCGTGCGTGCCTTGCGTGAGTGAACAGACAGAACAGAGCAGTTTTTGTGTTTACTTTAGAAGTAAAATAGGGCAATAGGACGTATTTGGAAGAAGAAGAAGAAGAAGAAGAATAAGAAGAAGAAGAAGAAGAAGAAAGAAGAAGAAGAGAGAAGAAAGAAGAAGAAGAAGAAGAAGAAGAAGAAAGAAGAAGAAGAAGAAGAAGAAGAAGAAGAAGAGGAAGAAGAAGAAGAAGAAGAAGAACAAGAAGAACAAGAAGAAGAAGAAGAAGAAGAAGAAGAAGAGAAAGAAGAAGAAGAAGAAGAAGAAGAAGAAGAAGAAGAAGTAAGAAGAAGAATAAACTAACAAGTCAGAACAAGAAGAAGAAGAACGAAGAAGAAGAACAAGAAGAAGAAGAAGAAGAAGAAGAAGAAGAAGAAGAAGAAGAAGAAGAAGAAGGAAGAAGAAAGAATGATAAGGAGAAGAAGAATAGAGAATAAGAAGCAGAAGAAGAAGAGAATAAGAATAAGAAGAAGTAAGAAGAAGAAGAAAAATAAGAAGAAGTAAGAAGAAGAAAAAGAAGAAGAAAAAAAAGAATGAGAAGAATCCTCCTCCTCCTACGATGAAGAAATAAGAATAAGAGAAGAAGAAGAAGAAGAAGAAGAAAAGAAGAAGAAGAAGGAAAGAAGAAGAAGAAGAAGAAGAAGAAGAAGAAGAAAGAAGAAGAAGAAGAAGAAAAGAAGACGAGTAAGACGCAGAACAAGAAGAAGAAGAAGAAGAAGAAGAAGAAAAGAAGAAGAATAAGAAGAAAGAAGAAGAAAGAGGAAGAAGAGAAGAAGAAGAAGAAGAAGAAGAGAAGAAGAAAGAAGAAGAAGAAGAAGAATAAGAAGAAAGAAGAAGAAGAAGAAGAAGAGGACGACGACGAAGAAAAAGAAGAGGAAGAAGAAGAAGAAGAAGAAGAGAAGAAGAAGAAGAAGAAGAAGAAGAAGAAGAACGAAGAAGAAGAAGAAGATAGACAAAACAGTGCAAGAACGAAAAGAAACAAGAGTAGGGAAACAAAGAAGATGGCAAGAATAAAATACCACCACCAACACCAAGAAAAGGAAATGACAACGAGTAATAGATAAGATAACGAGATAGGAACGGAGAGGGAGAGGATAGAGAGAAGAGGGAGAGAGAGGAGAGAGAGAATACCGAGGGGTTAGGGAGGGAGGAGAGGGAGTAAGAGAGAAAGACAAGGGAGAGCATAAAGAGAGAGAGGGGGAGAGAGAGGAGAGAGAGAGGGAGAGAGAGGGGAGAGGGAGGGAGGGGGGAGAGAGAGAGAAGGCGGGAGAGGAGATGGTAGAGAGAGAGTGAGGGACGAGAGAGAGGGAGGACCGAGGGAGCGAGAGGGTGGGGGAGGAGAAGAGGGATGGAGGGGAGATAGAGAGAAAGATGTGAGAGAGAGATACGGGGGAGAGAGAACAAAAAAAAAGAGAATAAGAGGAAGAGAGAAACGAGAGAGAGACACAACAGAGAGAGAGCGATAGAGAGAAGAGAGAAGAGAGAGAGAGAGAGAGAGAGAGAGAGAGAGAGAGAGAGAGAGACGAAGACACACACACACAGAGGAGATAGAGAGAGGGAGGGAGGGAGAGAAGGGAGGGAGAGGAGGAGAGGGAGGGAGAGAGAGATCGAGAGGGAGAGCGAGGGAGGGAGAGAGAGGAAGGGAGTGGATGGAGGGAGAGAGGGAGGGAGAAGAGAGAGACCGGGAGGGGAGAGAGCGTAGAAGAGAGTGTCAAAGAGAGAGAAAGCGGGAGGGGAGCAGAAAGACAGAGAGAGGAGAGCGAGAGAGAGAGAAGAGAGGGGAGAGAGAGAGAGAGGAGAAGAACAAAAGAGAAGCGGATGCAACAAAAACAAAAAAAAACAAAAAAAAAAAAAAACAAAAAACCCCCCACACAAAACAGGGCACACACAACCACACAAAAAACAACAACCACACAACAAACAGGGACACACAGGAGGGAGATAGAGAGAGGGAGGGAGGGGAAGAGAGAGAGGGAGGGGGAGAGGAGGGAGGGAAGGAGAGAGAGAGAGAGAGAGGAGAGAGAGAGCCCCCGAGAGTGAGAGGGATGGAGGGAAGGGGGGGAGAAGCGACGGATGGAGAGAGACATAACAGCGAGAAAGAGGAGAGGAGAGAAAGACCCAGAGAGAGAGAGAGAGAGAGCGAGAGAGAGAGAGCCGAGAGAGAGAGGAAGGATAGAGAGAGAAGAGAAGAAAGAGAGAGAGATATAGAGAGAGAGAGAGAGGTCTTGTAAGTGTATGGGTGGTTAGTGGCGTGTGTGGAGAGGTGGGAACATGTGTTGGTAATAAACTGTTGTTATTCACGTGTTGTATGTGTGTTGGTGTGGTGTATGTGTAGGTGTGCGTCTGAGGACAGAAAGAATCTTCTATAGATGCGAGAGATTAGAAGAGAGTCGATAGAGAGAGAGCTGATAGGATCTCTAGAGAGAGAGAGAGAGAGAGAGGGTCTGGAGAGAGTAGATCTCTCTTCTTTATATCCTCCGCTATCTGTCGTATGATACTATATCGAGTAGCGAGGACCGCTCGAGTCTCTCGATTG
>CM065700.1:29165365-29167865 GCA_017654935.2 Phymorhynchus buccinoides | reverse complement strand
GAGACCCTCTGTGACTATAAAGTACTTAATACTAATATTAATATAATACATACCAACATACGCCTTTCACGCCGCACACGCACACAAACACACGTATGCACACACATGCATTTACAGACAAATTGGGTGGTAAACTAGGCTTTAAGGCAGGTATACCCTTAGCAACACTACACACAGAACGACACCTTAAGGCTGTGGAATGATGGCACTCCCTAAAAATTGTTGACATATTAATTAGTAATAAAAATACACACGCACACGCACACACATTGTCAAGGACACGGATACACAGCACACTCGACACACGCACACGCACACACACACACACTCACTTCACACTGCACTGCTACCTTAAAGCAACAATTTATTGCCTCATTCTAAAACACTACACTGCTGTACTGAAAAAGAATGGTCGATTAATTCAGGGCAATTAACACACAAACAACACTGACATTGAAACGCAAAATAAAGCAAACACAGAAAATTCATAAAGAATACAAAAATTTTACAAACACACACACACACACACACACACACGCACACACACATACACAGCCGGACGGACAGACCAAGGCACACACGGCTCGTTCCCATTCTAACGTAGTCCCGTTCTTATAGAACTGGGGAACTACAACATCGGCAAAGCACAAGTAAAGGAAAAGTAATGGGGGAGGGGGGGGGGGGGGGGGGAGGGGAGAGGGGAGAGGGACAGGGGGAGGGGGAGGGGGGCAAGGAGAAAATGAGAGATTGCGGAGGTTGAGGGAATAACCCAGTATGACGTATTCAGGCTCGGTCGATGATGTAGAGGGGGGGGGGGGGAGAGGAGAGAACTGATAGCGTAATGGGGGAGGAGTAGGGGCTGGGGTGGGTGGGGGGTAAGGACTAAGGAAATGAGTGTCTGAAGGGAGGGAGGGTGGTAATATGTTGATGCTGGTGGTGGGTGGTGGGTGGTGGTGTTTTCGTGGTGTGTTGCGCTACATCCTTGTGAAATGACGAGAATGGGATATAGTGTACTTCCGGGGGGGTGATAATGATGATGAAGATGACGATGACGACGACGACGACGACGACGATGACAATGATGGTGGTGATTTTGTGGTGGTACAATGATGTGTGGTGAAGGCAATAGTAGTATTGTTTGCTTGAGTGACAGTTTGCACTGCAGCATACACATGCAAGCACGTACCGCGTTAAGTTACGGACTACAAGGCGCACCTGATTATAAGGCGCACCCCCCAAATTTTACGCAAAATTCAGATTTTGTTAGTTAGTATAGTTTCTCTAAATGTTCCTATTTTATTGCTAGACATAATACTTGTGAATGTGTGGTATGCAAGCCTGTAAAAACTTGGCAAATGTTAATTCGATTTATTATAAATTGTTGATCCTCTCGTCTCTCATTATTATTATTATTATTATTATTACCATTATTATTATTATTATTATTATTATTATTATTACATGTGATAATGTTGTTCATCCCTTTTTTTCTTTCTTTTTGAAACTCCTAACTTGCTCAACTCATATATTGGTGTATCTAAATGCTGATTGGAAATGTTTGGAAAATGTTTATGTGCTGTTTATGTTCCGTCTCATAATTTTAAATTGTGTAATGTGTACGGGCACGATGTAAGCCGAAGGCTTGTTGCTGCCCTTTATTCTCATATTTATTATTTTGTTACGTTATAAGGAAGAAATAAAGAAGTTTAAACCAGTATAGTTTCTTACTATATTATCAGTCACATTATAAGGCGCAGGGGTCTCAGTCTAGGGGAAAAGTATCGCCTTACAGTCCGTAAAATACAGTATGTATCACCATGCTGTTTTTGGTTTTCACAGGGAGATCGCTTAACACAGAGGCGAACCCGTGTGACTTGAGCCGAGCGAACGAGAGAGAGAGAGAGAGAGAGAGAGAGAGAGAGGTGAACAACCTAGAAATGGGTCAACGGGAAAGCGGTCATTGACTGAGTGCTGGAAGGGTTTTGCCCCGGGGCCCGGTCGGTCGACGGTCGAATAGAGAGAGAGGCTTGTTGGCTGGCTGGCTGGCTGGCTTGCTTGCTACACAGCTAAGCATTGTATCTGTCGGAGGAAGCCAGCCAAAAAGTTACACCACGCTAAAATGTGTCCCGAGTCCTTTTTATATATATATATATAAATGATATATATATATACAACTGAGCCTGTCCGAAGAAGTCAGCCAACAATAAAATTACTCTACGCTAAAAAGTGTCCTGAGTGGGGGGATGATGAGATTAGCGTCTAATCGGCCAGACCCTTATGGACGGTGAATCTGTCATTTGTTTTTGTTTTAAAGATCAGCCTCGATTTGAAGTTGGGGGCATTTGCATGTGGGTCACAGCTACCCATAAAAAAACCCCAAGGGACTTAATCGTGGTGCATCAGTGTGTCTTTTAAGGCAATGGACTCTTTGACGTGCGTATGCCCCCATATTCACAGTAGCATGTGGGTCACAGCTACCCAGACGTGCGTATGCCCCCAT
>CM065700.1:29135365-29160365 GCA_017654935.2 Phymorhynchus buccinoides | reverse complement strand
CAAAAAATCTTCCAGGTCAAGATGTGCCCCCCCCCCCCCCTACATTTCTCGGTTAATTGTATTTTTCCGTTTTTGCCTTTCTTACCATACATAAAGCTGTATTTTAGGAACCTTTTTAGCTAATAACCTTTTTGGAATACTAACCCTATCCCTAACCCTAACCCTAAACCTAACCCTACCCCCCACCCTATAAGACGGAAAAACGCAACGAACCACAACTGTGACAAATCGCGGTGTACTGCAGTACATAGTGGGGGGTAGGGTTAGGTTTAGGGCTAGGGTTAGGGATAGGGTTCCTAAAATACAGCTTTATGTATGGTAAGAAAGGCACAAACGGAAAAATACAATTAACCGAGAAATACAGGGGTGGGGTGGGGGGTGGCACATCTTTACCTTTACCTGATCTTTAACTAGAGCGTTAAGATGCTAAATCACCAGCCGCGCGGCAGCGTTATTCGGCTCCAGTGACCTTGACCTTTGACCCATAACCTTCATTATCGCACTTGGCCTAGATCTTCCTACTACCTACCCGCATGCAAACTTTGAGCACCCTAAGTCCATCCGTTCAAACGCTAGAGAGGATACATACAAACATACAAACACCACCTCAGACACGAGTGAAAACATTACCAATCCGCTCTCTACGATCGCGGTTGGTAACGACTAAATTAAGTGCACAACTACAGAGTATCGTTTAGGTAGAGTAATCACGAAGGCGTCTTAAAGAGTTAACACGGGTACAACACGTGAATCATTTCGTGAGTAATTTCACGGTGTGTGGGAGTGATCTCGCCTAATTCAATCGGTCAAACGGGGGAAGTTACTCTACCACCAGGTAGATCCCCAGCCCTCGCCTCGTGTGTTTTGAGGAGACACGCAGCACGTAGAACGCAGTGAGTCATTCTAATATTGATGTCATTTATATTTTTACGTCACAGTTTGCAAGTTCTATCACTTTTTAGCAACTGGCCACCCCTTATTTTTCTAAAAAAAAAAAAAAAAAAAAAAAAAGGTTTGCAAGTCCTGCGGTTTCAAGCTTCGACGCCATGTCGCCATGGTTTTGACCGAGTAAGTCGAGGTAATCAACTCTAATTTTCACGATGTGCTCTCCCCTAGTTGTTTTTTTTCTCCCGAGACTCGTCTATTGGACAATATTGTCAACCTAGAAGTTTGTTTGAATAACAACTATAACAAAAAGAGTACGGGCTGCACTGTTAAAACGTAGCTAAAAGTAGCTATGATTAGGAACATGTTACCACTAGATGTATCAACGGAAACAATAGTCGCTGTTTGAATGGGAACTAGGATATAAGATGAACCTTTAAAAATATAAAATAAATGAAGGTGTTTTTGTCGTTGTTTTTTGGGGTGGGAAGGGAACAAAAACGGGTTTTCTGCCAATATTTCGACCAACGTATCATAGTCGACAAATGTATATTCTTTTTTTTTTTTCTTTTCCCAGACTGGTTATCTGGTACTTTAGTTTCCTCCACCCCCCCCCCCCCCCCCCCCCCACACACTCCCCGCCCCCACCCCCCAATTGTTTGCATTGAAAATGTTCGCTGAGAAGCAACATTCTGCCTTCTTTTTTCTTTCTTTTTTTTTTTTTTTTTGGGGGGGGGACATAGAGTTAGGATCGATCAACCCAGGATTTTTTTTTTTTTTTTATTTGAAACTGAAAGAAGCAGACTTTGAGATTGAGGGTCGTAGACACTGATGCATGAGGAGAGTGACTATGAAACACAAGATTGCCAAATTTATTATTTTCATTCCTTCGTCTGTGGTCCCAGACCATGCCAGGGCTGCCTACCTACCCCCCTGTTGCAGCTTCCAGGGACACATTGCTTTCAAAACCAGGGACACGGACAATATGTCCAGGGAGAAACATCGCGACATGATAGATCGTGAATTATATTTCGTGATCTAGAGAGACTCATGATATTTTTGGGGGCAGTCTTCTAGTTGCTTTTCGGTACCAACATGGTTCTATATTAATTAACCCTTTCACCGCCAAAGTCGCATTTTAGCACCACAGTGATTCAACACCTATGTCACTAAAAGGCATCAAATCGGGGTCTGTTATCCAAAGACCCTGTTGTCTTAGTTTTTGCGAAGTAAGGATAGACCTTATTTTATAAACGTCACAGAAGAATCCCCAATACTGCAGATGGATTTTGCTCTCTACCAAGGTATATTTAATGGATTTGTTTGGTGCTAAAGTATGGCTGGCGGTGAAAGGGTTAAAAAACTATGTTGTGTTCAATAACCTATCAGTGATGACTGATAAGTAACATTTTCAATAGTGCCTGTTGTTTTGGGGGCGTTCCCGTGTTTAATAGTAAGTAAGGTCAGCTAACAAGACACACGTGACCGCGCTGATACATTTTGATTCTACTCAAATTTCCAGGCACACCAGAGACAAAAATGGATTCCAGGGACAGGGGGTGCCCATTTTTAACTGTTTCCAGCGACAAATACCCCTTAGGTGGGGGGACGGGGGGGACGGTAGGCAGCCCAAGCGCTTCAGCCAAAGCGCTTCAGCTCACCTCGCACGACGTCCTTACCCGATATCATTATTCTGGCTTAGGAGGATCTCATTAAAAAAAAGAAAAAAAGAAGAAAAAAAAAGCCACGTTTAATTAAAGATACACTGACCCACCACCATTAAGTCCCTTGGTTTCAGATTTTCTGGGTAGCTGTGACCCACATACAAATGCCCCCCCAACTTGAAATTGAGACTGCTCTTTAAAATGATGTCTCGTTTTCAATTTGGGGGCATTTGTATGGGAGTAAAACCTGGTCCAAACACGATTCCCTACCAGCTATAAGAGGGAAAACACGTGAAACCCGTGATTTTGACACGTGACCTGGTGGATCTTTAAACGAACGTCTTGAGAAAAGGCGTCAAAGAAATGGCCGAGAAGGAAGATGAAAATGAAAATTGAAAAAGAAAAGACGGCAGTAAGTGAAAAGAAAAGGCAGAGTCAAAAGAGAGTGATAGATCAGAGGAGGTTTGGTGGTGGTGGGGGAGGGGTCAAGTCAAGTCAACTGAAGTCAAAATCATCTTTTTTGGTCGAGGTTTAAAGAATAAGCTGACAAAGCTTTTTTTTCATCCTGCCCTCACTTGTGTGTGTGTGTATGTAAGAATTCTGGCACTGAAGAGACAATCTTTCCTGTTATTATTACTTACTAGTAGGCTGCTGTCACTCACAACAGCGGCGTGGAATTCATCAACATAGAGTAGTCTGGGGGGTAATCAGAATCGTTCCACGAGTCTATCAAGCACCGACATTCGTCTGCTAAATAAAAGGACGAGTGGTAAGTCCTTTCGCGAACATTTTGTCCTCTCGCGGATACCATGATCTACAATAAGCCTAGGGTCTCCCATAACCATATATAAATATATTCTTGATCAGCATGTCCACAACCAATTCAGATCCTGAATATTTGAACCGCCAGTGCAAACCTCCGCCAAGGAAGACTCACAAAACCAACCTTTCCTTCCTTCATGTCCCGGCCGAGCTGTATCTCATGAACCAGTGGGTAGAATGGCTTCACATTTTGTGTGGTAGTGTAACATGGCGAGTAATGAAATAAATACTTGCAATAAATACTATAAAAAAACAAAAACAGAAACAGGGTCATTTTAGACTAATGTGCACATAAGGACAAAAAGACCGTGAGAGGACTTAACATACGTGTATCAGGGAAAAGTCAGCTTCTGTAGTTACGTTTCAACACTCTCAGCCCCCCCCCCCCCCCCACTCCCCACTCCTTCCGTCATTCCACTTATCCCCAAACACCCGCCCTCCTCGTTCTTATCTCTTTGCCCCCCCCCCCCTCTCTCTCTCTCTCTCTCTCTCTCTCTCTCTCTCTCTCTCTCCCCGATTTATCCATTTCTTCCATTTCCTTTCCCTAACATTTCACATACTTCCTGTTGTTCTTGCTCTCAGTCATTTATATCAAGAAGAAAAAAACCCTTTGGTAATGACTGTGAGCAAGAACAACAAGAACAAGCGGTTCGGGAGATATCCTTGGGACAGACAGAAAAAAAAAAAAAAAAAAAAAAAAAAATACAAACCAGCCCATCGCAACAGTCCGATCACCTTTGGTGACGGACTAAATATGACTACCCCACAGTCGGAAGGCATCTTCACTCTAATTTCACATACTGTACAGTACATGCATATCGTGATAACTTGGCCGAGATGTTACCACCACCCCACCACCCACCCTGGAATAAAACAAAACAAAAAAACAAAACAAAAAACAACAACCAAAGTCTAACAACCTTTGGAAACAGTCAGCAAGTGTCGTTACCAGAAACGCAAGAAGCCATGAATCGGTGCAAACCTCCGCCAAGGAAGATCAAATAGTTTCCATGCAGAACACCCTTTTGTAGTTTTAGGGTGTAGTGCAGATTGTTTAAAGGTGGACCCTGACGGATGAGTTTTTGCAAGAAACACGTCGAGATCAGCAGAAAGACAGCCTTTTCAAGGTTCGGAACACTCACTTAGCTCCGGTTTCTTATCAATCAAACCGTCAAAACGGCGATTCCTCCTTGGTGGAGATGCCGGAGAGAGAAGCCATTTTGGATGGGGTGGGTGGAGGTCACTTATTGTGGTTGAAGCTTTTTCTTTTTTTGTAGTGCTGTAAAAAACCCAAAAAAGGAACTATATTCCTTTGTTGTGAGCGAAACTCCTTTAGATAAACTGAATTTGTTTGAAATTTGTTAACCCTTTCACCGCCAATGTTGCATTTTTGCACCACTATGATTTAACAACCATGTCATAAAAACTCTTGAAATCAGGGTCTGTTATTCAACGATATTGTGTTCCTGAATTTGGGCAGTAAGGATTGACCCCATTCTAAATGTGTCACAGAGAAATCCAACAATATTGAAAACAAAATCTGTTCTGTAGCCAAGCAGCTTCAATGGACATTTTTGGCTCAAAGATGGCTGGCGGTGAAAGGGCTAAAGGCTTGTATTGCGAAAAGTTCGTGCAAGCGATTTGGTCTAAACGCAGGCGGCCATTAGAAAAGAGACGGCACACGCTTTCTCTTTGGGTGAAAGAATTTGACTTCCAGCACCTCCGCCAAGCAGGAATCGCCGATTTGACCGTTCGATTCCTAGTAAACCAGAGCAAAGTGAGTGTTGCGATCTCTATAAAGGGTGTTTTCCTGGTGATCTCGACGTGTTTCTTGCAAAAGCTCAACCGTCAGGGTGCCCCTTTAACATAAGATGCCATTTCATGTTGTTTTGCATAATATGCAGTAACGAGTCTCCAGGATAACATCAAGAAGTAGACCTAAGATATGTGTGTTAAATAAAATATCACACACCTTTTTCGGGAGGAATATTTTAGTTCATCTATATTTTCAGAAGTGTTTTTTGTAAACCAAGTTTAGTTTGCCATAAGTAACTTTTCATAAATAACAGTCAAGAATATGTTGTAGTATGTGACTACATTAACAGTTGTAATCAGTGGAAATTGCTAGAATTTCACTCATGGGCGATTTTAGAAGTGTGTTTTTAAAACCAACTTTAGTTTGCCATAAGTAACTTTTCATAAATAACAGTCAAGAATATGTTGTAGTATGTGACTACATTAATAGTTGTGACCAGTGGCAATTGCTAGAATTTCACTCATGGGCGATTTATTTATGTTTGCGATGCTAAGTGAATCATTCAAGAACATTTTCTACTAAATATATTATGTTTCATGATACTGCTCAACAAAGAAAGTGTCTACGATTAATCTCAGGAAGAAATATAACGCAACATTCTGCTTAACGTCCTCAGGTCTGGAACAGACCCATAATATGGGACATTAGTAGATAAAAAGACGATGGGAACGATCCTGGAGACAATGTCCGGAGGCAGTGCAACACCAGGAAGGTCCCGATTTTTTAACAATACAGATGTAGATTAAAAAAAATGAAATTCTGATTAACGTCCTCCGGTCTGGAACAGTATGGGACAAGATGGTGGGAACGATCCTGGAGGCAATGCCTGGAGGCAGTGCAACACCAGAAAAGTCCCGAATTTTTAACTATTAAAAAGGCCGCTTTTAAAGAATAAAAAAAGAATATTTAAAATGCTATGTAGAACATACAGCCAAAATAATTTATAGGGATATGCTTGGTGCATTTTTTTTTATATCTAAGATTTTTTGTGTGCGACAGAACAGCTGTGATCAGCACAAAATATTTGTTGAAATAAAATAATAATGCCCTTTTGTTCCAATTTATGTTATTATTAGGGCATGTAGATTTATGAGTGACAGGGGAGGCAGGCTACTTCTCTAAACGAGCTTAAACAGGCTTAGTTATGTCCCCTGTCGCGGTGTGAGGTGCCGCGAGATGGCGCGATAGTCAGCACATTTACGGCCCAGAGTGAAAGTAAATTCTCAGCTGTCATTAGATTGTCTTTCCCGTTCTTTGCATGTCTCTAATTAGCTCGTTTTGCTTTGTTTTGGTTTTGTTTTTCTTGAAAGAACAAAAACGGAAATAGGGGAAGACGGGGTAAAAAGCGCATGGGCGGGTAAGAAGCCCACCCCAATTATCTCATGAAATAAAGAAAATGTCAGTCAAATTTGCCCATGAGACGAATGCTAGACATTAACCCTCGTCTCATGGGCAAAATGAGACTGAAATTTGCTTCATTTCATGAGATAATTGGGGTGGGCTTCTTACCCGCCCATGCGCTTTTTACCCCGTCTTCCCCTATATATATATGTCTCTTTGTTTTGTTGTTGTTGTTTTTACTTAGAAAACAAAAAAAGTATCGCGCATGGTTTATTTGTGCAAGTATATTATGTGGGGTTTTCTTTTTAATTTTCAGAACAAAACAAACCAGAACATCCTTCTAAATAACAAAGGACGAAGAGAGAAAATGGAGTTTTACGTCCTCTTGGCCTGAATCAGACACATATGGGACATTTGTAAATACAAATATGGTTGGAACAATACTGGAGGCAATGCCCGGAGGCAGTACGAAACCAGTAAAGTCCCGATTTTTTTTATTAATACAGAGAGCTGTAGCGGTGACCACGCCTCGGTTAAACCTCATCGGCTATGGCACCGCCACAAGTTAATAATGAACAAGGATGAAAGCGCTATTTGTGTCATATAAACGTTAAAACAGTCGGAAATGGACACAGAAGGCATCACACACGATTGCATGCCTACTGGAGTGCCAAAAGTTATAACATATATTGAAACAGATAAACAATAATCATTTCTCAACAGATCTTGGATACATACACGCAGTAAGAGTGTCAGGCTAGAAGACTGTATCTGAAGAAAAAACCCCATGATGAAATAAGAAAGTGAGAGAGAGAACGAGAAAGAAAGGGGGAGAGAAAGAAGGACAGGCGGACAAACGAGTACGGAGACAAAGAGAAAGGGACACGGAGAGAAAAAAAGAGCGATAAAGCGAGAAAGAATGAAGAAAAACAGAAGACAACTCCACCCAGCAGCTCTCAAAATAGCTTTTCAAGGTAGAAGGGAAGCAATTCTTGCACAGGTCACTCGAAGGTGTAACGCAGTTCGCTCCCTTGCATTCTGTCCCCGTACACTCGGTCAAACTGCTCGTTCTGAGCCACCGTGAACCAGTTCTTCCAGTCCCCCACCTCCCCTGAAACAGAGATAAACACACACACCTGAATCAATAATAGCAATTTAAAAAAAAAAAATATCATCATCTTCTCTGTTTCTGAGTACAAACGCATACATGCGTTCTTCTTCTTCTGCGTTCCCGGGCCATAAGGTCACAATGGGTAGGGTAAGACGGGGTAAAAAGCCCATGGGCGGGTAAGAAGCCCATGCCAATTATCTCATGAAATAAAGCAAATTTCAGTCACATTTTGCCCATGAGACGAGTGTTAATGTTTAGCATTCGTCTCATGGGCAAATTTGACTGAAATTTGCTTTATTTCATGAGATAATTGGCATGGGCTTCTTACCCGCCCATGGGCTTTTTACCGCCGTCTTCACCTACGTAATAAAATTAAAAAAAAGCACGGGAGTTCAATAAGTATCACAAATTCCGCTCCCACACTGCGTTTAGTCGTCCCCTCGTCTTTCCTCGAGTGTAGGGGAAGACGGGGTAAAAAGCGCATGGGCGGGTAAGAAGCCCACCCCAATTATCTCATGAAATGAAGCAAATTTCAGTCTCATTTTGCCCATGAGACGAGCGTTAATGTCTAGCATTCGTCTCATGGGCAAATTTGACTGCGCTTTTTACCCCGTCTTCCACTAGTCAATAGTTTCGTTCTCGCTGATTGGGTAAGTCTTGATCAGTGGCAGGCTAGAAAATATCGACTAGGTTGCCATGGTAAAAGACCAGGGCCTGTATTCACATTGAGATAGTCTGAGACTTATCATCATGATATCTTAGAAGTCCTTCTAAAGTAGTAGGATTTAATAGGTCTTTAGAAGGACTTCTTAGAAACCATGATGATAAGTCTCGTATTATCTCAATGTGAATACAGGCCCTGGCTGAGTAGATTGTATTCAGCATTGTGTCTTTAATCTTATGATGCAACACACAAACAACTACACGACAAGTGCAAAGTGACGTTATTTTATTCATAAGAGACAAAACAAAACTACTGGATATTTCGGGGCGAATGCGCCTTTATCAACATAGACAAACAATTAAACAGCAAACAGCAAAATGTAGCAAAAAGGAGGCAACAAAAGGAGCAAAAAACCAACAAGATCAAAATCGAAAAACAATACTTCCCCTCTACAGTCCAGTGCATAAATGATTTACGCATTGGACTGTAGAGGGGAAGTATTGTGTGTTTTTAGTCCCCGAGCCGAAGGTTCGGGAACTACTGTTTCTGTCTGGTCCGTCCTGGCGTCCGTCCGTCCGGCGTGCCTCCGTCCGTCCGTCCGTCCGTCCGTCCGGCTATTCGTCCGTTTTTCTCAAAAACTATTCAGTCTATCATCATCAAATTTGACATACTAGTTTGCCAAGATGCAAGCTGATGTATTTAGTTTTACATTAAGGTCAAGGTCGCGCCAGTTACGGGGTTCAAACCCCCAAAACACATAAAATCGCTAATACCTCGCGAAGTTTTGCATGTATTTCAATGCAGTTTTTTTCCACAACATTTCTTGATGAATGGTCTATTCACACAGTTGTCATGAATTTTTCTGTGCGCTCGTGTGCGCATGATCGCGCGCGCTCAAATCACGGGTCCGAACCCCAAGGCTATATATATAAAAAAAACTATTCAGTCACGTGCTGTTTTGATGCCCTTTGTGTCACAGGCCCGATATGTCCCACTTCTTTCCGGCCGTCCATCCGTCCGTGCGTGCGTCCTGTTTTCAGTTCTCAATGGTCTCCCCGCTGTGTGTACAGCCGACACATTCCGATTTCGGAGTAGCTCGGCGAGGCTGCGAGGGGACTTTGCAGCCGCTCGGCGTTGCACTTGTTGGTTTTTGCTCCTGTTGTATGTTCCAGTGACGTTGCAGTCTGTTTCATTCTTGTTTTCTTTTTCTTTTTAATCATTAAAAATTACTTTTTTTTTAAAATATCGTTATCGTTTTGTAGTCGTCTCCGTCATCCACGTCATCACCATCACAACCACCATTATCACATCAGCACGGTTTTCGTCACCGTTGTCATCATCATCATCATCATCATCATCATCATCATCTTCGCTTTTCTGAACAAATCGCATCTATATGATATATTGAAACCAAACAATGCTTTAACGTAGTGTAGAGTGGCTCAGTGGTAGCGCGTTCGCCTCGCGTCAAGTAAACCCCGAGTTCGAACCTGGGTAGAGGGGATTTTTCCTCTCAATTTGACACTAGGCCTTAACGGTCTGAACGTGGGAGTCTTTCGGATGAGACGATAAACCGAGGTCCTGTGTGCCCATGCACTTGGCACACGTTAAACCCAATGGCAACAAAAAAGTTGTCATTTGGTCAAAATTTACCCTCCTTCCTCATCAGTCACACACACACACACACACACACACACACACACACACACAAAAAAAGGGTGGCGCGCCCACATTAAGATGGCAGCGGGAATGTTTAGCGGTGTATTATATTAACTAACCACACACAGGTTTCACACACAATCTTCCACTACCTTTTCTGTAAAATCCAACGGCTGTGTCTTTGAAGAATTTGTCCCCCTTCCATTCGCCATCTTTGACCCTCTTCATGTTAGAGAACTCGCAGGCCTCAGCTGTCTGTTCGCAGAGTTCTCTCCCTCGATTGTAGCCCAGAAAACGGTCCAGTTTCTCTGTTTGGCCCACGGGGTCCTAAAACAAATGTGCACGCAATAGGGCATTTGCCACGAGTGTTCGTTCACTATACTAGACTACTAATTTGCCCGAGTTGCGCTGACCTTTCTAATTCAACTCTCTAAAGTTCAACTCAGTTAAATTCAAGGTCACCGGCGCGTGGCAAATGAGTGCTCTATTCAATCAGTACATCTCCCCCGTGGGGATACCGGGGGATCTTTCGTGCAAATAGTTCCCCCACCTTCTGGAAGTTCTGTGCTTGTAACTTACTCTAATCTGTCACTCTCTTTGACTCAGCCTTTTCCCTTTGCTTACTGTCATCTGCTATCTTTCTATCTCACCGGTCCCATTCTCCTGCCTTTTTTCTATAAATTCCTACAAAGATTTCTTCAGCCGAAGTCGGACAGGCTGGGCCTACCTAACTATTTCTTAGTTAGGCGCATAACGGCAGCATGGCGCATCTACGCTCATGTGACAGGAAACTGTCTGAGCGAACGAAGAGGAAGAAAGAAGAATAAGTACGTATCAAAACAAGAAGGCAAACGCCATATGAACGTACTCCCAGCTTGACCATTTCTCACTCTCACTTTGTTTTGGGCCCTTTCGAAGACTAGTCTCATTTGAGTTAGCTGAGAGTACAACAACAACTATGTTCACTATCAAACCACTACATTTTATTTTTTTTTTTTTTATTTTTATTTACTAGGCATGATCTAAGTGGCGGTACCATAGCCGACGAGGTTTAACCGAGGCGTGGTTACCGCCACACCTATCTATATTGTTAAAAAAAATCGGGACTTTACTGGAGTTGCACTGCCTCCGGGCATTGCCTCCAGGATTGTTCCCACCATTTTTATATCTACTAATGTCCCATATGTGTCTGTTTCAGGCCGGAGGACGTTAAACGGATTTTCAACCACTACATTTTCATAGTAAACATCATTCTTTATAGCAACTTCTACAACAATGTATTATTCCTAAAACAAATTGTGACTTTCCTGGTATTGCAGTACCTCCAGGATCGTCCCACTATCTCTATAGTTAGCAATGTCCCATACGTGCCTGAGGACGTTAAACTGTCTTTCATTCATTCAAACATCATTCTTGTAAGGCATTGCGCCAGTCAAGATTAAGAACAGGCCGCTGAAAGACTTGGCTTGATTGCCCTCTCTAAATTTCTTCTTCTTCTTCTGATCTTCTGCGTTCCCAGGCCATATGGCCATAATGGGTAAGGTACGCATGTGTCCGGTTTTCAGTTTTCACTGGTCTCCCCGCTGCGTACAGCCAACACATTCCGATTTCGGAGGAGCCCTCTCTAAATAAAAGCTAGCTCGAATAATAGACGCCTCGCGGGCCCGCACTGAGCTGGCAAGATGCAGACGGCTTTAGATGCTGCTTCTTCTTCTGCGTTCCCAGGCCATAAGGCCATAATGAGTAAGGTACGTATGTGTCCGGTTTTCAGTTTTCACTGGTCTCCCCGCTGCGCACAGCCAACACATTCCGATTTCGGAGGAGCTCAAAGATTGGAAGATGTTTTGGAAAAAAAATAGGCAGGACAATGGGGCCAATAAGTCAGAAAGATAGTAGATGATAGAAAGCAAAGGGAAAAGGCAGAGTCAAAGAGAGTGAAAGACAAGAGGAAGTTACAAGCACAGAACTTCCAGAAGGTGGGGAACTATTTTTTACGAAAGATCTCCCGGTATCCCCACAGGGAGAGACTCGTGGAGGGGGCGGGGTCATCCAGCTCCCCGATGGAGGCACGGGGCATCCACCCACTGTCCCAGCTTTAGATGCATATAGCTGGCTCGCAAGAGTACTAGGGGAAAGCACTAATGTGTTCACGTCACATACCCTAAAAATAGGTCAGTGGGTCACGATAGCTCACGTGCAAGGTCAAACTGTTTGTGGGTTTTTTTGTGTGAAAAAAATTCCTGTGTCAGGATGGCAATACCGAGAGATTAATAATAATAATAATAATAATAATAATAGGGGAAGACGGGGTAAAAAGCGCATGGGCGGGTAAGAAGCCCACCCCAATTATCTCATGAAATAAAGAAAATTTCAGTCAAATTTGCCCATGAGACGAATGCTAGACATTAACGCTCGTCTCATGGGCAAAATGAGACTGAAATTTGCTTCATTTCATGAGATAATTGGGGTGGGCTTCTTACCCGCCCATGCGCTTTTTACCCCGTCTTCCCCTAATAATAATAATAATAATAATAATAATAATAATAATAATAATAACAATAATAATAATAATAATAATAATAAAAAATAAAGCTTCTATAGCGCTCTTCGATTATAAGAAAATCATCCTCAGTGCGCTCTACAAATATTCGAGAGAAAACAATCAAGAACAAAAACATTATTACAAAACAACATGAAGAAGTATATAAAATAAAATAATTTATAGATTAATTATTCAACAACAAAACATTATTAGTTGATACCTTTTCACTAAAGCCACTTTCGTTTAAATCCATCGGTTATTTTAGAAAAAAAAAGAATCTTTGTAATATTCAATTTTTGTAGTCACTGGAATTACGTTGATATGGCTCGCTATTATGTAAATCCTCCTCATCAGCATCATCACCATCACCATCTCATCATCATCATCATCATCAACCTCATCACCATCATCATCCTCATCATCACCATCATCATTATCACCATCATCATCTTCCTCCTCCTCCTCCTCCTCCTCATCATCATCATCAACCTCCTCCTCATCCTCATCATCTTTCTCCTCCTCATCGTCATCATTATCATCTTCCTCATCATCATCACCATCATCAACCTCCTCATCACCATCATCATCATCATCAACCTCCTCCTCATCATCATCATCATCCTCATCATCATCATCATCAACCTCCTTATCATTATCATCATCATCATCATCACTGATAAGATCGGTCTTTATTCTACCGCTCACCTTTTTCATGTCCTCATAAGAGTTGACAAACACGGATAAACCAGCGTCTGTGGCTCTCTGTATGTCCCTCTCCCAGTCCAACACGTAATCAAACCAGTTTCCGTACCAAACTGTAACAACAAAGTAACAACTGAAACCAAGTTTCTGTAACCAAACTAACAATAAAGTAACAAACCCAGTTTCCGTACCAAACTGTAACAATAAAGTAACAAACCCAGTTTCCGTACCAAACTGTAACAATAAAGTAACAAACCCAGTTTCCGTACCAAACTGTAACAATAGAGTAACAAACCCAGTTTCCGTACCAAACTGTAACAATAAAGTAACAAACCCAGTTTCCATACCAAACTGTAACAATAAAGTAACAAACCCAGTTTCCGTACCAAACTGTAACAATAAAGTAACAAACCCAGTTTCCATACCAAACTGTAACAATAAAGCAACAAACCCAGTTTCCGTACCAAACTGTAACAATAAAGTAACAAACCCAGTTTCCATACCAAACTGTAACAATAGAGTAACAAACCCAGTTTCCGTACCAAACTGTAACAATAAAGTAACAAACCCAGTTTCCGTACCAAACTGTAACAATAAAGTAACAAACCCAGTTTCCATACCAAACTGTAACAATAAAGTAACAAACCCAGTTTCCGTACCAAACTGTAACAATAAAGTAACAAACCCAGTTTCCGTACCAAACTGTAACAATAAAGTAACAAACCCAGTTTCCATACCAAACTGTAACAATAAAGTAACAAACCCAGTTTCCGTACCAAACTGTAACAATAAAGTAACAAACCCAGTTTCCGTACCAAACTGTAACAATAAAGTAACAAACCCAGTTTCCATACCAAACTGTAACAATAAAGTAACAAACCCAGTTTCCGTACCAAACTGTAACAATAAAGTAACAAACCCAGTTTCCGTACCAAACTGTAACAATACAGTGACAAACCTAGTTTCTGTACCAAACTGTAACAATAAAGTGACAAACCCAGTTTCTGTAACAAACTGTAACAATAAAGTAACAAACCCAGTTTCCATACCAAACTGTAACAATAAAGCAACAAACCCAGTTTCCGTACCAAACTGTAACAATAAAGTAACAAACCCAGTTTCCGTAACAATAAAGTAATAAACCCAGTTTCCGTACCAAACTGTAACAATAAAGTAACAAACCCAGTTTCCATACCAAACTGTAACAATAAAGTAACAAACCCAGTTTCCTACCAAACTGTAACAATAAAGTAACAAACCCAGTTTCCATACCAAACTGTAACAATAAAGTAACAAACCCAGTTTCCGTACCAAACTGTAACAATAAAGTAACAAACCCAGTTTCCATACCAAACTGTAACAATAAAGTAACAAACCCAGTTTCCGTACCAAACTGTAACAATAAAGTAACAAACCCAGTTTCCGTACCAAACTGTAACAATAAAGTAACAAACCCAGTTTCCGTACCAAACTGTAACAATAAAGTGACAAACACACAACCTTTTGGATCGATTAACACAAACTCCATTCTCTCCGATCGAAGATGGAAGCTTTCAATTGAAGATGAAAGAGTAATAAACCTCCGAAAAGGGCGGCGGGAGGGGGGGGGGGGGGGGCGGAAGCAGAAGGAGGCACTGGTATGGGAAACATAAAGACGTATAGGATTAGATCTAAAAACAAACGCGCATAGAGGAGACAGAAAAAACCACACTTAAAGAAACTTAAAAACTTTTTAAAAAAACTTAAAGACCACAGGCGCCCGCTTGGACCAACATGTTATTGCCTGTCTGAAAAACCTAGGCATAGGTGTCAACCTTCCCCGCAAACGTTCCTGTCGTGGTGGCAGAAGAAAACGGAAGAAGATCAACATCATCTGCGGTTCACCCTTCAACGATGTTAGTGCTGGCCCCACCACCCACCATGGCCCTGCACCACCCTCCATCCTCTGTGACCTCACTGACCTGTCTCCTCCGTCCCGGGGCTCAAACCCATCCAACCTTATCACCATCCCACTCCAAAACGTGACCACTCTGCCCCGTCAGCTATCTATGTGTGTCTTTAACGCACGTTCTGTTGGCCCCTCCACCAAGCGATCAGCCATATACGACTTCACCATTGACCGCGACGTGGACATCCTCCTGCTGACTGAGACCTGGCTTCGTCACTCGGGTGATGAGGCAAAGTGCCGTGACCTGACTCCCCCTGGCTATACGATGTTCTCCCTCCCCAGACAGCACAACACTAGTGTGACCCGAGGAGGTGGCATGGCCGTCATCCTCAAGGCCAACCTAGCTGAACACTGTGCCATAACAACGGACTTCCCTTTCCCTCATCTATCTTTTGAACTGGCCCAGATAACCCTGACCCTCCCGGACCAACGTGTGACCTTCTTCCTCCTCTACAGACCACCACCCAACAAGAAAAACAAACTGACTGTACCACTCTTCTTTGACGAACTGCCCGGCTTCCTCGACTGTGTGTACTTTACAAATAACAGTGTTATTGTGACTGGCGACTTCAACTTTCATGTAGATGACCCGTGTGATGGCTATGCCCAAAAGATGTGCCAACAGTTAGATTTATTTAGTCTTAAGCAAAGTGTTAGAGACGCAATTCATACATGTGGACATATTTTAGATTTAGTTATTCATAGACATGATGATAATGTTGTTCTTTCTACTCATGTATGCCATGATCTTGTTTCTGACCATTATGCTATTGTGTGTAAACTAGCCTTACAAAAACCCACGCGTAGTTCTAAATCTGTCTTTCGACGTCCGCTTAACAAAGTCAATCATGATAAATTAGCAAATGATATCGCGCAGTCCATAACGCCCACTATGTTAGTCTCTGAATTAAACAGCGAGCTCTCTGCTGTTTTAGACAAGCATGCGCCTGTGTCTGAGATCAAACTCCGTGACGGAAAGCCGAGTCCGTGGTATACCTCTATTGCCGTGGAATTGCGCGCGCTCAAAGTCGAACGCAGACGCGCTGAGCGACAGGAAAGAAAAACCAGGCTCACAGTACACAAAGACATCCACCGTGCTGCTATAGATAGGATAGCCCAATTAGTTGATTCTGCTAAGACCGCGTTCTACTCCTCGCTCGTTACTGGCTCGAATACGTGTAAACAGCTGTTTAACAACATTAACTCTCTGCTCGGCAAAACCAAACCAGCTGTTCTTCCAACCATTTCTGATGCAAGTCTATTACCTAACATGTTTGCTGATTTCTTTAGGAATAAAATTATAGCTATCCGTAATAGCTTTCAGTCTGTCCAGCAGTTGGACAATCCTGCCACCATTTTCGAAGGTATCCCTTTCCTAACTTTCACCCCTGTTTCCCAGGACTTTGTTAAACGACTTATACTACGGACCACGCCCAAAACCTGTGACTTAGACCCTATGCCCACCAAGTTTCTGTTTCAACATATCGATCTTGTTCTGCCAACTATAACCAATTATAATGAACGAGTCACTCTCTTCTGGTATCTTACCCTCGGAATTCAAGACTGCTATCGTAAAACCTCTGCTCAAAAAAACAAACCTTGACCCCAACGAACTGAAAAACTATCGACCCATCTCAAATCTCCCTTATCTTTCTAAACTTCTTGAAAGGCTTGTGCTTCATCAACTTTTCTCCCATCTGACCACCCACAATCTTCTTAGTCCTCATCAGTCAGCCTATAGGCCAGGGCACAGCACAGAGACAGTCCTGTTGCGAATTCTGAACGATTTACTTCTCTCTCTAGACGAAGACAAAGTTTCGGTTCTCCTACTCCTTGATCTTTCGGCTGCCTTCGATACAATCGATCATGACATGCTTATTTCTCGTCTCGAACAAAATTTTGGAATCACTGGAAACGTCCTCAAATGGTTTCGTTCCTATCTTCATGAAAGAAAACAAATAGTTGTAGTAAATGAAAACAAATCTTCTGAGTCAGTTCTTGATTTTGGCGTCCCACAAGGCTCCGTGTTAGGACCAATTTTGTTCATTCTGTATACCACCCCATTGACCCCCCTCATAGCGAAACACTCTGTCCGTCATGAAATGTATGCCGATGATACTCAACTCAATCATCATGCTTCACCGCTAGCTCACGACCAGCTTATTCACACTCTTCAAGACTGTGTCACTGAAGTGAAAACATGGATGTCAAACAATAAACTTAAGCTAAACGATGACAAGACTGAAGCACTTAGAGTGCTTCCCCCATCTGTTGACTCTAGCTCTCTGCCCTCCACCATTGCCCTTGGAGATTCCAACATCCATTTTTCTGAACATATTCGCAACCTTGGTGCTTTCTTGGATGAAGACCTTTCCATGCAACATCATATCACTAAGATCTGCCAGGCTGCATACATCGAACTCAGGCGAATCAGCTCTATACGCCCCTTTCTCACGACCGAGGCAACCAAAACGCTAGTCAGTTCATACATTTTGTCTAGATTAGATTACTGCAACTCCCTTCTACTTGGTTGCCCACAGGCGCTTCTCAAACCCTTACAACAACTTCAAAACTCTGCTGCTAGAATGGTCTTCAAAGCCAAGCGTCTTCAACACACATCACCTCTACTTAAAGAGTTACATTGGCTACCCGTTCAACAAAGAATAAACTACAAAGCTGCCTGTCTCTGCTATCAGATCATATCAGGAACAGCACCGCAATACCTCTCTGAGCTTCTTGAAATTTACGTTCCATCTCGATCTCTCCGCTCAGCAAATGACAATAGGATCTTTCGAATACCAAAATTTAAACGTGATAGGCACGGTGGTAGAGCTTTTACATCATCAGCAGTCAAACTCTGGAATTCATTGCCTTCTGCTGTCAGACATAGTCAATCTTTAGCATCGTTCAAAACAAACCTGAAAACCCATCTGTTCCGGCAGTCTTTCCAATAACACCCCCATCTCCATGTGCACGTGTGCGTGTGTGTGTGTGTGTGTGTGTGTGTGTGTGTGTGTGTGTGTGTGATTGTGCGATGTGTGTGTGTGTGTGTGTGTGTGTGTGTGTGTGTGTGCGTGTGCGTGCGTGTGCGTGCGTGTGCGCGATGTATGTCCGTATGTTTGTATGTATGTAATTTGTGTGTGTGTATGTGTATGTATGTACTTTGTGAGCGTGTGCGCGAATGTGAGTGTGCGTGCGCCCACGGCCGCACTTCCAAGCAGGTGTGTGTGTGTGTGAGTGTGTTGTGTGTGTTCTGTGTGGGTATATCTGCTTGCATGTGTATGAGTGTATGCGTGCGCAGGAGAGATTGTGTTCACTAGAGGGGGGGGGGGGGAGGAGTGTGTGTGAGTATGTGTCTGTGAGTGTGAGTACACGTGAGTGCTTTGTGTATGTGAGTGCGCGTGTGTGTATGTGTGTGCGTGCGTGTGCGCGTGTTTGTACAAGTGTATGCTTGAGTAAGTGTGTGTGCGCTTCAGTGAGAATGTGTTTTCTGTGTGTTTGATGAAATGTGTG
The DNA here is from genome assembly GCA_017654935.2 of Phymorhynchus buccinoides. Taxonomy (NCBI): domain Eukaryota; kingdom Metazoa; phylum Mollusca; class Gastropoda; order Neogastropoda; family Raphitomidae; genus Phymorhynchus; species Phymorhynchus buccinoides. The sequence goes on along the minus strand of CM065700.1, from coordinate 29,141,698 downwards.
TGGGTATGTGTGGGTATGTTTGTGTGCAAGAACGCGTTCACGCTCGTGCGTGCACGTACGTGCGTGTGCGTCTGTTTTGCGTGTGTGAGTGTTTCAATACTGATTGTAAAGCGCTTTGTGCTCGATAAAAAGCGCTATATAAATATCCGTTTATTATTATTATTATTAAAATCGGATGAGACAGAGTCAGAGAGAACTGACAGAGGGAGAGGAAAGCGGGTGGGGTGGGAATGAGTTCCTTTTTTCGGGAACGCCACGACACGCTATCTCCCACACGTATAGTGTTATGTATGAATGGGATCATAATTATTGTGAAACTGTTCTGCCAAAAACAGTTCGGCCTCCATTCTCTTAAAGGAAGAAGATTGAGAGGAGACCTCATTCTAACTTATAACATATTCAATAAAATAGACAATATTTCTGTTGACTCACTATTCACTGTATCACAATATGATAATACAAGAAGGTCTGAGGGCAATTTTTTTTCATTAAACACTGCCGTACTAACATTAGGAAATATTGTTTTTCTAACAGAGTTGCTTCATACTGGAATGACCTCCCTACTAATATCAAATATGCACCTAATATTAATTGTTTCAAGAATCTTGTGGACGAATTACTAAAATTTATAGATCTCTTTCTGGAATTTGATTAGTAATTAATCAAGATGATTTGATTGCTTGTATAAATGTATTTTTTGTGTCAGACCCCAATGCAAAATCAAAATGTATATGCCAATGATGGGACTTTTTATAGGCCGCAAGGCCTAGGCTGAGAAAGCCTGTCCCTAATACCTAACCTAACCTAGCCTAAAAAGAATCTTACGTCGGCGCAATTGATGTGTCAATCTTGGATGTGCGCAACCGAGTAGGCCTAAGATTAACATTTGTCGCGCAATAGGAATTGTTCCAGGAAATAACTAAGGGGAGTAATTTCATGGTGTGTGGGAGTGGTCTCGCCTAATTCAATCGGTCAAACAGGGGAAGTTACTCTACCATCATGTAGATCACCACCAGCTCATGCCTCGTGTTGTTTGAGCAGACATACAGCAACTTAGAACACCGTGCGTCATTCTAACATTGATGTCATCTATATTTTTACGGCACATTTTGCAAGTTTTATCAGTTTGTGGCCACTGGCCACCCCCTAATTTTTTTCTTTAAAAAAAAAATGCTTGCAAGTCGCTGACTCGCATCCTGCGGTTTCAAGCTTCGACGCCATTGTTGACCGAGTAATGGAGGTAAACAACTCTAATATTCACGAAGTGTTCTCCCCGAGTGGTTGTTTTCCCCCAAATCGTCAATGGCCAACTTAGGACGATAATTTGACCGCCAGAGGGCAGTCAAACCGGTAGGGGTTTAGTTGGGCGTAGTGAGAAAGAGAGAGAGGGAGATGTGCCCCCCCCCCCTCTCTCTCTCTCGTGTGTGTATGTGTATGAGAGTGTGTGTGTGTAGTTTTTGTGTATATGTTGATGTGTATGTGTGTGGCTGTGTGGATAATTGGTATTTACAAATATTTGTCATTCGTGCATTGATCTGTTTGTGTTTTCTTCTAATATTTTCTTCTTGTTGTTGGCGAGATGTAAACAAGCGTATATTGTGCTTATTCTTTTCCAACATTAAAAAAGATTCGTTCGTTCGTTCTCTGTCTCTCTGTCTCTCTCTATATCTCTCTCTCTCTCTCTCTCTCTCTATATATATATATATATCTCTCTCTCTCTCTCTCTCTCTCTCTCTCTCTCACTACGCCCAACTAAGAATATCACGCGCTAAGCTCCTACCGGTTTGACTGCCCGCTGGCGGTCAAATTATCGTCCTAAGTTGCTCATTGCTCAAGACGCAAGGACCCATTTAACCATCTTACACTGTGAGTGCATCATGAGGCGGAGGAAGTGCTGCCAGGCGCCCTCGTAGGCCAGCTGGCCCAGATGACCCGTCACGTGGTTGTAGAGGGACACCCAGGTGTCCTTAGGGTTCCGCTGAAGGTACACCAGCTTCACCTTCTTCTCTCCCATCACCTGCACGACGGCACCAGTTCATCAACTAAGCTTACCAGCACGCTAAAAGCAAACCGGTATTGGCCACTACAACTAGGGTTATTAACGCCCTTGACGGCAAGAGTTTATATATAAGCCCTTGCTGATCAGTATCCAAATGCGGGAGCTCTGGTGTGGAGGTAAGGTCTTCATTCGAGTTGGTGCTGGGCCAAGATCTTCGGGACTATTCGCAGACACAAGACGTTCAATGCTGCACTTGGTCATCTCCAAATATGGAAAGTGACGCCATTCGCGTAACAATGTCGGTTTTCAGCGAAACTTTAGAATGTGTATCTTTTAACCATTCAATCTTAAATTAAACTGACTCTAGCCCTAACCCTAACCCTAACCCTAACCCTAACCAAAACCTTAAACCGTCAAATACACACAAACAAATAAAACTTTACTAAAATTTGAGTGTTCCGGGTTTGGTGATGATTAAGTGCAGTCTTGAACGCCTAGTTTCGCAGACACTTGGTCTGGAACACTTCCAGCTTCCTCTGGATGGTGGCGGTGGTCTTCCAGCATTCAGGTCCACACAGGAGAACGCTGAGGATGTTAGGCCTACTCAACCCTTTCAACGCTAGCCAGTCCTCAGCCAAAATTTACCATTAAACTTACCCGGGTAGAGAAAACATTTCGTCTGCAATATTGCGGAATTCCTCTGTGACATGCATAACATAGGGCCTACCCTTACCTCTTAAAATTAAGAACATAAGGTCACTGGATACCAGACCCTCATTTGATGCATTTTAGTGACATTGGTCTTAAATCATTGTGGTGCCAAGAGGCGACAGTGGCGATGAAAGGGTTTAAAATTAAGGCACCTACAATTACATAGCCCTTGTCAAAGCTTCTGAATTTTTTTTAACCCAAACAACATGCATTCTTGGTGCAGTGTCATTTTGTTTTTAAACACAACTAACAGTATCCCAATCCAACTTCGCAGTCTTTGTACGGCGCTCAAACAAAGCTGGATTTCAAACGGGTGCGTTTCGCATAATCCTTTGATCAGAGCGAAACGGCAATATGCGAACCGGGGCGCACCGTTTCAAACAAACAACAAAAAAAGCAAACTTTGTGCTCAGAAAGGCCCCTCCCCAGTTATCTATCGTCAGGTTATTTACGGTACGTGCCCCTCCGCCACTTGGATGTCATAGTCGGATACACGACAACCTGACCACGTATTTTATGTCCCAACTGTCCTTTTGAGGACGACAACACAAGAATCTTGCATGTTAATGAACACTTTTGTTTCTGTTTTCTAATGATGCAAATAATTTATTTGCAGAAGAGGTAGAAGAGAGGTGTGCGTCTGTGTGCGCGTGCGTGTGTGCGCGTGCGTGTGTGTGTGTGTGTGTGTATGTGTGTGTGTGTGTGTGTGTGTGTGTGTGTGTGTGTGTGTGTGTGTGTGTGTGTGTGTGTGTGTGTGTGCTTGCGCGCGTGCGTGAAGCTTCAGTTACTCGAAAATCTGTGCTCATTCTGGGTATTGAACTATTAGTTTTGCCCACCCCACCCGTGGGGATACCGGGGGTTCTTCTGCATAAATAGTTCCCCCACCTTCTGGAAGTTCTGTGCTTGCAACTTCCTCTAACCTATCACTCTCTTTGACTCCGCCTTTTCCCTTTGCTTGCCGTCATCTGCAATCTTTCTGCCTTACCCCGTCCATTCTCCTGCCTTTTGTTTTTCTTCCAAGAAACACTTTCAAAAAAAGATTTCCTCCAGCCAAAGTCGAACTTGCTGGGCCTAACTATTTCTTTTTTTTTATATTAAACGTTTTTATTCGGTTTTTTTCATTTAAATATACATAACCAAAGAAAAACAAACAAATATACATACATACATACATACATATATACACAATACACATATACATAAACAAACATATATATCAGACTAAGGAAAAAAAAAAAATGAAATCAACACCTAAATCAAAAAGGAAATACTTTAAGAAACGCGGGTATTAATATAAACTATGATGCCAGTACCAAAACACAAAACAAAAAAGTAGATTACAAAATCACAGAAGAAAAACACACACAAAAACACACCCAACAACAAGTCCCTTGGAAAAAAAACCCAAAAAAAAACCCCAACCCATAAGGCCTCTGTTTTACACATCAGAGTAAGCTTCCGTTTACAGTTATTTACCTTGTACCTCAAGAAATAAGGGGTTTGTACAGTGACCATTTGGAAGTAAAGTCTTCATATGCCATATTTCTGCGTGCAATATATTCCTCGATTTTGAAACGATATTTTAACCTGCAGACAAAAACATTTAATACAGGAGGCTGACTGTTCAGTCTACATTTATATATATATTGTTTGGCATGTAGCATTATGGAATAAAAAATATTATCAATGCGCATGTTTTTATCATATCCAGCAATAACTAATGATTTCGTCAAATTTAAATTAATAACATTCTCACACTTCTCTTTTAATAAGTTTGCCAGTGTTTTCCAAAACTCTTGGATTATTGGGCATTCCCAGAACATATGAAATATGCTATCTTTGGAGATGGCACAAAAGCTACATCGATCTGTGTTTAATACACCCATCGACTTCAATATTACATTGGTTCCTAGGCATCTGTGGATGATTCTTAATTGAAACCACTTAAGATTAACATCAGATATTTTGTTAAGAAACAAAAAACATTTCTTCCAATCAATATCAATGTTCAGTTTTTCATTCCACTTTGTACACCCTTTTACATGGACATCATTGGCAATAAGTGTGTCATAATATAGTTTGGATCCTCTATGAATGGACAGCAGTGTTTTAAGGCACATGGGTGTATCAAAACATTTATTATTCTTAACAGAAATATTTGTCTTTCTTACATATGTTGATAATGCTGCTCTATAACCATTAAATGTTACAAAATCTACATCAATGTTGTATTTGTGAGTAAAACATTCAAAAGACAAAAAATTCCCATTATCATCCAGAAAATGTGCTATGCAGTATACATCTTTATGTATAAATCTTTTCCCTGGAATGAAACATTTTCCAACTAATATTCTTTTATTATAAAAAACTGGATCAGCCAAAAGTTCATCTGAGTTTTTGTGACAGGTTTTATAAAATAGTAATTTATATGAATCAAAAACATCGGCCCAAAACAAGTTTGCTTTACGGAATGTTGACACAATTTCTGGTCCATAGTTTTGTATTTCCTCAAGTAGAGGGAAATTAAATGTAGCAATAGCTTTCCATTTATGCTTGCTTTTTTGGTATTTTCTCATCCAAGTTAATTTTAAAGCAGAGGCAAACGTTTTCAATTCTGGTAAACCAAGACCCCCATTTATCATACTCTTATGTACAGTTTTTCTACTTATTTTATCACGTTTATTATTCCACACAAATTTATAGCACATATTTTGTAGAGTTTGAAAAAAATTGTCGGGGGGGGGGGGTAGGCAGCAGGATCCACAAATGAATTAACTTTGACAAAATAAGAGATTTAAGGACTGCAACCCTGCCCATAGGAGTAAGCTGTTCTTCGAACCCAAATTTTGAATAAATTTGTTATATCAGCTAGTTTTTCTGCGTAGTTTAATTTTGAACAATTTTTTAAATCATTTGTAAACCAAATCCCCAGAATTTTGATTTTTTGTGGATTCCACTCTATGTTCAGGTGATCCATATATTGTACCTCACAGTTTTTCCTGCTGCCTATCCAAATGGCACTCGTTTTCTCATAATTCATGAATAGACCTGACTTACTTCCAAATGTCTCCACAGTATTTATGCATGCTTCAAATGATTTTTTATCCCCTCCCAATAAAAATTCTGTGTCGTCTGCATACTGGGAAAGTTTATGCTCTACGTTATTGATTGTTATTCCGTGTATATCTTTCTTTTCTCGTATCATTGTAGCTAATATTTCAATGCATAAAACGAACAGGTATGGTGAAAGTGGATCCCCTTGACGACAACCCCTTTTAATACTAAACCAATTAGATATTTGGCCATTAACAAGAACACACGAATTGATGTTTCTATAAAACGTTTCTATCCATTTACATACATCTTTTCGGAAACCGAAAGCTTTTAAAACTTTGAAGAGGAAGTCCCAACTAACTGAATCAAACGCCTTCTCTAGATCTATGTTCAACAAAAGCCCGGGTAAGTTATGCTCATCTAAATATGCAATTGTGTCATAAATTAATCTAATATTGTCCCCTATATACCTATTCCGAATAAACCTTGATAAGATCAGGCAGAACAGTTTTTAAGCGATTAGCAATGCACGAAGATCCAATTTTATAAATGACATTTAATAACGATAT
>CM065700.1:29072865-29125365 GCA_017654935.2 Phymorhynchus buccinoides | reverse complement strand
AATTTGCCTATGAGACGAATGCTAGACATTAACGCTCGTCTCATGGGCAAAATGAGACTGAAATTTGCTTCATTTCATGAGATAATTGCGGTGGGCTTCTTACCCGCCCATGCGCTTTTTACCCCGTCTTCCCCTATTGGTGAAAGTAAGAGTATGCTAGTCATGTCAAGTCGGAGTTTTGCTCTTACCCCTTTGCTTCCTTTCGAAAATCGGTCTTTTCTCCTTCTTCGCGTCACAATTTCAGCTGCTCAACCACTTCCAATGAATTCGTCCAAAGCTTGATGACAACACTGTTTTCCGCGTTTGGGTCAATGTCTCTTCTTCTTCTTCTGTCTTTCTTTCTTTCTTTCTTTCTTTCTGTCAGCGCGGCACAACCACCGTCATCATTTTGATGGGTTTTGTTGTCAATCTCTCTATCTACAACAAACATGAGCCTCCCCCCCCCCCTTCTTCAAGTGAAGGACGTCGATTCAATCTTTTCAATTCCAACGCACACAGTATATTACGACCGAGTCACCCTAACCTCTCCGACGCATTAAAGCATGACAGAGAAGAAAGAAAAAAACAAAAAAACTTGAACGCTTGCATAATAATATCAGCCTATCATCATATAGTAAAAAGCCAAGTGTCCGTGTGTGTGTGTGTGTCTGTCTGTCTGAAACACAAAACGGGCCTTATAACTCCGCCGTTTTTCCACCGAATCGCTTCACATTTGCTGTGAGCCCTAACGGGGCGATGGCAACGGCAACCGAGGCGGCCGTATTATTTGCGCGGTTTCGCAAATGCGCGAAACGCGCATCCGCCGGCCTCTCGGCGCCCGTATCCGGCGTTTCTGGGCCGATTGCCTTCGGCAGATGACCTGGGCCGGGGACGATCCGTGTGCCAAACCGGAAGCGAATCGATTCATAAACGCGCGCGCTAGACGCCGCTTCACCTTTTTACAAATAACTCCGCCGTTTCGTAACCGAATCGCTTCCAATTTGCTGTCAGGCTTGCTATGGCCAGGGCAAAGCCTGACAGGAAATGTGAAGAGAATCGGGAGAGCGCGTCACTTTCAGAGCAGCGCCAACGGGAAACGGGGCCTTATAACTCCGCCGTTTCTTAACCGAATCGCTTCAAATGTACTAGTAAAACGTCTCGTTGTTGGTAATACAGAATAGTAAGCCTACAGTTCAGGGCCGATCATCCGATCCACACGTCCGATTTCAGTCGTGCGTACAACAAGTCAACTTGAACTTCAACTTCTGTTTTATTAATGTTGTCCTCACAAGGATAATGGTCTTGCGGACACGTTGCACACGTAGGTGAAGACGGGGTAAAAAGCCCATGGGCGGGTAAGACACCCATGCCAATTATCTCATGACATAAAGAAAATGTTCGTCTCACGGGCAATTTTGACTGAAATTTTCTTTATTTCATGAGATAATTGGCATGGGCTTCTTACCCGCCCATAGTTTTTTTTACCCCGTCTTAACCTACACGAGAAACTAAACAAATTCTTTAAAAAAATAAAATAAAATAAATGCATACATTATTAAAATATTTGTTTACAAAAGTGTACCCCATTCCTCATCCATTCTCTCTCAACTATAGTGACGTTGTCTGTGAGGCATTATTCCGATGAAAATACTGGTGTATAAGCGAATCTGATAAAACCCTACTGTTTTCCTTCACTGTATTTATGTAGACCCTAATCTGATAAAACCCCACTGTTTTCCTTCACTGTATTTATGTAGACCCTAATCTGATAAAACCCTATTTTCCTTCACTGTATTTATGTAGACCCTAATCTGATAAACCCTACTATTTTCCTTCACTGTATTTATGTAGACCCTAATCTGATAAAACCCTACTATTTTCCTTCACTGTATTCATGGAGACCGTAATCTGATAAAACCCTACTATTTTCCTTCACTGTATTTATGTAGACCCTAATCTGATAAAACCCTACTGTTTTCCTTCACTGTATTTATGTAGAAAATCTGATAAAACCCTACTATTTTCCTTCACTGTATTTATGTAGACCCTAATCTGATAAAACCCTACTATTTTCCTTCACTGTATTCATGGAGACCGTAATCTGATAAAACCCTACTATTTTCCTTCACTGTATTTATGTAGACCCTAATCTGATAAAACCCTACTATTTTCCTTCACTGTATTTATGTAGACCCTAATCTGATAAAACCCTACTATTTTCCTTCACTGTATTCATGGAGACCGTAATCTGATAAAACCCTACTATTTTCCTTCACTGTATTCATGTAGACCCTAATCTGATAAAACCCTACTATTTTCCTTCACTGTATTCATGTAGACCCTAATCTGATAAAACCCTACTATTTTCCTTCACTGTATTCATGTAGACCCTAATCTGATAAAACCCTACTATTTTCCTTCACTGTATTCATGTAGACCCTAATCTGATAAAACCCTACTATTTTCCTTCACTGTATTCATGTAGACCCTAATCTGATAAAACCCTACTATTTTCCTTCACTGTATTCATGTAGACCCTAACACACGAATTTGATAAAACCCCTACTATTTTCATTCACTGTATTCAGTTAATGTGTGGTCAGCGTACGTTGTGGGCCGGATCGGCCTTCGACAATTTGCTGTCGACTGGGGTTCAAATGTCCTAACTATCGAATTTGTTGTGGTGGTACCATAGCCGATGAGGTTTAGCTGAGGCGTGGTTACCGCTACATCTATCTGTATTGTTAAAAAAACTCGGGACTTTACTGGTGTTGCACTGCCTCTGGGCATTTCCTTCAGTATTGTTCCCACCATCTTTGTATTTACAAATGTCCCATATGTGTCTGTTCCAGACCGAGAGGACGTAAAACACCATTTTTCCTTCGGGTTAAGAAGTCCTCAGGTGGTAAGGCTGGGGGGGTCTGACTGACCCTCGTAGATCATTTATATTGATTGTTTTAGTATAACAGTGGTAAGAGAGAGAGAGAGAGAGAGAGAGAGAGAGAGAGAGAGAGAGAGAGAGAGAGAGGGTAGACAGACGGACAGGCAAAAGAGTATACATATAATGAGAGAGAAAGAGGAAGGGTGCATGTAAGACAAAAAAATATATACATATTGAATATTTTTATAACACAATCATGGTATCAAAGTATTATACTCACAATGCACAACGTAGCCTCTCTCTCTCTCTCCCTCTCCCTCTCTCTCTCTCTCCCCTCCCACCCATCCCAGAGAGAGAGAGAGAGCGGGGGGGGGGGGGGGGAGAGAGAGAGAGAGAGAGAGAGAGCCCTCTCTCTCTCTCTCTCTCTCTACCCCTCCCCCCCACCCCAGAGAGAGAGGGGGAGAGAGAGAGAGAGAGAGAGAGAGAGAGAGAGAGAGAGAGAGAGAGAGAGAGAGAGAGAGAGAGAGAGAGAGAGAAGCAGAGAGACAGACACAGACAGACAGATCAGAGACAGAGAGTGAGAACCTTTGACAAACAGGTGCTCATAATTATGTGGCTGTTTCCCCGTTTCAGGGGAGGTGGGGGACTGGAAGAACTGGTTCACGGTGGCTCAGAACGAGCAGTTTGACCGAGCGTACAAGGGAGCGAACTGCGCTGTAACTTTTTTTTAAAGATCCCTGAAAGGTTATGTCCCCTGTTCCAGTACACGCACTTCCCCTTTCTCAAGTAGGCTTGGTTTTCAGTGCTTCTGGAATTTGTTGATTTTGTGTAGAAGTGTTTCAACTGATTTATATAAAGCGAATTTCATACCGAGGGCATACTTAGACCTATCAGTGTGTGTGTGTGTGCGTGTGCGTGCGCGCGCGCGCGCGCGTGCGTGCGTGTGTTGTTCTTCAGTTTAACGTCCTTCCACTAAACGTGATTCAGACAGGCGTGTGTGTGTGTTCTTCGATGATACGTCCTTCCACTAAAAGTGATTCAGACAAAATTATATTGAGGTGTGATTTTGATGCTGGTGAGAGTGAATGGTGTGTCTATGAGTGTATGTGAGAAAATAATTGCATAAGTGATATAATCTTAACCACCCACCCACCCACCGAGAAAAGAAAAGAAATTACTCAACAAAACCGAACAGTGAACAATGTTAAAGATAGATACTAACTGGACTCACTCAACAGATATCAACAAACTGAATCAAGAAAAGAATAATGATTCAACATTGCTGGATAATGGAGTTGATCCATCAGACAGTCAATGCCTGATTTCTTATAAAGCTCTCTTGCTCTTGGACAGTGAATCAGTACATGTCTCACACTTATAGGTTCACATACATTTGACATTTTTACACAATTTTGTTTTCGAGGAATTCAAGCGTAGTCTATGGATCAAACTTTCAACTTCCCTGGATGAAAAAGTCACGTTAGTGTTTGGTGATGCTTTGCAATTATGGTAATATTGGATATCTGAATTCATTAATATTTTTTAAGATTTTCATGGGATGTTTTATTTATAATTGAAAAACATTCTGTCAGATCTAAAGGAATTTTAATTGATACTGCATCAATATTTCGAGATGTCTTTCTTGCATGCAGCTTGGTCTACCCGTTCATTGGCGGAAATTCCACAAATGAGACTGCACCCCATAAAAAGTAACAGTAATGCCGTTCATTGATAGAAGATGTATAATATGATTAATCTCAATTATCATGTCAAGACGTTTATTTGAATTGGAAGACTTGATGGTATTTATAGCTGATTTAGAATCGACATATACTAAAACCTGGCTGTTATTTTGTATAGGACATTTTCAAATGTAATCTAAGGACATAAGAATAGCAACTAGTTCAGCCCTGTAAATAGAAAAATCTTTTACCAAGGTAGAATAATGTTTCTACTTTTAGACTGTGAATTACAAAAGCTGCTTCTGTGCTACTATCATCTAATACTGAACCGTCTGCGTAAATTTTCAAATGATCACTGTAAACGTTTTCCAAATGAGTATATACAGAAGTTCTCAATATGTTTGGAGAATCTTTTGTTGATAAGTGTGTATGTTCAATATCAAAAGTAGCTTTTGATTGCTCCCATTTTAGAATTGGTGACAAGTGGTTTTTTTAGCAATCTTATTTTTGTTTACATTTCCATCATTTAAAAGTTTGGAAGAATATGAGTGAATAGATATTGTGGATTGTATTTTATGTTGTGCACGTTTTCCAAAATAAGCTCCGAATTCAAACATACCTCTTCGACCTTGTCGGGTAAACATCAAGGCTCTCGAGATAGGATAAAAGCAATATCCCATTGCAAAGTCCTAATAACTGATACTAGATTTATTAGTATATTGAATGATATCTAAGACATTTGAAGATGTACTGTTTATGTTGTTTGTTTGTTTTGGGGACAGATGGGGGGATATAATCGAGTATACCATTGTGTAAGCATCCATGCACTCATTTAAAAACTAAATTTGAGTCTCCTCCACCCCATTTCTCTCTCTCTCTCTCTCTCTCTCTCTCTCTCTCTCTCCTCTATCTATGACTCTCTCTTTCTCTCTGTCTGTCTGTCTGTCTCTCTCTCTCTCTCTCTATCTATGACTCTCTCTCTCTCTCTCTCTCTCTCTCTCTCTCTCTCTCTCTCTCTATCTCTCTCTCTCTCTTTCTCTCTCTGTCTCTGTCTCTCTCTCTCTCTTCTCTATCTATCTCTCTCTCTTTCTCTCTCTCTCTCTTCTCTATCTATGACTCTCTCTCTCTCTCTCTCTCTCTCTCTCTCTCTCTCTCTCTCTGACTCTCTCTCTCTCTCTCTCTCTCTCTCTCTCTGTCTCTCTCTCTCTCTCTCTCTCTCTATCTATGACTCTCTCTCTCTCTCTCTCTCTCTCTCTCTCTCTCTCTCTCTCTCTCTCTCTCTCTCTCTATCTCTCTCTGATAACACATAATGCTCGAGAAAATAAGTAACAAAATGTGTAACAATGCTTTATTATTCTGAGCAATATTTTCAACCGATGCAAACAATGCATACCTTTCCAACTTCTCTCTCTATGTCTCACATTCTGTCTCTGTCTCTCTCTCTAAAATAATAGACACATAGACAGACAGACACACATTCATTAGCAGCTGCGTACGCACACACGCATGCGCGCGTGCACACACATACACACTCTCTCTCTCTCTCTCTCTCTCTGTCTCTCTCTGTGTCTCTCTCTCTGTCTCTCTCTCTGTCTGTCTCTATTTTAACAATGTATGCCTCCTTGTTATATTGTAATTCTTTCTATGTTATTATTTTCATTAATTAATGTTGTGTGGATGTATGTTCCTTTTATGTACTCATTCTTTGAAATGGGCCTAAGGCCTAATCAGTAAATCATTCAGACTCAGACTCTCTGTCTGTCTGTCTCTGTCTGTCTGTCTCTCTCTCTCTCTCTCTCTCTCTCTCTCTCTCTCTCTCTCTCTCTCTCTCTCTCGGCTCCCGCTCTCTCAAAACTATAGATTTTAAAAGGGAATCCAACCTGAAGTCTTGGTACCCCCTTGGTATGTAGATCACAAAAAGTGAGACGTTGTCTACGGCAGGGCCGGATCTAGGGAGGGGGGTTCCTGGTTTCCGGACACCCCCCTCAGTTGCAAAGGTTTCTGGGGGCTTTGACCCCCCAAAAGGCATTACCCCGTAACCCTGAACCTATGCAGCTCCATGGACTCCCGGCGGACACCCCCCCTCCCCCCCCCCTCACGAATCACTTGGTCCGTCCCTGTCTCGTAATGCTGAACAATTGTGATCAAGATCAATCCTTTTAAGAGACGATTCCGGTAGACCTTATCCTTCTTTTAGCCTACAACACCCAATAACTAGCCATGGGAGGAAGGGTGTATTGGCCACTGCAACGACCACCTTTCGCAAGGGTGAATGCCCTTGGTGGGTGGGGGAAGATGCTTGAGTACTGACCAAACAAGAGCATAACTCTCGCCAATAGCCCTATTCGAGGCCACTGAATGGCTGCCTTTTGCAAGAGTGAAAGCCCTTTTGGATACTGACCAACAAGGGCTTAACTGTTTGCCGTCAAGGGCGTTAATAACCCTAGTTTGCAGTGGCCAATACTGACACCTTGCAGAGCTCGTGGGAAACTTGCAGCAACATTTTTTCCAAGAGTTGGCATTCTGCTAAATTGTTTTTTTTTAAGCCAATTAGTAAGTCGGATGTGCTTTTAAGCTTTTTAATGTATGTCCTTACTTAACACACTTAGACTATTTCTGAACAGTAGAGGCTTAACAAATCCACCCAAAATAATGCACAGAAAAAAATGATGTTTTTGATGGTCACATCACAACCTCGCTTTCCACGCCTAAACACTGATGATCGTCACCGCTATGTCACAGGGGCGTGTTTCTCACAACATTGTTTCAAGCTGCCGTACTTTCAATGCCTTCTCACAAACACTATTTTCAATATCCACTCACGAACCAGTGCAACAGCATCACAGCGATTCTCCTAAATACAGCGACGTTACAGGTTTTCTTCTGCAAGTTCCGTTTCTTCTTCTTCTTCTACTTCCAATTCCACTTCTTCTTTTTCTTCTTCTTCTTTTTCTTCTTCTTCTTCTTCTTCTTCTTCTTCTTCTTCGTGCAAAGCCGCATAGCACAAGCTGAAGATTATGGCACTGTCTAACTCCTTGTTTTCAATTAATGTCAAGCCTGCCTCAGAAATACACTTCCTGTGTCTCAGACAACGACTGTGACAGTCTCTGCAATGTCTTCGGAGGCAGAGAATCGAGAAACTCGTCCTCTTCCACACTCACACTCAGTCTGGCCATCTCGGACAGCGTGGAAAGAATGGTCGTACACGAAGACGCCACGCTCGGCAAATGGGAAGGGGGTGTCGTCTGCTCCCTAAGCGACGAAACCCCTCCCGAAGAAAAGTAAAACTCACCCGGCACCGGATAATTCCATCCAAACACGGGGAAATCTTCATCTTCTTCATCATCATCATCGTCGTCACCATCTTCGTTATCGATCTGCGAAGAATGTTCATTACTCGACGACGACGATGAAAGTTGTTGCTCTGACCTCATTCTCATTGCGGGCAGACCGGAAATGGTTCGCAAAGCTAGTTGGGAAACGGCCCCGCCATTTTGGTTTTGGCGTTTGTGCTTCTCTTTCAGCTGGACCCAGTGTTCGAAAAGCGTGTACATGACCAGTCCTTTGATGACCATGACGATGCTGATGATGATCTTGACGTAGGCGCACAGCCACCGGCTGTAGGCGAAGGTGAGGGCCAGGCCTATGGAGCGGCACGTGTGGTAGATGGCGAAGGCGGGCTCCTTCTGCTTGCTGAACTGTACGGCGATCAGGGCTGGAAACAGCGCAATCATACACGGTTACTACAGTTATTCCGCCTTGGCACAAGGCTGTGTCAGACCAATTAATAATAATAATAATTTTATTTCATATAGCGCTAAAATCCATACAGTATGATGCGCTCGATGCGCTTTACAGTAGCAACATTAAAATCAACATTAAAAACATGCATTAAAATCAACAGGATAGTCATACTACCAACATTATTGACATAAACTAGAACACCAAGGCTGCATCAAAATGTTGTTATGGTCTGCATAGTTATGCGGGGATTGTCTTTAGCCATGGCAAGCTCCTAGCATAACATTATCAGTTCAAAATCCTCCGAAGTCGGAGTGTGGCTGCCCATGAGGTGGGGTAATCAAAAAACGGTCACACACGTGAACACCATAGTGTTCAAGTGCTTCGGCTGTTGGATGATCCCTGGTTAAGAGTGCTCCAAAATAAAAATAGGCCCACGCCATGATGTAACTAGTTGGGTTTTTTCTCTGCGAAAATGATTTAACTGCTTATTCTTGCAAAATTGAACGTGTCCTGGTGTAAGTGGTTATTCTTGCAAAATGAAACACATCATAACGTAAAGTTTCCTCCTATTTTACGTCTGAAATGAAAATTATGGAGTTCTAAATATAAAATTGTGTGTGACCGCGTGCGCGCGCACGCACACACACACAGATCCAATGTATCTCACAGTTGCTCTGGGTGATCCAGATGCCCTCGGAGATGTCCTCTCTCTCACACTCTCTCTCTCTCTCCGTCTCTCTCTCTCCCTCCCCCAGTATCCCTCACAGTTGCTCTGGGTGAGCCAGATGCCCTCGGATATGTCCCCCCCTCTCTCTCTCTCTCTCTGTCCCTCCCCCAGTATATCCCACAGTTGTTCTGGGTCAGATGCCTCTCTCTCTCTCTCTCTCTCTCTCTCTCTCTCTCTCTCTCTCTCTCTCTCTCTCTCTGTCCCTCCCCCAGTATATCCCACAGTTGTTCTGGGTCAGATGCCTCTCTCTCTCTCTCTCTCTCTCTCTCTCTCTCTCTCCCCAGTATATCCCACAGTTGTTCTGGGTCAGATGTCCTCTCTCCCCAGTATATCCCACAGTTGTTCTGGGTCTCTCTCTCTCTCTCTCTCTCTCTCTCTCTCTCTCTCTCTCTCTCTCTCTCTCTCTCTCTCTCTCTCTGTCCCTCCCCCAGTATATCCCACAGTTGTTCTGGGTCAGATGCCTCTCTCTCTCTCTCTTTCTTCTCTCTCTCTCTCTCTCTCTTTCTCTCGCATCTCTCTCTCTCTCTCTCTCTCTCTCTCTCTCTCTCTCTCTCTGTCCCTCCCCCAGTATATCCCACAGTTGTTCTGGGTCAGATGCCTCTCTCTCTCTCTCTCTCTCTCTCTCTCTCTCTCTCTCTCTCTCTCTCTCTGTCCCTCCCGCAGTATATCCCACAGTTGTTCTGGGTCAGATGCCTCTCTCTCTCTCTCTCTCTCTCTCTCTCTCTCTCTCCCCCAGTCTATCCCACAGTTGTTCTGGGTCAGATCTATCTCTCTCTCTCTCTCTCTCTCTCTCTCTCTCTCTCTCTCTCTCTCTCTCTCTCTCTCTCTCTCTCTCTCTCTCTCTCTCTCTCTCTCTCTCTCTCTCGCTCTCTGTCCCTCCACCAGCATATCTCACAGTTGCTCTGGGTGAGCCAGATGCCCTCGGAGATGCCCCAGGCCACAGGGACCAGGAAGATGAAGGGCTGGTCATCGCTGTCCGGAACCCACAGGTACATCACCACCATCAGGCCCAGGTTGACCATGCCGGCCAACACGAACAGCACGTACCTGGAATGACAGGCATTTGGGGTTTTGTTTGTGTGTGTGTGTGTGTGTCAGGAATGTTAGTTGTATTGTGTAGTGTGTGTAGACGCTCTTAGAGACAAGTGGTTCATGGTACTGTAGTCTTCGATGTAGCAGTGTCGTCTGGTAATAGGTTCGCCATGGACTGTAGCCATGGACGTCAAAACATTTTGTAAAATGAATAAATATTTAATTTAAAAATAACAAATAGATAGAATGAATGGATGAATGAATAAATAAATGACTAAATAAAATGAATGGATAAGTAAATAATGCGTAAAAGAATAATAGATAAATAGTCGGATAAACAAATAAATAATAAATAAATAAGTAACAACAATATTCACAGCATAATTATAAAAACAAGCCCCTTTCCCAAAACAAAACAAAAACACAAAAAACTGCGGCCATCATTCTCCACATCGACCCAGCACCAAAACAACTTGTCCCTAAGCCTAAGGGCTTTCCGCCATGAGGACGTAAAAAAACTCCACTCAACAACAACAATGCACCCTCCCCCAAAAAGGTGAAACAAAAACAAATCAATTAAAGAATAAAGATAATGGCAAGTGTATACTAGTTTTGCACGTAAAACCCACACACAGTCGTACAGAATCTAGAATCTCTTCTCAATGTTTGTCCCTCACTCATTGAATCCACATTTTTATCTTTTTACTGGCAGTGCATATCGGCAGACGACAATTTTGACTGACTGTCAGAGGAAGTGGTTGGATGGTCTTTTTATCTATTAAGTATAGTGCCTTCCGAAATTCACAACGCTGTTGCATAGTGCGTACTGTCAACCCCTAACTTCGAACAATATAGACTCTCGTTTGACTATCATTTTCCGAAAGTTTGCTAACGTGCCTGCAGGTTTTATTTATATATGTGTGTGTGTGTGTGTGTGTGTGTGTGTGTGTGTGTGTGTGTGTGTGTGTGTGTGTGTGTGTGTGTGTGTGTGTGTGTGTGTTGTTGTTGTTGTTGTTTTCCAGTGGCCTCTCATTGAATTTCAGTGGTTGTTTTCAAATTGAGGGCAATCTATTCTATTTCCCTTTTTTTTGTTTTTGTGGCAGTGTCCTATTACTGAATTTCAGTGAGTGGTTTTCAAATTGAGGGCCATTTTTTATTTTTTATTTTCCCCCCTTTTTTTCAGTGGCCTCTCACAAAATTTCAGTGCTGGTTGTTGTTTTAGGGCAGAGGCTAGGGGTACGGGCCCGTATCTCACATTCTCCAGACTACAGGTACGGCGCTCAATCACGGGACGCATAAATTGTGCGCAAATGTCTTCAAAAACTACTAACATTAACTCTGACATGTTCCTAACCCTATTTCTTACCAAGATGCGCTAAATATGCGAAATAAGAAAATGCATTTTTGTTGACGAAAAATTCGACTAGGAGTTACTTACTATCCCTGGTTTAAACGATTTATTCTTCAGTTACATTCGCATATACATAAACACAACAGACCGAAGCAACAACAAGCGAAGCTTATAGCGTGCTCAGTTAGAAAATGTACACAGCAATATTGGCGGAATTTGCAATGACTGAATTAAACGTGGAAAACAAATGTGATGATGAACATGATGTTTTACGTCCTCTCAGTCATAGACACATATGGGACATTTGTAAATACAAAGATGGTGGGAACAATACTGGCTGCAATGCCCGGAGGCAGTGCAACACCAGTAAAGTCCCGAGTTTTTAACAATATAGATAGGTGTAGCGGTAACCACGCCTCGGTTAAACCTCATCGGCTATGGTACCGCCACATTGTTTCAGGTATAAATGATTAGTATGAGGGAATGGAAAACAAATGTACAATTACTATCCCTGAACATGGTCTGAGTGTTGCAAGAATAACGTGGTAGCTCTGAATGAAAGTTTATGCTTATAGACGTCCTCCCGGTCAACGCAATGACAACGTAGCTCTAGCCACTGCGTTGTTTTTAAATCCTACGCACGTTTCACCGAGGGACATCCTCTCATGGCTTGGGGACCACCGCGGTGTATGAACATCAGAAACCTCGTTGCTAATAGGAATTGTTCGGATACAATTAAGGGGAGTAATTTAATGGTGTGTGGGAGTGATCTTGCCTAATTCAATCGGTCAAACAGGGGAAGCTACTCTACCATCAGGTAGATAGATCCCCAGCCGGCTCTCGCCTCGTGTGTTTGAGTAGACTAAACATCACTTAGAACACCGTGCTTCATTCTAAATTTGATGTAATTTATATTTCTACGTCACATTTTGCAAGTTCTATCGGTTTGCGGATACTGGCCGCCCCTCATTTTTTTTCTAAAAAAAAAATGTTTGCAAGTTGCTGACTGGCATCCTGCGGTTTCAAGCTTCGACGCCATGCCGCCATTGTTGCTATAGTTTTGACCGAGTAAATCGAGGTAATTAACTCTAGTTTTCACGAAGTGCTCTCCCCTAGGATTTTCCCCCGAAAATCGTCCGTTAAGGTGTCTCTTCCAGCATTGAAATTTAGTTGGAAGTGGCGAACAGCATGGCGGCTGAGTGTAACCACGGAGACAAGGTCATCGCCACTTTTACTACTAAAATTCAATGCTGAAAGAGACATTTTGACAACGAAGTTTTGATATTCGCACGCGGTGGTCCCCCAGGCATAGGGAGAAACAAAAAGAAGAAGACAGAATAGAAAAGGACGTACACCGAGACACAGTGGCAGTCACCAAGCGTGCATAACAGAAAGAGATCAATAAAGCTTGTTAACCCTTTCACCGCCAAAGTCGCATTTTAGCACCACAGTGATTTAACACCTATGTCACTAAAAGGCATCAAATTGGTGTCTATTATCCAAAGACCGTATTGGCTTAGTCTGGGGAAGTAAGGATAGACCTTATTTTATGTATGTCACAGAAGAATCCCCAATACTGCAGATGGATTTTGTTCTCTACCCAGGTACATTTAATGGACATTTTTGGCTGAAATATGGCTGGCGGTGAAAGGGTTAAAGGTGCAGAAGAATTTTAAGAGATTTGCAGTAAAATTACCCAGGCTTTCTGAGTTTGCCTGGTAGCGGACTTCTTCTTCAGACAGAGTATTTTATTGCTTACTATACATACATCTGTATCGTTAAAAATTCGGGACTTTCCTGGAGTTGCACTGCCTCCGGGCATTGCCTCCAGGATCGTTCCCACCATCTTTATATCTACTAATGTCCCATATGTGTCTGTTTCAGACCGGAGGACGTTAAACGGATTTTTGTAAGTCTGAGATGGGTGTTATTTCGGGTCTGTGTGTCTGTGTGTCTGTCTGTGTATCAGTTTTCTCAAAACCTACTGGACGGATTTTGATCAAATTTAGCAGAGATGCAAACACTGTTTGCAGGAAACTTCTGTTCGATGTTCAGTATGATTATTATCTTGCTGGTCATTATTGATTTTGTAATGATTTAAAAAATTTAATCCAGATGGGTCCGGTTTTCTCCAAAACTACCTGGTGGAGTTTAATCAAATTTGGTAGAGATGTAGACACCCCGTTGGTAAGTGCTCATCCCAATTGTCATTATCCTGCTGATTTTTGTTAATTTTTTAATTATTTCTTTTAACATTTACCCCTGCACCATATAGGGAAGCCCTTATTTAGCCAGTGCTGTCATTTTGCTGAGTCACTGTTTGTATGTTTACTTTTTTGCCTGACATTTCAGTCTATTTTTGTCTTAGTTTTGATACCCTGTTGGTTTTGATCATGAAGTACACAATTAACACTGTATCCCTTGGGCAGAAAGAGTGTGTCTGTCTTCAAGTGGCTAACACACAAGTACTTGTCAATCACGGCTTTCTGCAAGGCAAACACGCTTTTGGTGTATGCTAGTCAATCGTTTCCGACCATTACTGCCAGATATCAGAGGGGGGGGGCAGCTGCTATTCCGGAGAACTGGGGTAGACATTGGTTATAGCGCAGTGGAGATGCCTTGCCCAGGGTACATCCTCACTCTCGATTTCTTTGTGCGCCACCCCCCATGCATTTCTCGGTTAATTGTATTTTTCCGTTTTTGCCTTTCTTACCATACATAAAGCTGTATTTTAGGAACATTTTTAGGTAATTACCTTTTTCGAATATTAACCCTAACCCTACCCCTACCCCTAAACCTAACCCTACCCCCCACTATGTAACGCAGTACACCGCGATTTGTCACAGTTGTGGTTCGTTGCGTTTTTCCGTCTTATACGGTGGGGGGTAGGGTTAGGGTTAGGGCTAGGGCTAGGGTTAGGGTTAGTATTCCAAAAAGGTTATTAGCTAAAAATGTTCCTAAAATACAGCTTTATGTATGGTAAGAAAGGCAATAACGGAAAAATACAATTAACCGAGATAGGTAGGGGGGGGGGGGGGGGGGCACATCTTGACCTTTACCGGAATGTTTAATTGTCACTCCTTCTTCGACACTATAAGAGTGCGTCACTGGTGTCTTTCACATTTTGCAACACATACTGTATGTTCAGGACATTGACGCTATTTGCACAATGACTAAGCAACCCATGCTTGCACACAAAAGAAAAAGAAACAAAAACACCTATGAGTGTGCGCTTTTTTGTTTGTTTTGGTGGGTTGGTTTTCCTGGGTTTTTTTAAATTTTACGTCACGTCTTCTTCTGATCTTCTGCGTTCCTGACCCATAAGGCCACAATGGGTACGTATGTGTCCGTCTTCCAGTTTTCACTGGTGTCCTCGCTGCATTCAGCCGACACACTCCAATTTCGGAGGAGTTTACGTCACTAATGCCCTTCGCATTTGCAAAGCATATGTTCAGGAAATGGAAGCTATTTATACACTTACAAAAAGAAGAAGAAGAAGAAAACAACAACAACAAAAACTAGAATGCGTACTTTGTTTGTTTGTTTGTTGGGTTGGTTCCTTTTTGTGCGTGTATTTGTTTTGGTTTTGGTTTTGTTTGTTTGTTTTACTTCAGAAACATGATACCAAACCACGCATGGAAAAGGAAGAAGTAGCTTTTGATTTAGTTAGTATTAGCTGAAGCGATAGTGGAGGGGTTGACATGCCAGTAATCCAATAGCGAGATGGGACGACGGCCTACTTAGAAGCAAACCAAAGATATTCTAAAGGGGAACATAAGCATCAGGGCCTGTATTCACGTTGAGATAGCATGAGACTTAGCATCATGCTAACTTAGAAGCTCTTCCAAAAGTCCTATTAAATCCTATAGGACATTGGAAGAGCTTCTAAGTTAGCATCATGCTAAGTCTCATGCTATCTCGACATGAATACCGTCCCTCGTCTCTTTTCCCTGAGTAGTGAGGACAGAAACACTGGTTATGTCCCTTTTAAACAGGACACATTTTACACGGCGATAGGCCAGTTGAATTCTCCGTTCAAATTCCGGTTTTGGGATAGCCTCCACTGTGAAAAATGTACTGTCCCCACTAACAATAACTCTATCAGCCCGGTTCGCCGAGCTCTTAAGTAATCCATCTTACCCTTTTAGAATATCTTTGAGCAAACTCCCTATATCCAGCCAGGCTAACTGTAATGGACTTGATACATGACAAGGAAGACTGACTATCAGTGGACAAGTGGAAGGTCAAGACCACGGAGATAAACCCTTTTGTTTTTGCAGTCAACACAGGACTAAGTGGGAAAGAGCCTAAAATTTAAAAAAAAAATCTAGCTACACCCTATTATCTGTTATCGCCGCCGTGCACACTAGCCGGTGTTAGGGGAAGACGGGGTAAAAAGCGCATGGGCGGGTAAGAAGCCCACCCCAATTATCTCATGAAATAAAGAAAATTTCAGTCAAATTTGCCCATGAGACGAATGCTAGACATTAACGCTCGTCTCATGGGCAAAATGAGACTGAAATTTGCTTCATTTCATGAGATAATTGGGGTGGGCTTCTTACCCGCCCATGCGCTTTTTACCCCGTCTTCCCCTACACTTGCTAAAGCTGATTGTGGTAGAATATTAGGTTTCTAGGTTTGTCCCTCTATGGCTCCCTCCCCCCCCCCCCCCCTCACCTGCGTGCGCATCTCGACCCTTCCAACGGAAGTGTCGCCATCTTAGTCCTTATTTGTGTGTAAACAAAGTGAAAATGTTATCTAAATGTGTAAAGAAAACATCCAGATGTTATAAATACAGTTTAGATAAGTTTCGAATTGGAACAGCCAAACACGCAGCATCGATCTGGCATTTTTCAAACAAAGTTACTGACTAAGATGGCGGTCTCCCACAATATGGCGCTCCTTGTGGCCGGATATGACGACACGTGGGTACAAGCCATTTTGCCTTCCATTCGCAAAAGGGTTAGGGGATTTGGTGCCATGTTTGACCTAGACCTTTTTTTTTTCTTTTCTGTGACCTAGACTGTGACCTAAATAAAGCGTTATTTCTTCTCCGTTGTTTATTTGTTATGATTGTTTCAAAGTATTAAAGAAGATCATTCTTCTACGATTGATCATTATTACGCCCATAACAGTGGAGAACAAAGAGAAGACGCGAATAAAATGAAGAGATCTTTCTCTTCGGTTGTAGTCGTTTTTCAAACTATCTATGAAGTTCATTGCTCTACGATGTGGGGCTATCATTCATTATTACACCCCTAACAGCGAAGAGCAAGAAAAGACATAAATAAAATGGAGAGATAGGGTAAGCCGGGGTAAAAAGCCCAAGGTCGGGTAAGAAGCCCATGCCAATTATCTCATGAAATAAAGAAAATTTTAGTCACATTTTGCCCATGAGACGAGTGTTAATGTTTAGCATTTGTCTCATGGGCAAATTTGACTGAAATTTGCTTTTATTTCATGAGATAATTCGCATGGGCTTCTTACCCGCCCATGGTTTTTTTTACCCCGTCTTCACCTACTTCTTTTTCTGTTGTATTTGTTTTACAAATGATCTATGAAGTTGAAGAAACGTAGATGACTGTTGGGTTAATCACTATTAAGTGTAGTGTTAATGTATTACTCTTCGGTGTGTCGTTCATTATTACACCCACATCGGTGAAGAACGAGAGAAGACGAAATGAAAAGCTATATGAATTTACTCTCAAAACTTGTGAAAATCTATTGCTGCGCGTTTATATGGCTTGCAAGTTTGGGTGGACTAAGATAATGGGCACCAGGGGAAATTCTACTAATTCACTTTATGATTGCGTTCACTATCTTTCATAAAATGTATTCCCATGAAAATCGATCTGCTTTTATATGGCTTTCCGTTTGGCTGAAATAAGTAACATCACGAGCATGATCGTTGTGACACGACAGGTGATTATGCCAGTTTTCACAACGATCTAATCAGTAAATTTAGTCTGTGGAAACTGGAATGCATTTTCCAATTAATTACCAACCGCGCGATCGTAGAGAGCGGATTGGTAATGTTTTCACTCGTGTCTGAGGCGGACTATGTATGTATGTATCGTATCCTCTCTAGCGTTTGAACGGATGGACTTAGGGTGATCAAATTTTGTATGCGGGTAGGTAGTAGGAAGGTCTAGGCCAAGTTCGATAATGAAGGTTATGGGTCAAAGGTCAAGGTCACTGGAGCCGAATAACGCTGCCGCGCGGTTGGTAATTTAGCGTCTTAACGCTCTAGTTAAAAGAATATTTTTGTTCGTTTTTATCTTTAAAGCGCATGTGGTCAAATGGCTTTTTAAAAAATCTAAACGGTGGATGTTTGCATTCTATCAGTGCTTTTCAAGTTTGATAAAGCCGTGATTGAGACATCGTGATTAGATCAGAAGTGTGTCATACGATATCCACCAAGCAGGCGATATAGACTTTAACCCTTTCACGGCCAATGTCGCATTTATGCACCACAATGGTTTAACACCCATGTCACTAAAAGGCACCAAATCAGGGTCTGTTATCTGAAGACCTTATTTTCTTAATTTTGGGAGGTAAGGGCCTAATGTTATACATGTCACAGAGAAATTCCCTATATTGCAGATACGATTTTATTCTCTACCCAGTTAACTTTAATGGCATTTTTTGGCTGAAGAATGGATGGCGGCGAAAGGGTTAAAGGAAAGGAAAAAAGTAAAGGAAATCGACGATTATCACGTGCCTTTAGACTACAGAAAGCCCTACCTGTCATGTTCACCTTTGATCCGGATCTCTATTGTCATTCATTGAATGATTGTGTAGATTGTATTTCCGATTGTTTTTTGTTTGTTTTGTTTTTAACCATTTCATCGCCAGCCATTTTTTCAGCTAAAGATTCCCGTCAATCTTACCTTGCAAAATGTCTTTATAGAATGTACCACCACATTGGGCCTGTCCTTATCTCCCAACACTAGGAACAAACCGTGTTAGGATAACAGGCCCTCGTTAAATGCCTCTTCGTTGCGTGGGTGTTAACCCTTTCACCGCCAAAGTCGCATTTTAGCACCACAGTGATTTAACACCGATGTCACTAAAAGGCATCAAATTGGGGTCTATTATCCAAAGACCCTATTGTCTTAAGTTTTGAGAAGTAAGGATCTATAGACCTTATTTTATATATGTCACCGAAGAATCCCCAATACTGCGGATGGATTTTGTTCTCTACCCAGTAATTCAATGGCGAATTTTGGCTTAAATATGGCTGGCGGTGAAAGGGTTAAAGACAAACATAAAAGCAGAAGACACACGTTGGATTTAAAGGAATGAAAATGAAACAAAAACAGCTTAAAATAACAAATATAAATATGAAACAAGTGCAACGCTGAGCGTCTGCAAAGTCCCCTCGCAGCATCGCCGAGCCACTCCGAAATCGGAATGTGTCGGCTGTACACACAGCGGGGAGACCATTGAGAACTGAAAACAGGACGCACGCACGGACGGATGGACGGCCGGAAAGAAGTGGGACATAGCGGGCCTGTGACACAAAGGGCCTAGGGCATAGCGGGTAATGTAAAACTAAATACATCAGTGGATAGCTTGCATCTTGGCAAACTAGTATACCAAATTTGATGATGATAGACTGAATAGTTTTTTTTAGAAAAAACGGACGAATAGCCGGACGGAGGCACGCCGGACGGACGGACGGACGCCGGACGGACCAGACAGAAACAATAGTTCCCCGAACCTTCGGCTCGGGGACTAATAAGCAAACACATTTTGCGCATGGTTTGATACTCATTTTATTTTTTCTTCTCTCTCCTCCATTGTCGTCATGTACAACAGAGCATGATAATATCAGAAGTATTTACATCTTTCAGTTGATATCAACCAAGATTAGACAGAAAGGAAAAAATAGACCGAAACGTAAACAACAAACAATTTAATATCTATGTTGACAAAAAGAAAAATAGACCGAACGTACACAAACAATATCTTAGGAGACAAAATGAAAGATAAATAGACTGAAACATATACTACAAACAATATCAACTGAAAGAAAGGAAGATACGAGAATAAACCAGTTTAGTTTAGTTTAGTTAAGTTAGTCTGTTATAGTCCTGTCAACAGCTATGGTTATCTCAGGACTGTCACCACATACACATCTACCACGTACAGCAAAACACAAATCCAAGAATCTTAACAACGTACAAAACCTGAAAACAAAAAATGTAGTGTTTTTTTTTGCCCCACATGGCCGAAAGGCCAAAGAGGGCGTAAAACATTATTTTCTCTCTCTCTGTAGTACAATTCATAACATGACACTTCCATCATTATACCCTATAGCACATAAGTCCACACAGTGCTGGAAACGTGGAGCCACGCTACTCTCATTTATCGGATCCAGGTTAAAAAAAACCCAGTTTTTTCGTGTGTGTAATATTATGTTGTTTTTCATGCTAAGCAGTGGGGACCTACAGAGGTACTGAAGACGACGACAGACTTCACCCTCAAGACCAGATTGGCTTAATTAGACATGACCTGGGATTGCAGAAGAAGAAGTTTCTTATGCCACAGAAAGAATATCGAGAAAACCAAACCAAAACGAAAGAAGCACGATAACTTTTACATCAACGTAAGTATCAATGCACTGTGCAGGTGCATCAACAAATATCAATGCACTGTGCAGGTGCATCAACAAGTATCAATGCACTGTGCAGGTGCATCAACAAGTATCAATGCACTGTGCAGGTGCATCAACAAGTATCAATGCACTTCTACAGGTGCCTCACTCACAAACGTACACCCTAAATTCTGTATCATATTTCTCTTGTAACCATCAATCATACACTATACAATAATACACAATCTTAGATGAAGTAATACAATACTAATAATAATAGTCATATTCATAATGCCAAGACCAGTGCATCTTTATATAATTACCGTATTTTACGGACTATAATGCGCACCTGGTTATAAGGCGCACCCCCCAAATTTGACTCAAAATTCATATTTTGTTACTCTATTTCCTTACTATATTATCACTCACATTATAAGGCACAGGGGTCTCAGTCTGGGGAACAAAAACTATCGCCTTATAGTCCGTAAAATACGGTATACCATCACAGTTAGATTCCGACATAGCATAGTACATGTATATCACACCCCAGTTAAAGTGATGCAAGTATGTACACTTAGGGTCTGTGCACATTAGATCCGCAAGGTCTGTACGGAAACCCCATTCACTTATTATAAGAAATAAGCGGATGGGATTGCTGATGAATTTCCGCATCCGCTTATTTCTTATATAAGCGAACGGGGTTTCCGTACGGAACTTGCTGATTGCGGTATCGAACGTGCTATAGAATCGTCCACAGCTGCTTGTTGGTAGCACGCTTAACCAAAGACTGTACAGGGGAAGATAAACATCCGGTCTCTTTTCCCTATATGAGTAGTGAGGACAGAAACACTGGTTATGTCCCTTCGAAACGTGACACATTTTACACATCGATAGGCCAGTTGAATTCTCCGTTCAAGTTCCAGTCGAGTTTTTGGATAGCCTCCACTGTGAATAGTGTACACGTCCGCACTAACGATAACTCTATCAGCCCGGTTCGCCGAGCTTTTAAGTAATCCATCTTACCCTTTTTAGAATAGGAGGGAAGACAGGGTAAAAAGCGCATGGGCGGGTAAGAAGCCCACCCCAATTATCTCATGAAATGAAGCAAATTTCAGTCTCATTTTGCCCATGAGACGAGCGTTAATGTCTAGCATTCGTCTCATGGGCAAATTTGACTGAAATTTTCTTTATTTCATGAGATAATTGGGGTGGGCTTCTTACCCGCCCATGCGCTTTTTACCCCGTCTTCCCCTATCTTTGGCTTAACTCTTCTAAGGCCGTGTAGTTTTTGACGTTCTTGGTTGTCCGACAAGAGGGTAGTAACCATTTTTTTCCGAGTGCGCATGTGTTGCCTTAATTAACCCTTTCACCACCAAAGTCGCATTTTAGCACCACAGTGATTTAACACCTCTGTCACTAAAAGGCATCAAATTGGGGTCTATTATCCACAAAACCCTATTGTCTTAGTTTGGGGAAGTAAGGATAGACCTTATTTTACATATATGCCACAGAAGAATCCCCAACACTGCCGATGGGTTTTGTTCTCTACCCAGGTAAATTTAATGGGAATTCTTGCCTGAGATATGGCTGGCGGTGAAAGGGTTAACGCTTGACGGAAAGGAATCAGAGACATGAGCTCTGAAAAAAGACAAAACCCGCACGACAGGCAGTGAACTTTGCATTTGATGGGAGTGAAGTGTGATGTTACTGGGCGAATGTATTCACCCATGGTGCCAGAACACCCCCCGTGGGGATACCGGGGGGTCTTGTATAAATAGTTCCCCCACCTTCTGGAAGTTCTGGGCTTGTAACTTCCTCTAATCTGTCACTCTCTTTGACTCTGCCTTTTTTCCCTTTGCTTACTGTCATCTACTGTCTTTCTGCCTTACCCGGGTCCATTCTCCTGCCTTTTTTTCCCCACGAAACACTTTCAAAAACATTTCTTCCAGCCGAAGTCGGACTTGCTGGGCATAACTATTTCTTAGTTAGGCGCGTAACGGCAGCATGACGCATCTACGCTCATAATTGACGGGAAACTGTCTGAGCGATCGAAGAAGAAGAAGAAGAAGAAGGCGCCAGAACTAGTAGAGTTAAACTGTGGAAAATATTAACCCTTTCACCGCCAGCCATATTTCAACCACAAAATTCCATCAAATTCACCTGGGTAGAGAACAAAATCCATCTGCAGTATTGGGGATTCTTCTGTGACATTATATAAAATAAGGTCTATCCTTACTTCCCAAAACTAAGAGAATAGGGTCTTTGGATAATAGACCCCAATTCGATGCCTTTTAGTGACATAGGCGTTAAATCACTGTGGTGCTAAAATGCGACTTTGGCGGCGAAAGGGTTAAAAGACGGGCGCAGGAAGGAATGAAGAAGCTTGAAGAACGAAGAAGAAAAACAAAAATGCAGTTAACAATGAGAAGAAGTCAGGTTGATGGACAATAGAATGTCGGAGGTTGTGTGCCAGGGCCTGTATTCACATTGAGATAGTACGAGACTTACCATCACCATATCTTAACAGTCCTTCTGGAGTAATAGGATTTAAAAGGATTTTAGAAGGCCTTCTGAGATGTCATGACCATAAGTCTCATACTATCTCACTGTGAATACGGGCCCAGAATTCTATTTCATGGGGGAGCAAAATGACGGAACTGTGGAGTGAAAGGGTGAAAAGGGGACGTGTAAGAATACGCTACATTAATTATGATCTTCGTTCGTGAAGCCAAGCCAAGAAATACTAACAATAACATAAAAACAACATAGGAGTGCAGAAGAGCTTCAATACAACAGCTCCCACTAAACATTCTAGTGGTACTATTATTTCATTTTTCTTCTGAGGTAGACAAACAGCTGAGAACCTTCGAAACAAGCTAACCCCAAATAATCTACCATATTTTACGGACTATAAAGAATTGTATTCATTTTCATTCAGACTGAGACCCCCGAGTCTTAAAAAATGACTAAGAGTAAGACTATAGACAGTATAGTAAGAAACCATAATAAAATCAGAATTTTGTGTAAAATTTGGGGGGTGCGCCTTTTTTATATAGTCATAGTAAGGTGCGCCTTATAGTCCGTAAAATAAGGTAGTCGCATACTCATGAAAAAAAGCTTGTACATACATACTTTCCCAATAGGTATTAGCGACGGGACAGGGATTTTCCCAGTGAAAATTCAATGATATAAATAAAGCATATCCAACTCCTCTTTTCCATCGATGTAATGCTGTTTACTACCCTAGTAGACCAGGTGATAAATGCAAGAATGGCATAATCTAACAGACTCTCTTCAAAATCTAAGCATAAAAATTGCGCTTTAAAAAACGCACACACAAATCTTGAATTAAAAAAAAAAGGGGGGGAGAATTTTGATTAAAAAGATTAAATTAGCATTCCATCATTAGTAGAATGTACATCACGATATTTACAATTATCAGAAGAACAAAACAATGCTACTTATTTATAATTAATTATTTGCTTCCGTATTCAATGCTGAATTTGTGTATGCATAGGCTTGTGCATAATCATCTGTACCATTTTGTTTTCCCTACAGCATACGCCAGGCATCAGAATACTCCAGAGTCCAATCCGCGGACGAACAACACTCGCCATGACTCGGAGTCGACATTGAGTCAGACCCCACAAAACTCTAGTCCGTAGTCGGCATCATTGCGATCATTCGCTACCCGATTTCTCGCGGAAAAGTTCAAAGTTCATCGTAGTCTCCCGCGATCATATCCTCTAAATCGACTCATTTAAAACCCAAAGCACACTCACTGTCATCAAAACAAACTCTGAAACAGTGAAAGTAAGAGTCTTAGAGAGCTCTAAACTCGGAAGAAAAAACAAACATGGCCACGATTTTTCGTTTCCGAAGGCGCAGTATGAAAACAAACCGTTTAAGAATACCATCTGAGAATAAGATCGCGCTGCCTCATGAAGTACAAACCGCGGCTGGCAGTGCCAAAACCGCGGCCAGTGGCTACCAAAACCGCGGAAATCTGCGGATCCGCGGGCCGTTCTGATGCCTGAATACACGTACCTCCCTCCCACCTTATTTCAAACTGTTTAGTGGTGTGTGTGTGTGTGTGTGTGTGTGTGTGTGTGTGTGTGTGTGAAGGGGTGGGAACTTAAAAAGGAAATTTTGAAAAAAGGGTGGGATATAAAAAAAAACATTTAAAAAAAAATCAAAACCAATGCCGAACCGGATAAACCAAATAAGCAGCGGAATATTTTCATTTGACTGATGGTCCCACGTTCGTCTCATTCCCATAACACTCTACATGCATTAAAAATTGTTGATAAATATTCGATCGTAAAGCGCTTTGGGCTCATTTGAGGTAAAATGCTATATAAATGAACTACTATTATTATTATAATTGATATGCCCAGATTGAAAGGAAGCATAGCGCAAAGTGAAAAAAAATAGTCTTATCACTTTGAACTGCGCTGCATGTAATGTAGCCAACACACAATTATGACTGATCCATCAACCACCCTAGCATTTCGATTACATGGATTTGAAACCAGATTAAGCATGGTGATGATAGGCTGAATGCGTTGAAAAACAATTGAAAATTAAAAAAAATGTTGAATGCATGATTGATTACAAAAAAAATAATATAAAAAAAGTTGAATTTGTTCTTTTCTGGGAAAATGCAATCCCACTTTCACACTCACGCATATGTGGTGAGAATGTTAAATTTATAATTAAACACAGAACACCGGAATGTTAATATATGCAAATAAATGTCTCATATTTTCAATACCATTTGTGAGCACGTGCTGTGCTGTATCCAACGCATTCCTTTTTCTTTTCACCTACAGGCAAAAGAATAAATGCACACATACACACATACACAGGTTAAGCACACACATGAACATGCACACACAAACAGTCACGCACACACACACACACACACACTTTTAGAACAAATAAACTTAAGACAGACAAATTAATATAAACAGCATATTTATTGATGTCTATGTTTAGCACTGGACAATGGGTTGAGCCCGAAACGTCGCGACTTGTTTTGTTTCTGTGATTAAAACTTTTGCTTGGGGTTTCAATTTCGACTTTATTTTAACCCTTTCACTGCCAAAGTCGC
This sequence comes from Phymorhynchus buccinoides, assembly GCA_017654935.2. Classification (NCBI taxonomy): domain Eukaryota; kingdom Metazoa; phylum Mollusca; class Gastropoda; order Neogastropoda; family Raphitomidae; genus Phymorhynchus; species Phymorhynchus buccinoides. Next base: position 29,100,257 of record CM065700.1, on the reverse strand, counting down.
ATTTTAGCACCACAGTGATTTAACACATATGTCACTAAAAGGCATCAAATTGGGGTCTATTATCCAAAGACCCTATTGTCATAGTTCTGGGATGTAAGGACAGACCTTATTTTATGTATGTCACAGAACAATCCCCAAATACTGCAGATGGATTTTGTTCTCTACCCAGGTAAATTTCATGGACATTTTTGGCTGGCGGTGAAAGGGTTAATTTGTTGTAAACAGCATAGTACAGTAGAACTTAAACATACAATATGCATATGGTATTAGCTATATATTTTGATTGATTAATCACATTTTGAACATTCATCTTCATTTAAAATCATACAAAAACAACACAGTATATACATATCTTCAACAATGGGATTAATACATGTAATAATACTTAAAGACACACCATGTCACGGGTCAAAATCACGGTTTTCATGCGTGTTCCCTCTTATAGCTGGTAAGAAATCTTAAAAAATCTTCCTAGCTTAATTAAGAGGGAATGTGACACGTGATGTGGGGGGTCTTTAATTTTTATACAAAGCTAAAACAAATCTGTATAGACATTCAAAAACAACAACACCATATTAAACAGAGCGAAATATTTCAGGTGCACTCTTTAACCATTTCACCGCCAATGTCGCATTTTTGCACCACAATGATTTAACACCCATGTCACTAAAAGGCATGAAATCAGGGTCTGTTATCCAAAGACTATTCTCTTCAGTTAATTTTGGGAGGTAAGGATAGGCCTTACTTTAAATATGTCACAGAGGAATCCCCAATGTTACAGACAGATTTTTTTCTCTACCCAGGTAAGTTTAATGGACATTTTTTTGCTGAAAAATGGCTGGCGGCGAAAGGGTTAATGATCCATGGACTGAAAAACAATTTGTGTGTGTGTGTGTGTGTGTGTGTGTGTGTGTGTGTGTGTGTGTGTCTGTGTGTGTGTGTTAAAACATCAACAACAAAACAACACCGATTTCTATTTAAATCGTGAACTAATCTTCTGCCTTTATTTTAAGGATAAGAAGCACTTTATCCGTCTAAATAGCTGGAAAAAACAAATGTGGTCCCAAATGATGCAAACCTATGAAACTGGATATTTTACCTGCGAGTTAAGGATTAGGATTAGGATTTTGGGACTCAAAACATAGCCGTAAGGCTTTCCTGTCCCATCTTTCATTTTGTTTAATTATTTGTCTCGGTCTGTCGCACACTCAGTTTTTGTTAATATTATTCAACGTAATCGTACATAACTGCCTTATAGTCATTCCATTTGCCGAGAAGGTTTTTAAAAATGTTAGTATTCTGTGCTCTTTTCATGTTAGGTAGTAATGTATTCCACACAGGTGCAACTCTGTTAGTAAAATAAAATGTTCTATTGTTAGTCCTGCAATATTGAATAAATATTTTGTCGGTACTGTTCCTTGTTTTGTCATAATCTGATATTGTGAATAAGTCATGTACATTTAGGTCATCTACACTATTAAATATGCTATTAACATTTTGTGTCACCGGCCAGGAAGAATCTCCCTGGGGAACTGGTGAGCTGACGCTGAAGGACCTTTGTGGCTGAAGAAAGAGGTCCTGGAAGTGCCCTTGGAGTCCGTGAGGGTTTGAGGCCGGAATGACACTGCGACCCTCAAAGGAACCAGCCTGGGACTTCAACCTTCGTCCTGCCTATTACCGTATTCTTCGGAGGCATTAGGCGCTGCTGTGTATAAGGCGAATAGGGCAATTTTCAAGAAAAATCTGACAAAATCCAAGTAAAAGGCGCCCTCGTTTATAAGGCGATACACACCTCACAACAGAATGTCGAAGTTTGAAGCCCGTACACGTCCTGTAAACGATTACTGACCGCCATTTTTGTTGTCGTAAACGAGAGTTGGCTCCACTTTCTCAAATAATCGAAACTTCTGTGTTTTGCGACTTCCGGTTGTTGTGAGGGTTTGGGCCGGACTGACTTTGCGGAAACTGGTAGAATTATGGCATTTTAAGCTTTACAATGATGCTGATGTGTATTTTTTTATCCTGAATGGCGCCCTCGTTTATAAGGCGATGCACACCTCGCAAAAGAAAGTCGAAGCATCTGTTTGATGGTATCTCGGACGATAATAGGCGATTTGTTGATTTTGGCCAAGCATTTTAACTCTACAACGAGTATTCGTCATATCGGGTTATGGACTCGTTACCACTTTCGATGTTGTGACTCACAGTAGACTGTACTGAGTACGGCAATCGTTGCCTCTCTTCTCACGATTTTGTTCACTTATAGCCTGGCGCCCTCGTTTATTAGGCGCATAGGTCGAAATTGGAGAAAAAAAATATCGCCTTATAGTCCGAAAAATACGGTAGTTAAATAATTTGGACTAAAGAAAGAATCCAGTGGTGCAGAGACTAAAAGGAACTAAATTAATTTCTTATTTCTCTCTCTCTCTCTCCCCCCCCCCCCCCCCTCTCTCTCTCTCTCGTTGTGTAGGTAGGTTGACTTCGTATTCGTCATGCTCGGGTTCACTCTCTTCGTCTCGCTGATTATCTTATGTTGCTGAGTCTGGAGATAGGCTTCGCGCGTGTGTCGGGCGCTAGCCTAGTTCACGTGTGTGCATGGGGGTGGGGGGTCAAGCGAACAATGCCAACTCTGCCTGCAGCCAACAATACACAGCACGAGAAAAGGAGCCTAGCTGCTCTACCAAAGACTAGGCCTACTGGGATGAAACAAGACAAGAAAGAAACATGGGCCTACAAGTGAAAAGAGCATGAGTGAGAGTGTGTGACTGCGAGTCTAATCTTGCTAGGGCCACTAGATTAATGCATGCATAAACCATGTCCATGTGTAAACGAATTTAAAAACAAACATTATGAAAGATTCCCCAATTCTGCTCCTTATCACGGGAAGTAGAAAAGCAGTGGAAACTGATCTCGATTTAAAAAAAAAAAAAAAAAAAAAAAAAAAATCTTATTTCTCGCTTTAATTGTTTTTCTTAACGTAAAAGTTCGGCTCGTTCCTAAGGCGGTGTAATCCGCGGTTTGCATTATTCAGTAGTAGATTTTGCGCTTGTTTAACATTTCCCTTCAAAGCGCACTTAACTCCTTTATAATTCAGTCTAGTTATTGTTTCTTTGGGCACACCATCCTAGTGGTTCTGTCGAATGACGCTTTAGTCCTTCTCGAAGAAGAATCATGGGTTCGGGAGCTAGTCCTTAACCCTATGTTCAGGTGAGCTTTTCCTCGTTCTCACCCATCGGTTCAGGATTATAGCCCATGTGATTTGCCTTGTGGTTGACATGTACTCGGATTGAACCACTGTTGTTATTAGTACGCCCCTTATTAGAGTATGGAAATCCTGTCTGGTGTCCCTTTTTGAGAAAACATGTTAGTTATTTTTCTGTTGAGAAAGTGATTTCCTTTGGTGATCGATCTTCATGTTTTGAAATTTGACTCATGGTGGGACGTGAATCAGTGTTCTAAGGTTTGTTTTAATGTACTCTTTCTTTGAGCGTTTGTGGTGTGAGTGTTCTGGGAGTCGGGTCCTCAATACTCTTAGTACCTCCTTTGAACCTATCCCACTCGTGTCGCCTAGCGTAAAACTACAGGGTCACGTGACATAATTAGATAAACAACAACAACAAAAGATAGGAAAAATAAATCGCTTTTTTTACAGCAGCATCAGAACCTTTTAAGTTTACTATTTAACAAGAATGAGAGTTACTGTATGCGATCCAGCACCACGAAAGGGACATTAAGTCGCAGGGCTAGGTTTCTCATAACAGGCCAGCAAAGTAAAACATCTAATTTTTGGTCAATTTTGAGTTATGGGTATTTTTGTGTTCTCTACCATCTCATCTTTCATATTGAAAAAGGACAATATTTAATGTGGCCTCTAATTGGTCTTATAAATGTTTTAAAACGAGTAGGTCAATGCATTTTCTTCAGCTAGACTAGACTTCAGATTGTGTTTTCTCAAAATGGCCGACGCGCACCCTACTACTAGTATGATTAGAAAAAGAATTGTCTGACGTTTTCAAATGTATCACTTTCTCAGAATGGTCAGTTTGACACTTAATGTCCCTTCTGTGGTGCTGGGTCACATATTTGTATAAGTAAACTGATCCCATAAATCCACCGGGGTAAATAACGGTATAAGGTATTGAGCAACAACAGTTTCGAGTAAAATGTTAATATCGGGAATTGAAAAGGAAACCAAAAGAATAACCCCAAAGCGCACATCACAAACATCGATTGATGAAATTGGAATTTAACCCTTTCACCGCCAAAGTCGCATTTTAGCACCACAGTGATTTAACACCTATGTCACTGAAAGGCATCAAATTGGGGTCTATTATCCAAAGACCCTATTGTCTTAGTTTTGGGAAGTAAGGGTAGACATTTTATATGTCACAGAAGAATCCCCAATACTGCAGATGGATTTTGTTCTCTACCCAGGTAAATGTAATGGACATTTTTAGCTGAAATATGGCTGGCGGTGAAAGGGTTAAATCATTTATGCAATGTGAAAAATACACATACATCTACACAAAAACAAGTAATTTTTTCGTGAAAATGTTAGCATTAGATTTTCATTTAGTGGAAATGCTTTCACTCCAATTAAATGTAAAAAAGGTTTTCCGAAGTGTCTTAAAGTTAAAGCAAAGGGCATGTTTTGCCTGTAAAATTCCAAAATGTCTGCCAGTATACTTTCTGTAGTAATTCACTAATCTAATATAAATTATTACTGTTAAGAAAGAAACAAAGGGAAAATAATAAAATGGGCTATGATTGGATGTGTGTACGTGTGTGTCAAGTCAAAAATACTTTATCACGTTAGGTGAAATGGTCAACCTATGGCAATATTTTTCACGCCAGAGGGCAGTCAATGCACTAGGGGCTTATCACGCGATTTTCTTACTTGGGCGTAGTGAGAGAGAGAGAGAGTGATGTAGGACCACTCACTGTCTCTCTCTCTTTCTTTATCCCCAACTAATAATATAGAGAGGATTAGCCCCACACGAGCGTCATGCCCTCTGGCGTGAGAAAAATCGCACTAAGTCTCTCATTACAGCGTGGTCTCGTACAAGCACAATACAAGCAAGGAAACACATTTGCATGCATTAAAAATGGAAACAAAACTAAGGCGTGTGTGTGTGTGCGCATGCGCGTGAACGTGTGTGTTTTTGTCAATTGTGTTTGTATGTGTGCCTGTGTGTGTGTGTGTGTAAGTACGTCTATGTATGTGTATTACCTGTAACGCTCCTACAGTCCTACTCCTAGCGAAACTTGGGCTGCTCAGACTTTGACAGCACATCACTGCTAATCCATCACCAACCTCACCCCTTTTTGCCCTCCGCTGGTATATAAGTTATATATTATAACATGCATTGTGCATCAGTTTACAACTCACATCACAGCTATAGATAACCAGCAAAGTGAAAGCAGGCAATTGTTCGTATTGATCGCACGATGGCTTGGAGTCAAAACGGACTATCTCTAGATAGTCCATTGACGTATTATTGGACTTATTGCAAAAACTAATAACTTGTGTCAAACAATGACTGCAGAAATATAAAAAGGGGGTTATGCTTTTTATATTTCTGCAGTCTTTTTTTGATGCAAGTTATTAGTTTTCGTAATAAGTTCAATAATATCAATGGACTATCTAAAGATAGTCCGTTTTGACTCCAAGCCATCGATATTTAAAAATTAAATTACAAACCTTTGGATCAGCAAAGTGCTCGATCACACACACCTGTCCATTTCGCAAGATTCTGCACTCTTGTACGCAAACACTTCCCCCCCAACCTTCAAAATCTACACGAATCCTGCACATTAAAAAGAAACATTTCCGGAGTTCGTTATAAATAGAATAAATCAATAATAAGTCCCGGGTAACTATTTACATACTAGGTCAGGTCAGGTCAGGTCAGGTAGGACGACTAGGCCTCTCAAGCGTGCTTTCTCTTAAATTGTCATTTTTATATATTCAGTTGGCACAGCTTTAGTAGATTATCGGTCATACTGGTATTTTAATTGACTAAGTTTTGGGTCTTTGTCCAGGAGGTTTTTAAATTTGTTAGTATCAGGTGCAAGTTTTGTTTGAGCAGGAAATGCGTTCCAATAGTTACTGAAAAAGTGTCTCTATGCTACTATATGCGTTTGATATTAGCAGGGTCAAAACCCGAAGTAGAAAGGTCTGATTTCAATTTGCTATGAAATGATAAGGGTAATGTTGATGAGATTCAAACCCTTAAATTAAATGACTCAATAATTTAAAAAATTTAAACTCTCTTTTTGTATGGTTTTGTGGTATAATGATAAAGAAAGATCCAAGGAATATGATGTTTACTGATTAAAATTCATATCCTGCAAAAATTATTAAGTTTCTTAACATCTATTGCAAATGACCAGTCTAGACAGACAGGCACACACACACACAAAACTTTGATATGAAAACTTGCATCTTTTGGCTTAGATAGCAAAATAAAACGAGTAGGTACATTTAACCAAAACACAAACAAAAATACAAGATGTAATAAAGATTTAATATTCATCTTTTAATGGAGAAGACTAAACAGATAAGCATAGGGGAAAATCGAAAGGTAACAATCAAGACAATTGGAAATTCCGTAAAATGCGCACTCTAATCTGCTACTTTTTTCCTTAAACTTTTGCCCATGCGGCTTATACACAGATGCGGCTTGTCTGTGTGTTTTTTTCCAATTTTATATTCTCCAGACAATTTCTTTCAGCTTCCTTGTTGCTCTTAAAATTGGTTCTGACACTTAATATTAATAACACGTGTTTCAGAGCATTACATAATTAAATCATCATGTTGTGGCACCAGAATTTCTATTTTTATGTTGCTTTCAGTACATGTGTTGATTTTCTGTGGAAAGGCAGGCAATATCTACTGCTTTTTTTCTTTTCTTTGTCAACTTTTTTGTTTTAAATAAGTTTCTCTGCGGCTTATAAACAAACTGCTTACATGTAAACAAATACTTTTAAAAATCTGTAAATCAAAGAGATGCGGCTTATATACAGGTGACAGGGCTTCTGAAAGCGTACAGACTGTGCGTATTTACGCACTAGAGCTCTCAAATCCCCCCCTAGAATATCAGGCATGGGAATTGTCAGAGACAAAAAAACTCTGAAAATCCCCCCCTCCTCATTTTTACAGCGTTAAAATATAATATTATCATAAAAATTGAAGTATTTAGTGACAAAAACTTTGCCCTAAACAAAATTTCTCGCGGAAATCCACGAATTCGCGGACAATTCCCATGCCTGAATTGAAACTGCGTGAGATTTACCTTTTAAAATCTCATTTAGGGGGTGAGATGACGCATTAAAATGATGACGCGTGCGTGAACACAACCGTTACTTATCAGTAAGTTAATGATGTTCTACGTGTTTCAATCGTCTGTTAGGCCTTTCTGCCACAAGCTGTCTAGGCTGGATCTAAAATTCTACTGGATCGCGCAGAAAGCCCAAATCGTTGAAAGCTCCTTGTGGGGTGGGGGATTTACAGCTTCTCCCATGTTTTCGCCTTTCCCCCTTAAAATGTGCAACTGGGGGTGAAAATACCCGTTAACATTCTACATCGGGGGTGAGCGTACCCCTTAAGGGCTTCGCACACTAGCGTCAAGATCTCGAGATCGCGGCGATTTTTTGCTGCAAGGCGCAGTTTGATGCGCCGCTTGCGTGTGAGAGATTCGCGGCGCGGCAGGATTTTTGATGCGTAGCTGCGCGATTTTGTGTTGCTCGAGAATAGAACCGGCTCTAATTTTGATGCTCAAGATCGCAGAGATCGTGAAACTAGCCAATCACAACGGACGGAAGGACCATAACTCTGATTGAAGAAAAAAAATACTGTTGTTTCTAAGAGGTTTGACGCTAGAGTAATCTTTCCTTGCTTTCCAAATAAGGAAGTTCGCGCGACAAGAGGCGAAGCGACAAGAGGCGAAGCGACAAGAGTCGTGTGTGAGAACACCACTGCCTCGCTACAATGTGTGCTGTGATGCAGGCGTCAACGCGTCAAGGCGTTGCTCTGAGAAACAATTGACGCCTGATGCTAGTGTGCGAAGCCCTTTAAGAGGGGAAAAGATCAGAAGCCCCGAGTGAGTCTCATAGTCCAGTTTTTACGGTAGGTGTCTTTTCTTCAGCTTTACCTACAGGCTAAGTAGCATTTAGAGAGAAGAAAAACAAACTCTGAACAGGTTTTTTTTAAGCTGTTTGTTAAGTGAGTGTAAGCAATCATAAACCTGACAAATATTCTGAAGTTTATAATCAATTCAGTATCCCTAGGTGTATCTTAATATAATTTACGTATATAACCGACCTCTAATTTAAAACTCATTTTTCCTGACTTTTTGGAAGTCTTAAAATAATCTAACTAACACAAATAGTGCACTCTGATTGGATGTATCACATTTTGAAAACTCATTCTGATCAACAGAAAACACACACACAAATACTATAATACATTCTCATATTTTTAAAAAGTACTCTCGTTTCATGAAGTTCAGTACAATGATCCTTAAATCTGGTGATCGTAATATATTCAGTAATAACCAAACAAAACAAACTTGATTCTAAAAATACAAGAAAAAGAATGATCATAACCAGTTTTAAGTCTTTGGCATGAGGGCATCCAAGCATAAAGTGATAAACACCCACACACACACACCAACACCAACTCTCTCTCTCTGCTTGTCTCTCTCCGTGGGTGAAAGTAAAACATTCCCTCAATCCTGAAATGACATGTTTCAATGTTCTCTGAATCTTCACAATCCTGAAGTGGCGACCACATTAAAAATACTTTCTAACGTGTGTGTGTGTCTGTGTATGCGGGATGGGTGGGGGTTGGTGTTAGAATTTGCCATATCGATCATCTTGTTTTAATCTGCCATCAATTTTGGCAGAAATGCTTGATTTCATAAGACCGTGGTTCTGGATGACAAGACGGCCAATCCTGATGACTCTTTCTATCAGCTTTTTCAATCCTGATTTCAGGAGCATGCCTGAACTTCTTTCACCCATGGTCTCTCTCTCCCAATCTCTGTGTCTCTCTCTCTCTCTGTGTCTGTCTCTCTCTTTGTCTGTCTGTCTGTCTGTCTCTCTCTCTCTCTGTCTGTCTCTCTCTCTGTGTCTCTCTCTCTCAGTCTCTGTCTGTTTCTCTCTCTCTCTCTCTCTCTGTCTGTCTCTCTCTCTCTCTGTCTGTCACTCTCTCTCTCTCTCTCTGTCTCTGTGTCTCTCTCTCCAAATCAAGCTAGTCTGGAAAGGCTCGCTCTTGACAATCGGTTCAGTTCAAATGTCTTATTCTACCTTGGGTCTCCCCCCCCCCCCCCCCCCCCCCCCCCCCCCCCCCCCCCCCCCCCCCCCCCCCCCCCCCGCCCCCCCCCCTGCAACCAGTAACAGAACAGAAATCATAGTGGCCCAGCAAGGTGTAGAGTGGCACAGAGGTAACGCGTTCGCCTTGTGTCAAGTAAACCCGAGTTCGAACCTGGGTACAGGGGATTTTTCCTCTCATTTTGCACTAGGCCTTACGGTCTGAACGTGAAGTCTGAACGATCAGGCCTTACGGTCTGAAGGTGAACATCCGAATGAGACGATAAACCGAGGTCCCGTGTGCCCATGTAGGTCAAAATTTACTCCCCCCACCCTTTCCTTCCTCATCAGTCACACAAAAATTGCAAGCATAAATTTTGTTTGGGTGGCATGCCTCTGGCTGTGACACGCTCTCCAGGTGGGAGCAACCCGAATTTCACAGACGCCCTCTGTGACTATAAAGAACCTAATAATAATACACAAACTAATAAAATCAACATAAAGAAAAACAAGCATAACACTGCGCATGCTGCAAGTCCGTTAACACAAACTCACAGGACTGCATATTAGCGTGTGTGCACGCTTGCACACAAACATGCACATACTCACGCACACACACACAAACACCACAAAAAACCCCACCAATATGCACTGGTTACGCACAAATTCGATCACAAACTGGACCCCCAAAAATGCTGACGCTAACTTTACACACCACGCTCCACGAATCTCAATTGATCACACACATTTTTTTGTGGACAAAGTAAGAGTTCTGATATAGTAACCTTCCTTCTCATAAACAGTAGCTGCATCCTCGGACAAATGAAACAGATCAGCTTTACGCCATATCACGTTCAAAACACTTCTTTTTAAACCCGAACCCAAAGATTTCATTTACCGATAAAATTACCAGGAAAATGGTCAAGATTTTTAACATTAATTATCTTCCTTTCACACACAAAATGCTTCCTTCTAAGTTGTCTCTCTTTACAAAAAACAAAGCAAGTTGTCCTCTAAAAAGCAAAGCCAAGTTGTTTCCCTTTACTAAACAAAGTCACGTTGTTTCCCAACATGGTCTCCCTTTACAAATCAAAGCCATGTTGTCTCCCTTTACAACACAAATGCACGATGTTTTTCTTATAAAATTAACCCAAGTTTCCTCCAGAGCAGCTGATTTCTTCAAAATTAATTTAGTAAGTCCTCATTATCGACATCTCTTTTTACAGACATACCAACAAGCCACAATTCTCTCCTAGAGTTGTCCGTTTCCCTCTGCTTTCAAACGAAGGAATAGTGATTATCGACATATCTTTTTACAGATGCAAGACGTAATTCTTTCCTAGAGTCGTCCCCCTCTTCTTTCAAACGAAGGAGCAGTTATCATCGACATCTTTTAAAAGACCAAAAGACCCGATTCTTTCCTTGCAGTCATTCTTTCCCCTCTTCAAATGAAGGAGTAGTGATTACCAACATCTCTTTCAACAGACCCAAAGCCATGGTTCTTTACAAGCACTAGTCCATTCTTTTCCCCCTCTTCTTTTAACGATGGAGTATAAATTTATATTATAAACATATCTTTTTACAGATCAAAAGTCATGATTTTTTTCCCCTAGCGTCGTTTATTTCCCCTCTTCCTAGTTATTATTGACATCTCTTTTCACAGACGTAAGACAAGATTCTTGCCTAAAGTCGTTCATTATCGACATCTCTTTTTACAGACATACCAGCAAGCCACAATTCTCTCCTAGAGTTGTCCGTTTCCCTCTGCTTTCAAATGAAGAAGTAGTGATTATCCATCTCTCTTTCAACAGACCAAAAGCCATGGTTCTTTCCAAGCACTAGGCATTCTTTCCCCTCTTCTTTTAAACGATGGGAGAAGTTATTATCGACATCTCTTTTTACAGACATAACACATGATTCGTTCCATAAAGTTGTTTGTCCGTTCCTCTCTGCTTTGATATGAAGGAGTGATTATCGACTAGCGCGGATCCATCTACATCTCTTTTTACAAACCAAAAGCCACGATTCTTTCCTAAAGTCGTCATTCGTTCCCCTATTCAAACGAAGGACTGATTACGGACATCTCTTTTTACCGACCAAAAGCCACAATTCTTTCCTAAAGTCGTCAGTCGTTCCCCTCTTCAAATGAAGGAGTAGTTATTCTAGACTAGCACGTGTCTATCTACATCTCGTTTTACAGACCAAAAGCCACGATTCTTTCCTACAGTCTTTCTCCTCCCCCCCTGACCCCCTCTTCAAACGAAGGAGTAGTGATTCTAGACAAGCGCGCATCAATCTACATATCTTTTTACAAACCAAAACCCACGATTCTTTCCTAAAGTCTTTCTCCCCACCCACCCCACCCCGACCCCCTCTTCAAACGAAGGAGTAGTGATTCTAGATTAGCGCGTGTCTATCCACATCTCGTTTTACCGACCAAAAGCCACGATTCTTTCCTTCAGTCTTTCTCCCCCCCCTGACCCCCTCTTCAAACGAAGGAGTAGTGATTCTAGACAAGCGCGCATCAATCTACATCTCTTTTTACAAACCAAAACCCACGATTCTTTCCTAAAGTCTTTCTCCCCACCCACCCCACCCCGACCCCCTCTTCAAACGAAGGAGTAGTGATTCTAGATTAGCGCGTGTCTATCCACATCTCGTTTTACCGACCAAAAGCCACGATTCTTTCCTAAAGTCGTCATTCTTTCCCCTCTTCAAACGAAGGAGTAGCGATTCTAGACTAGCGCATGTCCATCCACATGTCTTTTTACAGTCTTTCTTTCCCCCCCCCGACCCACCCCCACCCCCTTCAAACGAAGGAGTAGTGATTGTCGACAGCGCGTGTCCCATGCTGCTGCTGGGCCCCCGCCGACTGCTCGCGCACCACATTCTCTATGGAAGAGGTCCGGGACCGGACCGACCCGCTGACAACCACAACGTCCCGGTTCTCTATCCCGTGCGAGGAACTGCGCGACCCTCCCCCACCTCCACCCGCCCCGCGGGACAGGTTCCGAGGAAGCGACGAGGGCGTGTGTGCCGTCGAGGCGGCCTCCATGGCGACGATGTAGTCGGTGAGCGTGACGTCGGAGGTGCCGCCGGACTCCAGGGGGATGGGGTGGGTGCGGAAGTGCTCCAGCATGTCGAAGATGGTCTCGAACCACAGGTGCTGCACCCGGCACTTGCGGTCGCTGTTGATGTTCATCCGCAAATGCTGCAAGAAGAAAACACTGTGCGTGATGAAACCGCTAATGATGGAGAACTGCCGGGCAATGGGCAATGGGCAAGAACAAGAACAAAACACTGTGCGTGATGATACCGCTAATGATGGAGAACTGCTGGGCAATGGGCAAGAACAAGAACAAAACACTGTGCGTGATGATACCGCTAATGATGGAGAACTGCTGGGCAATGGGCAAGAACAAGAAGAAAACACTGTGCGTGATGATACCGCTAATGATGGAGAACTGCTGGGGCAATGGGCAAGAACAAGAACAAAACACTGTGCGTGATGAATACCGCTAATGATGGAGAACTGCCAGGGCAATGGGCAAGAACAAGAACAAAACACTGTGCGTGATGATACCGCTAATGATGGAGAACTGCCAGGGCAATGGGCAAGAACAAGAACAAAACACTGTGCGTGATGATACCGCTAATGATGGAGAACTGCCAGGGCAATGGGCAAGAACAAGAAGAAAACACTGTGCGTGATGATACCGCTAATGATGGAGAACTGCCGGGGCAATGGGCAAGAACAAGAACAAAACACTGTGCGTGATGATACCGCTAATGATGGAGAACTGCCAGGGCAATGGGCAAGAACAAGAACAAAACACTGTGCGTGATGATACCGCTAATGATGGAGAACTGCCAGGGCAATGGGCAAGAACAAGAAGAAAACACTGTGCGTGATGAAACCGCTAATGATGGAGAACTGCCGGGGCAATGGGCAAGAACAAGAACAAAACACTGTGCGTGATGATACCGCTAATGATGGAGAACTGCTGGGGCAATGGGCAAGAACAAGAAGAAAACACTGTGCGTGATGATACCGCTAATGATGGAGAACTGCCGGGGCAATGGGCAAGAACAAGAACAAAACACTGTGCGTGATGATACCGCTAATGATGGAGAACTGCCAGGGCAGAACAAAACACTGTGCGCGATAGGCCTGATCGACCTATAAAATCACTTACTCGTAAACATTAGTGGCGGTACCATAGCCGATGAGGTTTAACCGAGGCGTGGTTACTGCTACACATATATGTATTGTTAAAAAAATCGGGACTTTACTGGTGTTGCACTGCCTCCGGGCATTGCCTCCAGTATTGTTCCCACCATCTTTGTATTTAAAAATGTCCCACATGGTCGAAAGACCGCAGAGGGCGTAAAATCCTATTTCGCTCGTACTGTGCGTGATGATACTGCTATTGATGGAGAACTGCCCGGGGGGCAGTGGGTGGATGCCTCGTGCCTCCATAAGGGGAGCTGGACAACCCCACCTACTCCACGAGTCTCTCCCTGTTGGGATACAGGGGTGGGGGGTGGGGGGGGTGTCTTTTATAAAAATAGTTCCACCACCTTCTGGAAGTTCATGCTTCTAACTTCCTTTAATCTGCCACTCTCTTTGACTCTGCCTTTCCCCTTTGTTTTCTATCATCTATTATCTTTCTGACTTATTGGCCCATTCTCCTGCCTTTAAAAAAAAAAAAGTCTTCCAAATAAATTTTCTACTTTGAGCTTCTCCAAAATCGGAATGTGTCGGCTGTATGCAGCGGGGAGACCAGTGAAAACCGGACACATACATACCTTAACCATTATGGCCACATGGCCTGGGAACGCATAAGAAGATGGAGAACTTCAATGTAATGAGGTACAAAAGAGCATTTATAAAAGTTAAAACTCTATTCTAAAAGTCTCACCACAACTTGCAAGTAATTGTTACACTAACAATAGAAATCCAATAATTTTTCGCCAATATTTCCACCTGTTTACATATGGTATTGTTGTCATCCCAGTTTCTATCACTGACTACGTTTGTGTTTTGTTGTAGGATGTCTGGGTAAGTGTATGACTGACTGACTGCTTTCACGCCAGGTTCAAGAGGTATGACATCTCACTGCATGGATTAAACTATTACCATTGGCGAAAACATACACATCATTTTGAGGAATGAAAAAGTAAGAAAGCAAATGCGTATCGTAGTATCACAAATTTCGTTTCTCCTTAAAGACACCCTGGTCCTCTCAGAAAGTTGAAAAGACTGATTTTCACAGTAAAAGACTAATAGTAAAGCTGAGACTGTGGAAGACTGAGCTCCCTGCTTAAACCGGAAGTGGGCATGTATGGGAGTTGGGGTGATAAGACACATTAAATTTCTGTCTTCCAAGCTGATCTTGTACAAATATGCACTTGTAGTGGAATGGTAAGGATGATAGATAGACGACCTGTTTACCCCCTACACAAGTCTTGAATAGTCTGGATAGCTGAAATGAGTAGTTTTGGTGCAAAACGTGTAGTTTTATTCACTCAACCATCAAATAATGTTAACTGAAAATGAGTAGGAATCAAGAATTAACCCTTTCACCGCCAGCCATCTTTGAGCCAAAAATTTCCATTAAGCTTACTTGGCTACACAAAAGATTTCATCTGCAATATTGCTGGATTTCTCTGTGACACATTTAGTATAAGGTTAATCATTACTACCCAAAGTTAGGAACACAATATCATTGAATAATAGACACTCATTTCAAGAGTTTTAATGACATGGGTGCTAAATCATTGTGGTGCAAAAATGCGACATTGGCGGTGAAAGGGTTAAAGAGAATTATTCTCATTTTTGAAGAGTAGTAGAGGTACAAATTGAGAAGAATACTGCTGGAAAAGAGTAGAGTAAACAAGTCTGCTATGACCATCAAATAAAATGGCCATCAATCAGCCATTAACAGGCGAACAAGTTATTCATTTTCACCGAATCCCCCCCAAAAAAAAGTGTGTACCCTACCTTATAATATATTAACACACTATTCAAAATGCTAAAACGAACCTTGGCGCGGCCCTGAAAGTTGAAGGTCAAGACGTACTCCCCTGTGCGCGTCTCGCTTTTGCGTACCAGGAAGACGCCGTGCCCTGTGGGCCCCTGCTGCAGGACCAGCTGGGCGGCATCCGCCCTGGACAAGGTGCCGTGGAACCAGGGGTACTCCCTCAGGCGAGTGTCGATGGACCCGTCTTCCCCTGGGTCTTGCTCTGTAAGGTGATATCATTGTCGTCATAATAATGGACAAGGTGCATTTGAATCAGGGGAATCGATAGAGCCTTCTTGCCCTGGGTCTTGCTCTGTAAGGATGACAACAATATGGTGATGTCATTGTCGTCATAATAACGGACAAGCTGCTGTGAAACCGTGGGTACTCCCTCAGGCGAGTGTCGATGGAGCCTTCTTCCCCTGGGTCTTGCTCTGTGAGGATGACAACAATATGGTGATATCATCGACATGATCATCGTCATAATAATGGACAAGGTGCCGTGGAACCAGGGGTATTCCCTCAGGCGAGTGTCGATGGAGCCTTCTTCCCCTGGGTCTTGCTCTGTAAGGATGACAACAATATGGTGATATCATCGACATGATCGTCGTCATAATAACGGACAAGGTGCTGTGGAACCACAGGTACTCCCTCAGGTGAGTGTCGATGGAGCCTTCTTCCCCTGGGTCTTGCTCTGTAAGAAAAATAATGGGCATAATCATGATCATCCTTGTAATTGTCGTCATCATCATCATCATCATCGTCATCATAAGAGACAGGGTGCATAGGAACTAGGGACACTCTCGCAGACGATACTGCACAGCCCAGAAGATGGGACAGCAACAACAACAACAAAAAGGTACACGAACAAAAAGTGTATACTGTAATTTTCGGACTATAAGGCGCACCTCTTTAAGGAGGCAGGGTCGCCCAGATTATCGTACCAAAATTGTTCAAAATCGTGACGGAAAACTATTCCATGTACAGGTGTGAAATTTGGTGAAAAGAGAGAGTAAATGCTGTACTTTAATATGGTATTAATGAATTGTCTTTAAAGAATAAGTAAGATACTAAAAAAATTAAATAACTGAAAAATGTGTAGTCGCGATATAGTGAAAAGTACCCTACAGTGTGAAACTCACCAAAAAAATAAAACAAAAGGTGGAGCTACAACACTTTGCATATATACAATATATAGAGAGGGCTATAGTATGAAGCACAGTCATTGTTCAAGAGCTTCAGGTTTGGCTATCATTGTATGATCAAAATCGGACTGAAATTTATCTGGAAATAGAACTTACACAACCACATAACTCTGTTGATAATAGACTTAGGCATCAGATTTTGCTTCATACTAGAGGACATATGATTAGGAGTATCTGTGCATAATTTCACACAAATCTGTCAGTAACTTTTGAAAATAAGTGGAAGACAGTACATGCAATGGCGTTTTTCACGTAACTTTTCGTATGAAAATCGTACCTAAAAATCTGATGAACAGAGTCAATGCCCCCCAGCCTGGTAGGGTTGACCTTCTCTTTGTGCTTGCTGTTCATCAGCACCAAGTCTTCTCCGCCTTCTAGCCTGACAGATCTGCTTTGAAGCCAGGTGGGCCTGTCGCTGAGCATTTTTGATGCGTTCCACATCAGCCTCTTCACAGTACTGGCGACATAACTTTTTCGGCAAAATGTCCATCTTCCTCAAAATAGCCATCAGGCTGCTACACCCATCATTGAAGATTGACACTGCCACACCCACAGCAGTTTCTACAGTCTCCAGTCCATGATTTTTGTGTTTTGAGCAGTACTTCCATATCATGCTGTTGAGGGATTCATTTTGATTTTGAGTGTACCCACTCAGACACTTGACGAGAAGTTTTTGAAAGGTTTATCTAATTCCACATTCTCTGCTACACAGTCTTCTTCACCATCACTATCACCATCTGGTTCAGTCCCATCAGAATCACTGCCATCACTACAGTCAAATATCACATTGTATATGTCATGCAGTTTTTGTTGTGATCGAGTGGGCGTGGCAGTGTCATCATTCGAACTAGAAGTACTAGGCAACAAAGGAGAAGCGAGACTGTTGTTGAAATTACCACTAGTCTCACCACTATTTCCACTCGGTTTTGGTTTATTTGTGTACTGATTTCCACCAAATTTGCGTTTCTTGGGCTTTGAAGGCCCATACTTACGATCACTGGGCATGTTTAGCAATATGCAGCAATACACACGATAAAATGCTCAAAAGTTCAATGAAAACCTGGCCCACATGCTTCGAGCGACGCCATTTTGTTTGAACAGAAGTAGGGAGTAGCTAATTGTACCGCTCTAACGGAGGGAGCGGTTATTATTTACTGGGAACACTGGACAGTGAGGAAAAGTAAATTTCAGTATTTTCAACGCCATTTTGAGCTTCTGAACGGGCACCCCTACCCTCTTTACAGGCAAATATATGGAAAACTAAGCCATTCTGAGCAAAATGATGCATAGGACATGAAAAAGGAATGCTTTCTGAAGAAAATGACACATCATGATGTCATATATCCAAAAAACGATGTTTCTCAAAATTCTGGGTGACCCTGCCTCCTTAAAGAAATTTTTTACACAAATTTGAGATTTAGTTACTATATTATTAGTCATAATATAAAGTGCAGAGGTCTTAGTTTGGGAAAAAAAAAAGCATCGCCTTATAGTAAAAAATATATGGTAGCGTTTTCTCTGTCTCACAAATCTGCTGTTCAGCCCAGAGGCCCAGAGTAACTATGGTTCTCCAAGAACAAATGTGATTGGCGCATCGAGATCACGTGATCGAAACATAGCGTACAGTCGTGCGGTTTTAGTGGACGTGTGACTGGCCCCTAAGGGAGGCCCATCCTGAGAATGACAGGTGCTCCAGATGCTGAGCTCACTTTCTCTCAGGTACATGCACAAACATACACACTCACTCATGCCTGCATGCACAGGCGCTTTGTAAAGCTTTGGAGAGAGCTGTTCACACACAAGCTAAAAATATACTAACACTTTCGCTCAAAAAACAAACAAAAAAACCCAACACTTAAGCCCAGAATAAGCTCCACTGAACCCCACTAAAGTGACTCAGCAACAGTGCAGTGTCTTCTCTGGTGGTTGCCTCCTGACCGCCTAACATAGATTCATCCCCTTGGACTGCTGGTTTCGAATTCTGCAACCTGGCAAACCAGGGTGTGGCTGTGAATTGGGACGGGGAATGAGCGGCTTGGGAGCAATGCTGCTACGGCCCAGAAGATGGGACAGCAACAAAAAAAAAAAGAAGAAAAAAAAGGGAAGATGGACAGAAAGCGCATAACTAAGCGTGTCCCTCAGCCTCACCAAAGCTGCTGTCCAGCCCAGTAGCGGCCACATCGGGGTTGCTGCTGGTGTTGGTGTTGTGGCCAGGGGTCAGCGCATCCTGGGGGTGGTGGGAGTGACCGGTGCTCCAGGGGCGGGAGGGCGCCGGGCGCGGGGGGAGGTCCGGCGTGCTGGTGCTGCCCAGGCTGCCCTGGGAGGAGCTGCGGCGTGCCGGCGCCATCTGGCTGGAATCTGCGCCAGGACGCCAACGTTAGAGTACAGTGGAGAACTTTAACTCAAAAGTACTGGACAACTCAATAAGTTGTGGGGTCCCAGCGTAATAATCTCTATATTGAAAAGTCTTTTTAACTCAAAATATTGGCTATCTCAAAATAAAATTTCAGTTCCTTCAAATTTGACTTAGGCGATTTTGTTTATACTGTACTTAACCCCTTCACTGCCCCCCCAAAAAAGAGAGAAATTATCTATAAAAAAATTTTTTATGATAAAATGTAAAAGAGACCTTTTACTTTTAGTTTTAGACTCACTCTGAATAAATGGTCTAGGGATATTATCTTTCTTGACTTGTCTAAACCAAAAAATAGCACTAGAACTATGACATCTTCAAAAGTTATGACATCAACAATGACATCACACAGCCCATAGTAAATACAGGGCAGGCAGTGAAAGTGTATGTGTGTGTGTATGCATGTCTGTGTGTGTGTGTGCGTGTGCGTGTGTGCGTGTGCGTGTGTGTGTGTGTGTGTGTGCATGAGGGTGTGTGTGTGTGAGTTTGTGTGCATGTGTGCATGTACATGCATGCATGTGTGCATGTTTGTTTGTGTGGTACTCTGTGTGTGTGTGAAGTGTGTGTGTGTGTGTGTGTGTGTGTGTGTGTGTGTGTAGTACTCTGTGTGTTTGTGTGTGTGCATGTGTGTGTGTATTTTTTAAGCTAAATAATCAATGTAAGTAATCAACGCTAATCATGACATGTATTTAAGATGTACTGAAATACTGGGCAAGGCCCTTGAGACACCACAGCAATTCTGCAAATGTTCATCAGAAATATGATCAGTTCAGGAGTTAAGCAGGAACACACGCGCACACGCACACACACACACACACACACACACAGAGAAACTCTTTGCAATTCCATAATACGTGTTTATAATGGATCATGGCACATACAGGATCTTTGTTATTGCTACTCTTTCAGTACTGTAACTGTCAGTTTTCATGTAATTCTGTTAGTATTATGTACTCCACTTTTCTCCAAACGACAAAGCTAACTATTTCAGTTCATATAATAGTTAAAAGTGCCTCAATGATAGTTATGTCACTCTGACTGGTAGTACACAGGAATCACTGACTAACAAATTCCTTGACGCATTTCCTTGGCTCCCAAGTAGAATATGTAATGCCATTACAATAAGTCATATGCGCAGTTTATCATGCAGGTTTCTTGCTTGCCTCTTTTTGTGATGTTAGGAGACAGCACTCACTTCTGAGTGACACACACACAGACAGACAGACAAACACACAGGCACCCGTTCCCATTCGCATGGGTGCAACTACACAAAATGAAAAAAACCCTGAAAGGCCGGGGTCCTGGGGTAATGTCCCCCCTACAGCTGAAGCAAGAATTGATTTATGAAGGTATCTTAGTTTGCTTTTTCCACAATTTATACAAAAAATACGTATCTCAAAGTGTTCGAAAAATACAGTAGACACACAAACATCTTGTTTGACCAATTAAAAACCCACAGGAACTTCCTTTTCTGGTAACATTCAAAAACAGGAAATCCTTGTATACACTGTATACAAGGATTTCCTGTATAATACAGTGGAACCTCCCTTATAAGACCTCATTTTGGATGATTTTTGAAGGTCTTATAAAGGAGGGGTCTTATAAAGGATGTAATTTTAATACTTACAAAGGGCAATGTCTCAGAGAAGTAGGTCTTATATGGGAGGGAGTTTTATAATGGGAGGTCTTATAATGGAGGTTCCACTGAACCAGGAAAAGTTGCACCCATGCGATTCGGATTCCAACCAAGTAACTGTGAATACAAAAAGATAGATTTATGCCACAAGGTACTAAAAGTATGCGAGAGTCCAACAATGGAAGTGCACCTGCAGGTCCCCAGCCTTGTTACACAGTGGAACCTCCCTTATAAGACTCCCTCCCATATAAGACCTACTTCTCTGAGACATAGCCCTTCTTTGTAAGTATTAAAATCACCTCCCTTATAAGACCCCTCCCTTATAAGACCCCTCCCATATAAGACCTACTTCTCTGAGACATAGCCCTTCTTTGTAAGTATTAAAATCACCTCCCTTCTAAGACCCCTCCCTTATAAGACTCCCTCCCATATAAGACCTACTTCTCTGAGAGATAGCCCTTCTTTGTAAGTATTAAAATCACCTCCCTTATAAGACCCCTCCCTTATAAGACCCCTCCCTTATAAGACCCCTCCCTTATAAGACCCCTCCCTTATAAGACCCCTCCCTTATAAGACCCCTCCCTTATAAGACCCCTCCCTTATAAGACCCCTCCCTTATAAGACCTCATTTTGGATGTTTTTTGAAGGTCTTATAAGGGAGGTTCCACTGTACTTTCAAAGGCACAGAAACTGAAACCAGCGAAAGAAAGAGTCAGAGACAGCTGCTTTGGCGCAGTACATCCGTCTTCCAGTCTTTTGTGCCACTGGTGTTAGTGGTCATAAAATCTACACACGTTTCATGCAATGAATCGGTGACATTGTGTAAAGGGGGCTAGCTGAGGAGGAAATGGTGTGCGTGTGCGTGTGCGTGCATGTGTGCGTGTGCGTGAGTGTGTGTGCATACTCTGTATGAATGTCACAGTGTGTGTGTGCGTGCATTTGTGTGTGCATGCGAGTGCTTATGCGTTTTTTTGTATAAATGTGCGTCAGTACATGTATGCAACATGTGTGTGCTTGCCCTTTGCCTGTAGGTGAACTTTCACCGAAACTTTTGACCTGTATATCACTGTAAGTGGAGTTACATGCTTCTTCCTCTGATCCTGTTTAAAATTATCTGGGTTAAGCTTCATCACAAGGCTTAGTCCAAGTGTGAGCTGGACATTTTTTAATCATTAATATATTCCAGCTGCTCTCACAGTTTACTACTAGACATTGTACTTTGAGTGCCAACTCTCTAAGAAAAGATATAAAATGGTAGCTCCTGTAGCTGCTCCAGCTAGCATTATCTTATTATTTATCACTCACTCGAAAGAACCCAACGGCAATAAAAGGACTTTTCTTGGAATTCACTATTCAGTTTTCCAATCCAATCCATGCCATGGGCAATTTCCATGTCTGAACACTTTTCTTTACTCAATCAAGGACTATGACGGAAATGGGGGATGGGGGAAATGGGGGACAACCAGATACAAAAATTCACATTTAAGATTTTGTTTACGGAAGACAGAGCCAGGGCTCCCAGGGACCCCCATTTGGGGGTCTATGAAGCACTAAAATTATAAAGGACCCTCTAAAAGGAATGTGCAGGGGGTCCCAGGGATGCACTAAAAAAATTATTTTTAGCATTCGCAATGCTACTGGGACCCTCTATCCCGCCTCTAGGATCCTCTATACAGTAAGTGAAGGAGTCCCTGGGACCCCTTGTTTTGCTGGATGATTGGGAGCCCTGAGAGCACTGACCTTTTCTCTCAATGGATCCAGAGGGAGCAGTAGGTAGCCGGGGCCGACTGCAAAACACAAGCCATGAATTGAATTTACATATTGCAGAAGTTTCCATAGGCACACAAACAATTCCTTATTAACTCATTCGCATTGGACCGATTTTGAATGATTTAAAAAACCTCACAAATCACTCCAGCCATACACACAAACAAAACATACATAAACAAAAGGAGAAATGAAAGAAGATTACGTGTTTTTACTTCAGGTTTAGACATAGGGAAGTGGTAGATCAGACTTTATATAGACAATATATTTTAAAAAAACCCTCTATACACTGATTCGTTTCCCGACAACAAACCACTACAAAAGCAAAATCAGAAGCAAAATTCTGGTATAAGGGAGTAAAAACACGTAATCTTCTTTCATTTCTCCTTTTGTTTATGTATGAGCAAAACGAGTTTAGAAGTGACCAAGGTATGGTGTGCACACAGATTTACTTCCCTTGAAGCAAATGCATCAAACTGACAGCTATCTATTAATTCTGGACATATATGGCCGGAATGACTTGAATGAGTTAATGTTCGTACCGATTTGACTCTTTGAGCACAGCTGATTGCATTGCATCAATAGGTTTACACTAACATATAACACTATATATTATTATTACTATGCATTTCACAAGCCATACACATAACTATTGTACAGGTTTTCGCTTAAAGTTTCACAGGCTATAACTGATTTATGGTGGTGATTAGTTTTTAGAAGATTGCATCAATAATCATTATATGACTGGAGGTAGGCTAAAACTTAACATGTACTCTTGCATTTCACTCAAAGTATTGAGTGCTCTCATCTGGCTATCTATTGGCCACTGCAACTAGGGTTATTAACGCCCTTGACTGCGAGTTAAGCCCTTGTTGGTCAGTATCCAAAAGGGCATTCACTCTTGCAAAAGACAGCCATTTAGTGGCCTCAAATAGGGTTTTCGGCGAGTGTTATGTCCTTGTTTGGTCAGTACTCAAGCATCTACCAAGGGCATTCACTCTTGCAAAAGGTGGTCATTGCAGAGGCCAATAGCTGCTGCATTGTACCTTGCTTTGTGGCACAATTAAGATAACTACTTTGCACCTGTCACACAGTAAGTTTGCGTTCTTGCACGCTGGAACTGAAATTATGTTCTTTATAAATTTGAATGCACACACAGACAGACAGAAAGGGACGCACACACGCATACACTGTGATATACACACATTTTTATAAGAATAAGTAATGTTTTAAACAACTATCAAATTGCAAGCATTAGGTATTGAAATTTAAAAAAATCATAATAATCATGAATATTACAAAAACAGTGCTTCAAATTGTCAGGGGATCCAGGTCAATGACCTGTGTTGACCCCTCATTTTATGCAGCCAGGGGTCATACGACCCATGTCTACAACAGTTCAGTACTAATACTATAGTTAAAAAAAAAAAAAAATTTAAAAAAAAAAAATAAAAAAAAAAAAAAAAAAAAAAAAAAAAAAAAAAAAAAAAAAAAAAAAAACAACAAAAAAAAAAAAAAAAAAAGGCCCTTTTTCTTTTTTAAATCAAAAATGACCCATCACTTTCTGAAATCAGAGGTCATCATGTAAGAGTCAACAACTCCCAAAATATCAATTTTCTATTTAGGGCATATTTATGTCTATTTTTTGATGTTTATGCACATTCTACCAGTATCCACAACATAAAAGACAATTTTGAATGATTTCTTTGTTTATTTGATCGTTTTCTAAATCAAGTCAATCAGAAACAAAGAGGCAAAATTGTATCTTCTTCTGCAAATGGTCTATTTCGAATGCCAAACTTCAAATAATTATAAAATAAAAACTAGACAAGGTAACTCAATTCGGTTTTCTGTGTATTAACAAGGAATCTTTGCTCCACCATGAAAAATTAAAATCTCAATTTATGCCAAAATTCCATTATGTCTGGTTTTCCCAAGCACTGTCACATATATTAAAAGAATCTGAAGCTCTGTATAATTTCTATAAATATAACAGAATCCACTTACACGGCTCCTTCTTCCGAGGACAGAGATTCCGGGGCGGGCGCGATGCACTGGTGGATGGCGTGGATCCACAGGCGGAGCTCCGTGGCGTCGCTCGCCTCCAGGACGTACTCCAAGGGGCCGCTACCCTTCAGCACCAGCGTGTTCTCCCGGTCGGGCATCTCCAGGGCGGTGGTCTCCCTCACCTCGCTGATCAGCATGCATAGCAGACCCGTGCGAGGCTTGACAGACTGGAGACAGTTAAAATTGAATACAGTGGA
Source organism: Phymorhynchus buccinoides (assembly GCA_017654935.2). Taxonomy (NCBI): domain Eukaryota; kingdom Metazoa; phylum Mollusca; class Gastropoda; order Neogastropoda; family Raphitomidae; genus Phymorhynchus; species Phymorhynchus buccinoides. The sequence continues at coordinate 29,075,637 of CM065700.1, read as the reverse complement.
ACCTCCCTCTTGAGCATCCAAAATGTGGTCTTATAGTTATACTACAGACTACAGGGGTCTTATACTACAGACAAACCTCTATTTTAAGACTTCCAAAATGTCCGGAAAAATCGGTCGTAAATTGGAGGGGTCGCATGACGGAGGTTTTCACTGGCAGCCGTAGAAAGAAAAAGTTCAGCACAGTTCATACTCTCTTCTTCATGCACACATACAATGACATATTAAAACTGGATTTGGGTCTTTCCAACTCCATAGGATTGTGCAATCGATGTATTACAGTTTCACTTCGCCGACTTCTGTTAATCACCTCCACTCTCGTCCAAAGTCAGTGGTTTTCTTTTTCAAAGTCAGTGGTTTTTTCGTGCTTTTCCTGCGCTTTCCGCCATCTTTTCTACAACAAGGGAAGCGACTCCGCTTTCAGGCCCTTGACCGTGGTTGTTTCCCTTTGCTCGAAGTCTATGCAGACGACAACAACGGTCGTAAAAACCACACAAAGTCAGTGGTTTTCTTTTTCAAAAGTCAACTACAACAAGGGAAGCGACTCCGCTTTCAAGCCCATTGACCGTGGTTGTTTCCCTTTTTTGCTCGAAGTATGAGAGGACGGTTCGTAAAAAAAAAAAAAAAAAAAAAAACCAACAAAATGGCGGTCGTTTGCGTTTTTAGAGGATGTCGTTTAAGAGAGGTCGTTTACATAGTAAAATGCATCCGTGCCAACAAATCCGGTCTCAAATGAGAGGTGGTCGCTTAACAGAGGGTCGTAAAATAGGGGTTTGTCTGTACTAGGCAGAATACATGATCTAGAATAACTATAAGGGAGGTCATTTTAATACTTACAAAGAAGGGCAATGTCTCAGAGAAGTAGGTCTTATGGGGTCTTATAATGGGAAGTCTTCTGAGGTTCCACTGTACATAATTTTCTATTTATTTTTTTCCACACTGTGTATGTGTCTTTCTGAACATCTCTCTATTGACTTTTTTGGCGGCTTTATTTTACTCAAATGGCTTTTATCACTGGTTGACATTAGCCTGTAGTAGGGGCCAATAGTAAATGAGAGCTGTACAATAGATGATTTTCTACAGTATTTGAAAGTCGTGGTACAGTTTAGTCTCTTGTGGAAGACTATGACTCTCCAAACGAGGGGAGTTGCATTTGCACTGGCTCTAGTGCTTGCAGCCAAAGGGCTGGGTTGATCTTTGGGGACCTTCCCCAATTCCAGCTGTCCTCAAATCTCTGTGGCTGAGTGAGAGAGGGGATGTACCCTGGACAAGGCATCTCCACTATAAACAAATTATAAGTCAGCCCTTCGGAATGCATCTGCCCCCTCTGCTATCTGAACCGTCATGGTCGGAAAAGACCGACAGCAATCCATAAAAAAAAAGCAATAAGTAGTTCAACAGACCATGACAAACTCAAAGTTCAAACCATGACAAAATGTGATCACAATGTGCCTAGATGACAGTCAGTCTCAGTTTCATCTCAGTATCTATCTCTCTGGATTATGACTCTCTCTCTCTGTGGCAATCTCTCTCACTCATATCTCAATCTTCTCTCTCACCTCTAACCATCACTGCATTAATAAATAAGTGCCTGTCTTAACCCACCCACCCCCCTTTCCAAATGTGAAGGATTCTATACACAAATCATTTGATAGAAAACCCCTCTGACTGTATGTCAGCTGAGTGATATATGCAACTGTTCCCTACTTCTTGAAACTATGAAAACAAACTTTCACTTTTTTGTTATCATGAACTTTGTCATCATGTGAAATTTTAAAATTGAGAGAAACTGGAAATAAAGATCATATTGTGCCACATAATTGTAATGCTTTTTTGATGTTTTTATTACAATGAGCAACACATGAACTAAACCAAGGACAATGAAAAGGAGGATTCTATGATATGGTGAACTTTCCACAGCAGTAAAACAACATGACACTTGTCATTGACACTGACACCAAGTCTACTCATCCGATCAAGCTTCATAACATAAGGGTGTCAGCCAGTCCTTGATTAGATTACAAAATAAAAATTCTTGAACTTGAACGAAGTCTGCTTGCCATTTGAGCAAAAGCATGCATTTTAAATGGAATAAAGGGGAAGGCATACACAATACAGTTTCAATAATTACTGTACAATGTACTTTTTGAAAATTGTGCAATGCTTTAAGTTTGACTAAATTTACAATACACTTACAGTGTTTCCCATAGGGGTGAAATTTGAGAGTCCCAGGGACTCCCTGTGCAATAATTTAAGAGTCCTTTTCATATTTTTTTTTCATATTTTTAAGAGTCCCCTAAGTATATGATAAAAAAAAATGCTTTAACAAAAGCAAATACATGCTAAGCACACATGCTACATACAGTGAACACACAGGCAAACACATACATGTGCATAAAAACCCCTGGAAAATGGAAGGCTGACTACAGACAAAGAGAGGAGAGGGGGGGGGGGGGGGTCTTTCCTCTGGCCCTCGGAGCTAACAGAACTAAAAAGTTGATCTGGCAAACGACGCCGAACGAAGAAAATAGTCGCATTTGCCCCATTTCTCGGGTAAAAGCTTTTTCCGATCCAACTTTTTTAGACCAAATAAGTTCCAGCGTGACGCTAGCTCATTCTCTGCGTTTGCAACGACGACATCCTTGCAGTTGTTGACTGCTTTGACGAAAAATCAGATGACTCGTCCAGCCTGCTGCTAAAGACTATCCGTCCAATCGAAGGATGAGTCATGACCGATGGCGCACCGACGCCAAGAAGAACACTGTTGTCTCGGTC
>CM065700.1:29066293-29072365 GCA_017654935.2 Phymorhynchus buccinoides | reverse complement strand
CCCCTCTGATTCTGGGCAGTAATTGTCGGAAACGACTGACTAGCATACCCCAAAGGCGTGTTTGCTGCTTGCGAAAGCCGTGATGACAAGTACTTGTGTGTTAGCCACTTGAAGACAGACACACTCTTTCTGCCCAAGGGATACAGTGTTAATTGTGTACTTCATGATCAAAACCAACAGGGTATCAAAACTAAGACAAAAATAGACTGAAATGTCAGGCAAAAAAGTAAACATACAAACAGTGACTCAGCAAAATGACAGCACTGGCTAAATAAGGGCTTCCCTATATGGTGCAGGGGTAAATGTTAAAAGAAATAATTAAAAAAATTAACAAAAATCATCAGGATAATGACAATTGGGATGAGCACTTACCAACGGGGTGTCTACATCTCTACCAAATTTGATTAAACTCCACCAGGTAGTTTTGGAGAAAACCGGACCCATCTGGATTTTAAAAAATTTAAATCATTACAAAATCAATAATGACCAGCAAGATAATAATCATACTGAACATCGAACAGAAGTTTCCTGCAAACAGTGTTTGCATCTCTGCTAGATTTGATCAAAATCCGTCCAGTAGGTTTTGAGAAAACTGATACACAGACACACAGACCCGAAATAACACCCATCTCAGACTGACAAAAATCCGTTTAACGTCCTCCGGTCTGAAACAGACACATATGGGAGATTAGTAGATATAAAGATGGTGGGAACGATCCTGGAGGCAATGCCCGGAGGCAGTGCAACTCCAGGAAAGTCCCGAATTTTTAACGATACAGATGTATGTATAGTAAGCAATAAAATACTCTGTCTGAAGAAGAAGTCCGCTACCAGGCAAACTCAGAAAGCCTGGGTAATTTTACTGCAAATCTCTTAAAATTCTTCTGCACCTTTAACTCTTTCATCGCCAGCCATATTTCAGCCAAAAATGTCCATTAAATTTACCTGGGTAGAGATCAAAACCCATCTGCAGTATTGGGGATTCTTCTGTGGCATACATAAAATAAGGTCTATCCTTACTTCCCCAGACTAAGCCAATACGGTCTTTGGATAATAGACACCAATTTGATGCCTTTTAGTGACATAGGTGTTAAATCACTGTGGTGCTAAAATGCGACTTTGGCGGTGAAAGGGTTAACAAGCTTATTGATCTCTTTCTGTTATGCACGCTTGGTGACTGCCACTGTGTCTCGGTGTACGTCCTTTTCTATTCTGTCTTCTTCTTTTTGTTTCTCCCTATGCCTGGGGGACCACCGCGTGCGAATATCAAAACTTCGTTGTCAAAATGTCTCTTTCAGCATTGAATTTTAGTAGTAAAAGTGGCGATGACCTTGTCTCCGTAGTTACACTCAGCCGCCATGCTGTTCGCCACTTCCAACTAAATTTCAATGCTGGAAGAGACACCTTAACGGACGATTTTCGGGGGAAAATCCTAGGGGAGAGCACTTCGTGAAAACTAGAGTTAATTACCTCGATTTACTCGGTCAAAACTATAGCAACAATGGCGGCATGGCGTCGAAGCTTGAAACCGCAGGATGCCAGTCAGCAAATTGCAAACATTTTTTTTTTTAGAAAAATGAGGGGCGGCCAGTATCCGCAAACCGATAGAACTTGCAAAATGTGACGTAAAAATATAAATTACATCAAATTTAGAATGACGCACGGTGTTCTAAGTGCTGTTTAGTCTACTCAAACACACGAGGCGAGAGCCGGCTGGGGATCTATCTACCTGATGGTAGAGTAGCTTCCCCTGTTTGACCGATTGAATTAGGCAAGATCACTCCCACACACCATTAAATTACTCCCCTTAATTGTATCCGAACAATTCCTATTAGCAACGAGGTTTCTGATGTTCATACACCGCGGTGGTCCCCAAGCCATGAGAGGATGTCCCTCAGTGAAACGTGCGTAGGATTTAAAAACAACACATTGCCTAGAGCTACGTCATTCTTGCAACACTCAGACCATGTTCAGGAATAGTAACTCTTCCTAGTCGAATTTTTCGTCAACAAAAATGCATTTTCTTATTTCGCATATTTAGCGCATCTTGGTAAGGAATAGGGTTAGGAACATGTCAGAGTTAATGTTAGTAGTTTTTGAAGACATTTGCGCACAATTTATGCGTCCAGTGATTGAGAGCCGTACCCGTAGCCTGGAGAATGTGAGATACGGGCCCGTACCCCTAGCCTCTGCCCTAAAACAACAACCAGCACTGAAATTTTGTGAGAGGCCACTGAAAAAAAGGGGGAAAAAATAAATATTAAAAATGGCCCTCAATTTGAAAACCACTCACTGAAATTCAGTAATAGGACTACACTGCAAAAAAAAGAAAAAAAGAAAGGAAATAGAATAGATTGCCCTCAATTTGAAAACAACCACTGAAATTCAGTGAAAAACACTGGAAAACAACAACGACACAACAACAACAACACAACAACGACAACAACACAACAACAACAACAACAACAACACACACACACACACACACACACACACACACACACACGCGCGCGCGCGCACAAAACCTGAATTTAGGCACGTTAGCAAACTTTTGGAAAATGATAGTCAAACGAGTCTATACTGTTGAAAGTTAGGGGTTGACAGTACGCACTATGCAACAGCGTTGTGAATTTCGGAAGGCACTATACTTAATAGATAAAAAGACCATCCAACCACTTCCTCTGACAGTCAGTCAAAATTGTCGTCTGCCAGTAAAAAGATAAAAATGTGGATTCACTGAGTGAGGGACAAACATTGAGAAGAGATTCTAGATTCTGTACGACTGTGTGTGTGTTTTACGTGCAAAACTAGTATACACTTGCCATTATCTTTATGTTTTAATTGATTTGTTTTTGTTTCACCTTTTTGGGGGAGGGTGCATTGTTGTTTTTGAGTGGAGTTTTTTTACGTCCTCATGGCGGAAAGCCCTTAGGTAGGGTGGTTATAAAATTTTAAAAATGGCAAATATTTACCTTTTGTCAAATCCTAATGAAATTTATGTCATTGGAAAGAGCTCGACAAGACCTTTAAAATGATACCCAAATTATCAAAATCAGTCGAAAATTGAGAAAGTTACGACGTTTTAAAATGTTAGCTTTTTTTTACATGAGCTATATAAGAAAAAGTTGATCAAGATTACCGGCCCTTACCGTATCAAGGTTTGGATGAATAAAACAGCCATAACTTTTTCTTTTTTTTACCAATAAACAAAAACATTGGTACCAAAATAAAGCTTATTCAAAGGGGCAACATCAACCCCAAACATTAGACAGATTAGGCCTAAGCTTTTTGTGCGACTCACAAGATCGCAACATCAACATGCGCGTGACAGAAAACATGTCCGACAGTCTTCGACGTAACACCTCCCGACTTGTGGAGACCTTGAGCAGCATTGAGATTTATTCTAGATGCACCAAATTTGGTGTACTTGTAGACAAATAATTAAATGTAACTGCGCATTTGTTTTAAAGAATTATATAATTACCGTTCAGAAATGATAAACGAATGAATTGGACCCAAATATTGGATCGCTTGTCTCTCGCGATCGGCCGTCTTAGCGTAAAAAAAGATCGTTCCCGAATGACCGAGTAGGTGTCTGCTTCCCGAAAGAAAGAAACTCGGATGGTCAGCGCCAAGAATAACCACCAATAAAAACAAGCAAAGGAAGTGACCGTTTGGCACATAGCCAAAATCGCGGTTCGGATTTTCAACGAGAAAAATCGCTGCGGCTTGACCTAATTCCGTCGTTCCTACCTTAGGGACAAGTTGTTTTGGTGCTGGGTGGATGTGGAGAATGATGGCCGCAGTTTTTTGTGTTTTTGTTTTGTTTTGAGGAAGGGGCTTGTTTTTATAATTATGCTGTGAATATTGTTGCTACTTATTTATTTGTTATTTATTTGTTTATCCGACTATTTATCTATTATTCTTTTACGCATTATTTACTTATCCATTCATTTTATTTAGTCATTTATTTAGTCATTCATCCATTCATTCTATCTATTTGTTATTTTTAAATTAAATATTTATTCATTTTACAAAATGTTTTGACGTCCATGGCTACAGTTCTGACGTCCATGGCGAACATATTACCAGACGACACTGCTACATCGAAGACTATAGCACCGTGAACCACTTGTCTCTAAGAGCGTAAGATATATTCCCAGGAGAGTCCATTTTGAAATATGCATAATTATAAATACAGTAGGTCTGAAATGGGAAGAAATTATATCAAAGAATGAAACAATGTATCACTCTCCTTCCGAAGAGGGCAATTAACATCACGACGACACAGGTACATCTGTTTCTCTGTCTCTGAGTCTGTCTGTCTCTCTGGGTCTCTGTCTCTCTGTCTCTCCTCTGCCTCTCTCTCTCTCTCTCTCTCTCTCTCTCTCTCTCTCGATCTCTCTCTCTCTCTCTCTCTCTCTCTCTCTCTCTCCCTCTCTCTCTCTCTCTCTCTCTCTCTCTCTCTTCTCTCTCTCTCTTCTGTCTGTCTGTCTCTGTCTCTCTCTGTCTCTGCCTTCTATCTTTTTTGTTTCTATCTTTGTCTGTCTCTGTAAATATAACAGAAGAAAAAGAAGTTCCGATGAACACACACACACACACACACACACAAACACACACAAAACAATTGAACACAGTTTTAATTCCTTTAGGCCATTAACCCATAGAAACAGAGTCAAGGTAGAAAAAGTCAAAAGAGAGAGAGAGAGAGAGAGAGAGAGAGAGAGAGAGAGAGAGAGAGAGAGAGAGAGAGTTCCTTTCACTGACGGACAAGCCAAAAGATCGATAAAGGCCCTGATATAAGAAGACATGAACAGACAAGAGATAGATAATGTTTTAAAAACATCTCTTTGTAGGCCTAGATACCTACATATGGTGATTAAGGGCCTGCCACACACACATACGAATCGCATCTGAATGCGATGCGATTTTGACGATGTGAGTTATGAATCACATGAAAAACTCCCGTCTAAAAATAATTCTGCTATTTTCGCTTACTATGCTCAATCAAGTAGACCCAATACATGCATTTCACGTGAATCGGGACTCACATCGTCAAAATCGCATCGCATTCAGATACGATTCGTGTGTGTGTGACTGCCCCTTTATACACAAATAGACACAAAGATAAAGAGACAGTGAAACATGTAGACAGACAAACAGATTGATATACAGAATCGATATTTTTAGCCTTCGTCCTGCAAGACCTAAATTACATAGCGTAGTCTTCTTCTTGTTCTTGTTCTTGTTCTTCTTCTTGTTCTTCTTCTTGTTCTTCTTCTTCTTCTTGTTCTTTTTCTTCTTCTTCTTCTTCTTCTTCTTTCTTAATAATAATAATAATGGAAATGTATATAGCGCTCTTTCTCACATGAGCTCAGTGTGCTTTACATTGATACCAAGAACATTAAAGGCAAACAAATAATGAATCATTAGAAAGTGAAATAAACACAATGATTGCACGCAACGTTCTCTTTCTTTCTTTATCACACACACACACACACACACACACACACACACACACACACACACACACACACACACACACACACACACACACACGCACCCACGCACGTCTTCTGCGCTCTCAGGCCATATGACCACAATGGGTAAAAGTACATATGTGTCCGGTTTCCACTTTTCACCGGTCTCCCCACTGCATTCAGCCGACACATTCCGATTTCGGAGGAGCTCAAAGCAGAACATAATTTGGAAGATTTACCAAAAAAGAAAAAAAGTCAGGAGAAAGGGCCAGTAAGTCAGAAAAACACTAGCTGATAATACGAAGAGGAAAATGCAGAGAGACAAAGAGAGTGATAGGTTAGAGGAAGTTGCTAGCACAGAACTTCCGGAAGGTGGGAGAACTTCGTGCACTGGAAGACCCCTTGTGGCGGTGTATTTTTACCTCTATGATATAAGTAGTCCTAGCCGGAAGTAGTCCTAGCGTAGCCAATCAGAATCGTTTGTTTGTCCGCCATTGTGAATTTTACGAAACTAAGTGCATTGATTTGTACATCGATTTCTCGGCAAATATGTAGATTTACACCCTCCTGCTCTATTTCTTGGTTCTTTCCG
>CM065700.1:29053793-29061293 GCA_017654935.2 Phymorhynchus buccinoides | reverse complement strand
CTTTCACTCCAGGGCCGGACCTGGAGCACATTAGAGGGTGGGGTGGGGTGTTGCAAACAAGGGCGGGGGTGGGGGGGTGGGGGTGGATTGTGGTTGGCGTAGGCCCCCGGTGGAGTCCAAGGGTAACGCCCCTGGTGGGGATCAGAGGGCAACGCCCCCTGACGCTGAAGCTTTTGTAACAAAATAAAGTGCCCAAACTCCCTTTAAATTGTACATTAGAACAACAAAACAGTAAGCATGACTGTTTCTTATTCCTCTTTCATTTTTTGTTGGTGGGGGTTACGTAACCCAGGTAACCTCCCCCTTGATCCGGCCCTGCACCCATGCATTCTTCAGCTTTTTGATTTTCTATTAAAAACGACAACTGATATTTCATAAATGACATATCATGTGCTAGAAGGCACATGGTCGAAAACTAAAGTCTCTTAAACATTCAAAACTTGTCTTATTATTTGATGATGGTTAGTGTCCGTTTCTACAAGACCTTTCTAATTACGACCTCTTTTTGTTTTTCAAATGGCAAGACATTTATGAAAGGCTTTTTATTTTTAGTTCTATCCGAACACGATCTTTAGATCAAGTGTTTATGTATATTAGTGTACAATCAATAAAGTCGAACGATTGAGCCTTTTATAAAGCAGCGAATTGGTTACATTTTTTTTTTGTGTGGGCAAAACAAACACCACCACCACAACATCTTAAACAAATAGTTCTGTGCTTTTGGGGTGCATGCTTAGTTAAAAACATTTTGCGTCCTACTGGATTTTACGAAAACAATTTTTTGGAGAATTAGTTGTATTGTAATGTTTTGTTTGTTATTTGTAGGGCATAGCTGAAGCGCATAGTGCTGTATACTTATACATTTAGTTGTGTCTGTAACAAATATAAGAACATATTCTTTTTTTTTCAACAATGTGTTTTTCTATACCTGTTTTGTAAGAGATTCTAAAGAATACTACCGTTTTGCTGAAGCTGATAAGTTCATCTATAATAGAGGCTGTCCTTGCGATAAGAAAAGTAGTACGCGTTTTGTTGTTGTTTGTTTGTTTCTTTCTTTTTGTCTTTTTTTAATAACAGCACAGAATAGGTCTCGCTCGTTGATCGTTTGTCTACTTGAGTGATGCTTCAGTATACCCTACCCTCCCCCTTATTCCCCCTCATTATCCCCCCTATTTGTCCCCCCAATCACGTGTCATTACCCCAAGCGTTTCTTTGTGTGTGTGTGTGTGTGTGTAACCCATTTGCCTTTTCACTTTCGTGCATGCGTTAGTTAACTTTGTTATTGAATGTTCTATTTACCCCAGGGCTGGGTAGAAAAAAAAGCATTGTATTGCTTATCTCATGTTTCCCTGGTTAAATAAAATTCCGTTTTCGTTTTCGTTTTTCGTTTTGTTGAACAACACTCTAACCGTAATCAGATTAAGCTAAGAGTGGTTTCACACGAATAAGATAAAGCAAAAACAACAACAAATGACTCCTAATAACTAAACAACAAACAACTTTAAACAACAACAAAGAAAACGAACACATAAATTGTTTTTGGAAAAGCAAAAGAAAACAAAACAAGAAAAAAAGGAGAAAAAACCCTCCATCCACAATTATCACCCAAAGGAGTTATCTTTTCTTTCCCGATTCTCTATTAATAATATGTCTCAGTGTCTTTTTGTTTGACTCCTTTGCAAACAGAACAGACTAACTAAAAACAAATGAACACATATTAATCAATATTCGTGAGGATGGGTAGGATATCATCAACTTACGTTGTTCTTTATGAATTATTTTGCCCTGTTGTCATTTTTTTTTTTTTTTCTTTTTTTAAAAGGCGAAACACGAAGTTACAACTTTAACCAATAAAACAAATCTGTGTAATCTCGCTTTTTTCCCTGCTATCGAATATTTCTCGTGAAATTTCAGAGACACACATCTCTCTCTCTCTCTCTCTCTCTCTCTCTCTCTCTCTCTCTCTCTCTCTCTCTCTCTCTCTCTCTCTCTCTCTCTCTCCTCTCTCTCTCTCTCTCTCTCTCTCTCTCTCTCTCTCTCTCTCTCTCTCTCTCTCTCTCTCTCTCTCTCTCTCTCTCTCTCTCTCTCTCTCTCTCTCTCTCTCTCTCTCTCTCTCTCTCTCTCTCTCTCTCTCTCTCTCTCTCTCTCTCTCTCTCTCTCTCTCTCTCTCTCTCTCTCTCTCTCTCTCTCTCTCTCTCTCTCTCTCTCTCTCTCTCTCTCTCTCTCTCTCTCTCTCTCTCTCTCTCTCTCTCTCTCTCTCTCTCTCTCTCGCTCTCTCTCTCTCTCTCTCTCTCTCTCTCTCTCTCTCTCTCTCTCTCTCTCTCTCTCTCTCTCTCTCTCTCTCTCTCTCTCTCTCTCTCTCTCTCTCTCTCTCTCTCTCTCTCTCTCTCTCTCTCTCTCTCTCAGCATGTGCGTACATGTAAGATTAGGTTCGATGTTAATATGTTACTATGTATGACTGTGTTTTGCATGCTTTTTATTTCGCTTTGTTTATACCTTCTTCTTTTTTATTTTTTTAAAGAGGGCTGGATGTAAAACGGCATGTACTATTTGCTCATTCTATTGCCATATATAAGTAAACAATCATTCATTCATTCAATCAATTCTCTCTCTCTCTATGACCAGGTGAAAGAAGACACTACAAGTGGATGACAAAACGAAGGGAGACAGACAAAGAGATCCTCTCTCTGAGGCAGTTCCCCCCCCCCCCCCCCCCACTTCCCCCAATCCGACGATGTCCTTCCTGTCCAACAAACGGGTCCAGTGGTTCTACTACTTCTTCTCCACTTCGCTATGAACAGGTGAAAGAAGACACTACAAGTGGATAACACAACACAACGAAAGACAGACAGAGAGATCCTCTCTCTGAGGCAGCTCATCTCTCCTACTCCCCTAGTCTGACGATGTCCTTCCTGTCCAACAAACGGGTCCAGCGGTTCTACTAGTTCTTCACACATTCGCCATAAACAGGTGAAAGAAGACACTACAGGTGGACAAACAGAGTGAAGAAATACAAAGAAAAGAGATCCTCTGTCTGAGGCAGCTTATCTTTCCTACTCCCCCAGTCTGACGATGTCCTTCCTGTCCAACAAACGGGTCCAGCTGTTGTACTAGTTCTTCACACCTTCGCTATATGAACAGGTGAAAGAAGACACTACGCGTGAACAGCACAAAACGAAGAAACACAAACAGAGATATCATGAATATGTGAAAGAAGACCCTAACACGTGGACAACACAAAACGAAGAAGCACAGATCCTCTCTCTGAGGAAGCTCTTCTCTCTCTCTCTCTCTCTCTCTCTCTCTCTCTCTCTCTCTCTCTCTCTCTCTCTCTCTCTCTCTCTCTCTCTCTCTCTCTCTCTCTCTCTCTCTCTCCTCCGTCCACCCACCTCCCCCAGTCACAATATCCTTCCTATCCAACTAACTGGTCCAGCGGTTCTACTAGTTCTTCACACCTTTTGCTACGGATATCAGGTGAAATAATTCCCTCACAGGTGGACAAAAAAAGTGAATAAGGGAACCCTCTCTCTCTCAGGCAGACCACCCAACCTCGCTGACGCCACCACCCCCACACACCCAACCCACCTCCCCCAGTCACGATGTCCTTCCTGTCCACCTAACTGGTCCAGCGGTTCTACTAGTTCTTCACACCTTTTGCTTACGAACAGGTGAAAAGAATTCCTCACAGTAGGTGGACAAAACAAAGTGAATAAGGGAATCCTCTCTGAGGCAGACCACCCAACCTCGCTGACAACCCCCCCCCCCCCCCCCCCACCACCACCACCACCTCCCCCAGTCACGATGTCCTTCCTGTCCAACTAACTGGTCCAGCGGTTCTACTAGTTCTTCACACCTTTTGCTACGAACAGGTGAAAGAATTCCTCACAGTAGGTGGACAAAACAATGTGAAGAAGGGAATCATCTCTGAGAGACAGACCACCCACCTTCGCTGACCCCCCCCCCCCCCACCCACCCCCCCCCCACCTCCCAGTCACGATGTCCTTCCTGCCCAACTAACTGGTCCAGCGGTTCTACTAGTTCTTCACACCTTTGCTTACGAACAGGTGAAAAGAATTCCTCACAGTAGGTGGACAAAACAATGTGAAGAAGGGGAATCCTCTGTAAGGTAGACCACATACACACACACATACACACCCTCGCTGCCCCCCCCCCCCCCCCCCCCCCGCCCTACCACCTCCCCCAGTCACGATGTCCTTCCTGTCCAACAAAGTGGTCCAGCGGCTGACCACTCCCCTCAGTCCCATGGAGCTGGAGGGCCACGAGCTACGGACGGTGGTCTTCGTGGCCGTGTCCTTCCAGATGGTCTTCACGGGATACAGGTAGGTAGGGATACATACGGGTTTATCAATTTAATTATAATCTTAATGCCTCTTATATTTTGTACTACTGTGTGTGTGTGTGTGTGTGTGTGTGTGTGAGAGAGAGAGAGAGAGAGAGAGAGAGAGAGAGAGAGAGAGAATAGAGAAAGAGAGAGAGAGAGAGAGTATGTTTGTGAGCATTGGGCCACCTGTTGTTTGTTTACATTGTCACTAATTTTTCCCTGTCACTTTTTTTTAAGCTAAGCCCATCTATGCTGATTTTGCGTGTAGTTGTCTGATATTTATTCTTAGTCTTCAGGAGATTAATTGTGTGGTGTTTATCATGCTCGTCTTGTTTCCCTGAATAAATATGTTGAGATGTGTGTGTGTGCGTGCGCGCGCGCGCGTGTGCGTGCGTGCGTGAGTGTGTGTGTGTGTGTGTGTGTGTGTGTGTGTGTGTGTGTGTGTGTGTGTGTGTGTGTGTGTGTGTCCTTCTGTTTGTTCGCCCTGTAACTCACGAACCAGTGTACAGAATCGCTTCAAATGTTGTGTAGTGATGTATTATGGTACAGGGAGGGTCCTATAGAAAATTCGTAACCGTGGTGACCTCGACCTTGGAGCTTGACCTTGAAAACCGGTCAGAAGTAGGAGTAGTAATTAAAAGGGTAGTAATTAGGGAATGACTGGCTGGACTGGTTTGCACTGGTTACTTCCCTTGTATAATAAATCTAAGTGAAGGAGGGGGAGAGGTGAAAGAGAGGGAGTGTGAATGTGAGAGAGAGAGTGTGTGTGTGTGCGCGCGCGTGTGAAGCGTAGCGAGCAGGACTGCTAGAACATTACGTATGTGACCGTTTTTGATTACCCCGCCACGTGGGCAGCCACTTTCCGTCTTCGGGTGATGTTTGTACATGTTCTCTCATTCTTGTCAACTGTGTGCGGTCTGTGTTATCGTCTGTGTTTTTGTTGTTGTTGTCATCATTACTGTTACCATATTTCTCCCCGGGGGGGGGGGGGGGGGGGGGGGGGGGGGGGGGGGGGGGGGGGGGGGGGGGGGGTCTTTCGTAAAAATAGTTCCCCCACCTTCTGGAAGTTCTGTGCTTGTAAATTCCTCTAATCTGCCACTCTCTTTGACTATGTCTTTCTCACACAAAAACACTGTCTTTCTCCTTTGCTTTCTGTCATCTACTATCTTTCTGACTTACTAAGTAATTGGCCCATTCTCCTGCCTCTCCCCCCCAACAAAAAATCAAAAACATCGACCAAATAAATGTTCTCCTTTGAGCTCCTCCGAAATCAGAATGTGTCGGCATACATACCTACTATGTCGGCATATGGCATACATACATACAACGCAGATTATGGCCTTTTTACCATGGGATACGCAAAAGAATACTGTGTGTTACCATACCATACCATCCAATACCATATTATACTATACCATACTATACTATACCATACTATACTATACTATACCATACCATACCATACTATACTATACCATACCCATACCATACTATACCATATACCATACCATACCATACTATACCATACCATACCATACCATACTATACCATACCATACCATACCATACCATACCATACTATACCATACTATACTATACCATACCATACCATACCATACTATACCATACCATACTATACCATACTATACCATACCATACCATACCATACTATACCATACCATACCATACCATACCATACCATACTATACTATACTATACTATACTATACCATACCATACCATACTATACTATACCATACCATACCATACCATACCATACCATACTATACCATACCATACCCATACCATACCATACCATACCATACCATACCATACCATATACCATACCATACCATACCATACCATACCATACCATACCATACCATACCATACCATACCATACCATACCATACCATACCATACCATACCATACCATACCATACCATACCATACCATACCATACCATACCATACCATACCATACCATACCATACCATACCATACCATACCATACCATACCATACCATACCATACCATACCATACCATACCATACCATACCATACCATACCATACCATACCATACCATACCATACCATACCATACCATACCATACCATACCATACCATACCATACCATACCATACCATACCATACGATTCCATTTCATACCATACCATACCATACTATCCATACCATACCATACCATACCATACCATCCATACCACACCACGCCATACCATACCATACCATACCATACCATACCATACCATACCATACCATACCATACCATACCATACCATACCATACCATACCATACTACCATACCATACCATACCACCACCATACCATACCATACCATACCATACCACACCATACCATACCATACCATACCATACCATACCATACCATACCATACCATACCATACATACCATACCATACCATACCATACCATACCATACCATACCATACCATACCATACCATACCATACCATACCATACCATACCATACCATACCATACCATACCATACCATACCATACCATACCATACCATACCATACCATACCATACCATACCAACCATGCCATACCCATACCATACCATACCACATACCATACCATACCATACCATACCACACCATACCATGCCATACCATACCATACCATACCATACCATACCACACCTTCGCTATGAACAGGTGATAGAATACCTAACACGTGGACAACACACCAAGACCATACCATACCATACCATACCACACCACACCATACCATACCATACCATACCATACCATACCATACCATACCACACCATACCATACCCATACCATACCATACCATACCATACCATACCATACCATACCATACCATACCATACCATACCATACCATACCATACCATACCATACCATACCATACCATACCATACCATACCATACCATACCATACCATACCATACCATACCATACCATACCATACCATACCATACCATACCATACCATACCATACCATACCATACCATACCATACCATACCATACCATACCATACATACCATACCATACCATCCAAACCATACTGTACCATACCATACCACACCATACCATACCATACCATACCATACCATACCATACCATACCATACCATACCATACCATACCATACCA
>CM065700.1:29041293-29048793 GCA_017654935.2 Phymorhynchus buccinoides | reverse complement strand
CCTATGTTTAGTTTTGGCCATGTCTGTTTATTTGACTTGTTATTTATTTATAGAGTTGAGAACCGGTTAAAAAATCCGAACCGGTTTTACACCGGCTTTCCCTCTTCGAACCCGTTTCACCGAACCGGTTTTTTTTAACCAGTACACGCATCACTAGCTTTACCTATGCAAACACATATTTATTTGTCAGAATATTCACACACACGCACGCACGCGCACACACACACAGTAAAGAAAATTATGACTTATGACACACACTCAACTCAACACTCAGTCAAAGTCAAAGCCACGAAAGAATGCGTTATTCCAAGAAAAACGTACTTTCAGTTTGCATTTGAAAAACCGGTTCACAGCAACTCGAACCGGTTTTTCGAACCGCGAAAGTTGAGCACCGGTTTTTCGGTTCAAACCGGTTTTTCCACCCACCTCTATTTATTAATCTGTCTATATGTCTGTCTGTCTGCCTATCTACCAGCCTACCTACCTGCCCCCCCCCCCCCCCCCCCACACACTCCCCCCTTTGTGTCATTTTGTGGATCGTTCCCGCACATAACCCAGCAACAATGAAATTTACGTACGTAGTTAAACTTGTGCAACAATCAGTTATCTGATAACAGCCCCACACCTTGTTCAAGTTCAAGTATACTTTAATATCTCCAAAAGAGAAATTCAGATTAGGTGTCAACAACATGACCGAGATACAACATAACTGAAAGAACATTAATCAAACGTGTGAAACGAAATTATACCAACCAAGTAACTATAATTAAAATTCATTACACCAGCTTAGAAATGTGCGCATTTAAAACACACACACGCGCGCGTGCGCGCACGTACACCCACACAGAGACAGACAGACAGTGAGAGGAGAGAGAGAGAGAGAGAGAGAGAGAGAGAGAGAGAGAGAGAGAGAGAGAGAGAGAGAGAGAGAGAGAGAGAGAGAGAGAGAGAGAGAGAGAGTGCAAACACGAGTGATTTGTTCGAATAGTCCAAGGCCCCTTATGAAGAAGAAGTGAACAAACATAGATCAATAACCATTATTAACTTGCGGAAATCCATCAGATAACACAACATGGAATACATCTCGTCATCAACAATCAATACACATGATAATAATATCTTAACACAATTCAATTACTGCAGTCAGATAGTTCTTAATATTCAATCCGAAAAAGATAGAATAAGGACTGAGAGAAAGAGGGAGAGTCGGAGAGAGAGAGAGAGAGAGAGAGAGAGAGAGAGAGAGAGAGAGAGAGAGAGAGAGAGAGAGAACTTGAACTTGAACATGAAAATCTTGATTACGCAAGGATTGAGATTTTAGGCCAAGCCTATTCTTACAATATGTCCTTCCTTGGGACGTAAACAAGACTAAGACGAAACAATCAGGCAACAGATATGGGCATACATAACGATGAGAGAGAGAGAGAAGCGGAAGCGGAAGCGGAAGCGGAAGCGGAAGCTTAATCAGATAGGCCACAGCCCCTTCTGATGGGGTTACAAAACATCATGAATACAAAAGACAATATACAATAGATACAAAAGTAATGCAATATTCAATAACATTACACTGATGATAAGGAGTAAACAAAGCGAATTTAGCTAAGTAATGTACTACGCAGCTTGAAGGCTTTATAAACGTATAAACAAATTTTCTTAAGCAACATTTCATTCTGATTCGCTAATAACAATGTAACATTAAACAAACATGGGTTTCTAGAATATTTTCTTGGTAGCAAATTATCTCGCAGATCTCTATAAGCTGGACAACAAAGCAAGAAGTGTTTTTCATCCTCTTTAGCAGATTTACATAATGGACACATCATAGATTCTTCGTCAACATTTCTATAACGAAGTTTATGAGATAACATATCCGAAATTCCAAACCTTAACTTAGTTAACTGATTTGTTAAATGTCTATCAATATCAAGTAGCAAATATGCTTCACAGTCCCATGAAGATTGAAATGAACTGTAAAAGGAAAATCTGTCGCTAGTAAATACATGATCCTCCCACCCTTGCCATCTTTTTCTTCTAAACGTAATAGCATTTTGTAGGCTTTGTGTGGTAATCTACTATCATTCATGCTTAAGATTTTCAGCCAATATTTAATGCATCGTAAATGCGAATTAATGTATATAGGATATCGTCCAGTGTCCCCATAAACAAGGTCGTTTGGCGTTCTAGGCTGAACCCCTAAACATTTCTTTAAAGCAAATAAATGAACATTTTCTATTAATATTACAGACTTACCCAAACCCCACAACTCAGCACCATATTGAACAATTGGCTGAACTTGGGCGTCAAACAATTTGAGAAATACTGACAAAGAGTTATTCTTAAGCATGTATAATTTCTTCAGAATACACAATAAAGCACGCTTACCTCTACTTGCAAGGTCCTGACACGCTGCTGAGGAACTAAGACGAGTAGTAAAAAAGATACCAAGATATTTATAACAATTCACAATCTCCATTTCCCTTCCATTCAAAAACCACCTTTCCCTGGACGATAAATACCCCCCCCCCTTTCTAAACACTACAATGCTACTTTTTTCATATTAATTTTTAGTTGTAACTTGTTTGCCATAGCATTAAGATTATTTATCTGGGTTTGGAGGCCAACTGGTGTTTCAGACAATAAAGCTATATCATCGGCAAGTAACAACATAAATAATTATAGAATGTCAGGCGATAACACTGCACCGTGTCTACCCTTATCGATAATTTCTTGGGCTAGTTCGTTTATAAACAATGAAAACAGCACAGGGCTGCATGCGTCACCTTGTTTCACACCCTGAGTACATAAGACATAATCTGTAAATTCATTGCCAGATCTTATTTTAGCTTTAACATTAGAATACATACTTTTAACACATTGAAATAACTTACCTTTAATACCGTTCTTTTTTTAGAACAGGCCAGAGCAGTTTCCTTGAAATAGAGTCAAAAGCTTGAGAGAGAGAGAGAGAGAGAGAGAGAGAGAGAGAGAGAGAGAGAGATACGGATACGGATACGGATACGGATATTTAATCAATCAAGGCCATAGCCCCTTATGAGGGGGTGATACAATATAACATAGTCAGGCATAATCAGACATAATAAATAATAAGTACACACAAAGCAAAACATAAGCATAACATGTGGGAATCATCAACCTCTAACTGCATAAGGTAGACCTGATTTTAAAGGCTTTATACAAATATACTGCAAACATTTTAACAACTTGTTCATTGGTTGACGACATTAACATTCCTAATCTAAATAAAGACGGTTGGCTGTAATACTTCCGAGGTATTAACTGAAACCTGAGATCACTCAATACAGGACAAGAAAAAACAAAATGAATTTCATTTTCTGAGGCACATTTACATAATGGACAAATAAGGTCTCTCTCAACATGACGTCTATAACGGTAGTAATGTATCAGTAGGTCAGAAACTCCAAATCTGAATCTAGTCATAATAAATTTTAAATGTTTGTCAATATTCATAGATAAGTAAGTCGGAACACAATGATTCACATTAATTTGCCTAAACAAGTCAAATCTATTACTATTATCAATTCGGCTAGACCATTCCTGCCACTGACAATCAATCATCCTAGCACGTAGCACACACTTAAAACTATTGATATCTTCTACCCCTTGATTAAGCCAAACATAACCAAATCCTAGTTCATAAAGTTTACATTTCACTTTAGACACCCAATTAATTTTACCTCTCATATCTAAAATGTACACCATATTATATGCCTTCTTTGGAAGTCTTGAATCTTCCATTCTAAGAATTTTAAACCAATAAGAAAAACATTTACAAGCAGAATTAACAGTTATAGGGTATCGGTTAATTTCACCATAAAGTAGGTCATTCAAGAGAGAGAGAGAGAGAGAGAGAGAGAGAGAGAGAGAGAGAGAGAGAGAGAGAGAGAGAGATGTCTTCTACATCAAGTGGCATGCGTTCACTCTGGGTGTAGACATTTTTGAAAAAAATGAATAATTCTGGAAAACCCAAGTGATCAGTAGACCATCATTTCAAAAATATATTAACAATACTTGCTATAAAAAAAACAACCCACCATATTATGTCTCACTCCTGTTTACAAACAGTGTGTCTGCATATGCCTTCAAAGATTCGGAGGCAAAGAATGTGTGTGTGTGCATGCGCGCGCGTGCGCGTGCGTGTGTGTGTTTGTCTGTGTGACTGTATGCCTGTCTATCTGTCTGTGTCTGTGGATGCCAGTCTATCGTTTCAAAAATACCAACACCCAGAGAGTAGAGTAAGCAGCTTAGCTATCTGTATAGCTATTCTGGAGAACTGTGCTTCAATGTTTTACTTAATTAAGTGGAGATGCCTTGCCCAGGGTACATACATGCACCTCCTGTGTGTGTGTGTGTGTGTGTGTGTGTGTGTGTGTGTGTGTGGTGTGCATGCTTGCTCGTGCGCGTGTGTGGTGTGTGTGTTTGTGTGTGCATGCTTGCGCGCGTATGGTGTGTGGTGTATGTGTGTGTGCATGCTTGCGCGCGTATGGTGTGTGGTGTATGTGTGTGTACATGCTTGCGCGTGCGCGCGCGCGCGCGCGCGCGTGTGTGTGTGTGTGTGTGTGTGTGTGTGTGTGTGTGTGTGTGTGTCGTGTCAAGTCAAGTCAAGTCCAGTCAAGTCAAAATGATCTTTATTGAGTGTGTGTATGTGTGTGTGTGCGCATGCTTGCGCGCGTGTGTGTGTGCAGGTAACCTGATCTCCTCTGCAGTGCTGCAGAGCGGGGTGGGGGAGGGGGACCGGTCCCGGGTGCTGGCCCACCAGTGCGGCAGGGATGACTGCCCCATGGCCCACAACGCCACGGACTTTGAGGAGCCCCCCGGGCGCCTCGTCAACACGCTGCTCGGGGTCTTCGTCTCCTTCAACGTCATAGGTGATCTGGGGGTACCGCATGAGGATGAGGATGTTGATGATGATGGGGAGGAGGAAGAGGAGGGGGAGGAGGAGGAGAGATATATGATGATGATGATGATGATGATGGGGGGGGGGGAGGAGAAGAGGAGCAGGAGGGGGAGTAGGAGGAGATAGATGATGATGATAATGATGGGGAGGAGGAGGAGCAGGAGGGGGAGTAGGATGAGGATAGAAGATGATGGAGGAGGAGGAGGAGAAAGGGGAGTAGGAGGAGAAATATGATGATGATGATGTTGATCTCTTTCAACGTCATATATGATTGGGTGATGGTAAGGATGATGATGATGGTGATGATGACGATGATGATGAGGAGTTGGAGATGTTGATGATGATGAGGAGGAGGAGATGATGATGAAGAGGAGGAGGACGATGATGATGATGATAAGGAGGAGGAGGAGTAGTAGTAGGAGGGGGTGATGATGATGATGATGATGAGGAGGACGATGATGATGATAAGGAGGAGGAGGAATAGTAGTAGGAGGAGGTGATGATGATGAGGAGGTGATGATTAAGAGGAGGACGATGATGATGATAAGGAGGATGAGGTGATGAGGAGAATGAGGTGGTGATGATGATGATGATGAGGAGGTGATGATGATGAGGAGGAGGAGGAGGAGATGATGATGATGATGATGATCTCTTTCAACGTCATAGGTGACTGGTTGATGATAATGATGATAACGACGACGACGTCGATGATGATGACGGTGAAGGTGGTGGTTGTGATGAAGAAGAAGACGCTGATGAGGCCAAATGGTGGAGGTGGTGATGGTGGTGCTTTAAGGGTCAGCCACACGTCCATTAAAATCGCACGACTGTACGATACGATTCGATCACGTGGTCTCGAAGAACAAATGTGATTCGCGCTTCGAGACCTCGCGATCGAATCGTATCGTACAGTCTTGCGATTGTAGTGGACGTGTGGCTGGCCCTTTAGGGAAGGATGACGACGACAATAATTAAAGCGATTAATGTTCATGAGGAGATTGGTGATGACGACGACGACCACAGCGACAACGACGACAACAATGAAAATGATGACGTGATGATGATGATGATGATGCTGATGATGATGACGACAGGCTTGCTGACGATAATAATGTGAATGATGATGGTCACGACAACAGACGACCTACTTCTTCGTCATAACGCTGCCCAGGAGTAAGAATAACTGATTTTCAATAACTAAAATGTGAATGATGATGACGATGATGATGATGACGACGACAGGCTTGCTGACGACCTACTTCTTCGTCATACTGCTGCTCAGGAGTAAGCATAACTGACTTTCAATAACTAAAATGTGAATGATGATGACGATGATGATGATGACGACGACAGGCTTGCTGACGACCTACTTCTTCGTCATACTGCTGCTCAGGAGTAAGAATAACTGACTTTCAATAACTAAAATGTGAATGATGATGACGATGATGATGATGACGACGACAGGCTTGCTGACGACCTACTTCTTCGTCATACTGCTGCTCAGGAGTAAGAATAACTGACTTTCAATAACTAAATGTGAATGATGACGATGATGATGATGACGACGACAGGCTTGCAGACGACCTACTTCTTCGTCATACTGCTGCTCAGGAGTAAGCATAACTGATTTTCAATAACTAAATGTGAATGATGATGATGATGATGATGATGACGACAGGCTTGCTGACGATCTACTTCTTCGTCATACTGCTGCTCAGGAGTAAGCATAACTGATTTTCAATAACTAAATGTGAATGATGATGATGATGATGATGATGATGATGATGATGATGACGACGACAGGCTTGCTGACGACCTACTTCTTCTTCATAACGCTGCCCAGGAGTAAGAATAACTGATTTTCAATAACTAAATGTGAATGAAGATGATGATGATGATGATGATGACGACAGGCTTCTTCGTCATGCCGCTACACAGGAGTAACAGCTACTGATCTGTAATGACGATTATAATGTGAATGATGATGATGATGATGATGATGACAGGCTTGCTGACAACCTACTTCTTCGTCATACTGCTGCTGATTTGTAATGACGATTATAATGTGAATGATGATGATGATGATAATGACGACGATGATGATGATGATGATGATGATGATGACGACGACGTCGACGACAGCCTTGCTGACGACCTACTTCGTCATACCGCTACTGATTTGCAATGACGATTATAATGTGAATGACGACGACGATGATGATGATGATGATAATGACGATGACGATGGTGATGATGATGATGGTGATGATGATGACGACGATGATGATGATGATAACGTCGATGACAGGCTTGCTGACGACCTACTTCGCCATACCGCTACTGATTTGCAATGACGATTATAATGTGAATGTCGATGATGATGATGGTGATGATGATGATGACGTCGACGACAGGCTTGCTGACGACCTACTTCTTCGTCATACCGCTGCCCAGGAGCAAGTGGAGCGTGGAGACGTCGACCAAGGAGACGGTGACGTCATTTTTCGTGACGTTGCGACGGACGGCCATCGGCCTGCTCGTGCCCTTGTTCATCTTCCAAGGCA
>CM065700.1:28985844-29040793 GCA_017654935.2 Phymorhynchus buccinoides | reverse complement strand
TCCAAGAATCTTAAAAACGTACAAAACCTGAAAACAAAAAAAATGTAGTGTTTTTTTTTGCCCCACATGGCCGAAAGGCCAAAGAGGGCGTAAAACATTATTTTCTCTCTCTCTGTAGTACAATTCATAACATGACACTTCCATCATTATACCCTATAGCACATAAGTCCACACAGTGCTGGAAACGTGGAGCCACGCTACTCTCATTTTATCGGATCACAGGTTAAAAAAAACCCAGTTTTTTCGTGTGTGTAATATTATGTTGTTTTTCATGCTAAGCAGTGGGGACCTACAGAGGTACTGAAGACGACGACAGACTTCACCCTCAAGACCAGATTGGCTTAATTAGACATGACCTGGGATTGCAGAAGAAGAAGTTTCTTATGCCACAGAAAGAATATCGAGAAAACCAAACCAAAACGAAAGAAGCACGATAACTTTTACATCAACGTAAGTATCAATGCACTGTGCAGGTGCATCAACAAATATCAATGCACTGTGCAGGTGCATCAACAAGTATCAATGCACTGTGCAGGTGCATCAACAAATATCAATGCACTGTGCAGGTGCATCAACAAGTATCAATGCACTTCTACAGGTGCCTCACTCACAAACGTACACCCTAAATTCTGTATCATATTTCTCTTGTAACCATCAATCATACACTATACAATAATACACAATCTTAGATGAAGTAATACAATACTAATAATAATAGTCATATTCATAATGCCAAGACCAGTGCATCTTTATATAATTACCGTATTTTACGGACTATAAGACGCACCGGATTATAAGGCGCACCCCCCAAATTTGACTCAAAATTCAGATTTTGTTACTCTATTTCCTTACTATATTATCACTCACATTATAAGGCACAGGGGTCTCAGTCTGGGGAACAAAAACTATCGCCTTATAGTCCGTAAAATACGGTATACCATCACAGTTAGATTCCGACATAGCATAGTACATCACACCCCAGTTAAAGTGATGCAAGTATGTACACTTAGGGTCTGTGCATATTAGATCCGCAAGGTCTGTACGGAAACCCCATTCACTTATTATAAGAGATAAGCGGATGGGATTGCTGATGAATTTCCGCATCCGCTTATTTCTTATATAAGCGAACGGGGTTTCCGTACGGAACTTGCTGATTGCGGTATCGAACGTGCTATAGAATCGTCCACAGCTGCTTGTTGGTAGCACGCTTAACCAAAGACTGTACAGGGGAAGATAAACATCCGGTCTCTTTTCCCTATATGAGTAGTGAGGACAGAAACACTGGTTATGTCCCTTCGAAACGTGACACATTTTACACATCGATAGGCCAGTTGAATTCTCCGTTCAAGTTCCAGTCGAGTTTTTCGATAGCCTCCACTGTGAATAGTGTACACGTCCGCTTTAACGATAACTCTATCAGCCCGGTTCGCCGAGCTTTTAAGTAATCCATCTTACCCTTTTTAGAATAGGGGAAGACAGGGTAAAAAGCGCATGGGCGGGTAAGAAGCCCACCCCAATTATCTCATGAAATGAAGCAAATTTCAGTCTCATTTTGCCCATGAGACGAGCGTTAATGTCTAGCATTCGTCTCATGGGCAAATTTGACTGAAATTTTCTTTATTTCATGAGATAATTTGGGGTGGGCTTCTTACCCGCCCATGCGCTTTTTACCCCGTCTTCCCCTATCTTTGGCTTAACTCTTCTAAGGCCGTGTAGTTTTTGACGTTCTTGGTTGTCCGACAAGAGGGTAGTAACCATTTTTTTCCGAGTGCGCATGTGTTGCCTTAATTAACCCTTTCACCACCAAAGTCGCATTTTAGCACCAAATTGATTTAACACCTCTGTCACTAAAAGGCATCAAATTGGGGTCTATTATCCCCAAAACCCTATTGTCTTAGTTTGGGGAAGTAAGGATAGACCTTATTTTACATATATGCCACAGAAGAATCCCCAACACTGACGATGGGTTTTGTTCTCTACCCAGGTAAATTTAATGGGAATTCTTGCCTGAGATATGGCTGGCGGTGAAAGGGTTAACGCTTGACGGAAAGGAATCAGAGACATGAGCTCTGAAAAAAGACAAAACCCGCACGACAGGCAGTGAACTTTGCATTTGATGGGAGTGAAGTGTGATGTTACTGGGCGAATGTATTCACCCATGGTGCCAGAACACCCCCCGTGGGGATACCGGGGGGTCTTGTATAAATAGTTCCCCCACCTTCTGGAAGTTCTGGGCTTGTAACTTCCTCTAATCTGTCACTCTCTTTGACTCTGCCTTTTTTCCCTTTGCTTACTGTCATCTACTGTCTTTCTGCCTTACCCGGGTCCATTCTCCTGCCTTTTTTTTTCCCCACGAAACACTTTCAAAAACATTTCTTCCAGCCGAAGTCGGACTTGCTGGGCCTAACTATTTCTTAGTTAGGCGCGTAACGGCAGCATGACGCATCTACGCTCATAATTGACGGGAAACTGTCTGAGCGATCGAAGAAGAAGAAGAAGAAGAAGGCGCCAGAACTAGTAGAGTTAAACTGTGGAAAATATTAACCCTTTCACCGCCAGCCATATTTCAACCACAAAATTTCCATTCAAATTCACCTGGGTAGAGAACAAAATCCATCTGCAGTATTGGGGATTCTTCTGTGACATTATATAAAATAAGGTCTATCCTTACTTCCCAAAACTAAGAGAATAGGGTCTTTGGATAATAGACCCCAATTCGATGCCTTTTAGTGACATAGGCGTTAAATCACTGTGGTGCTAAAATGCGACTTTGGCGGCGAAAGGGTTAAAAGACGGGCGCAGGAAGGAATGAAGAAGCTTGAAGAACGAAGAAGAAAAACAAAAATGCAGTTAACAATGAGAAGAAGTCAGGTTGATGGACAATAGAATGTCGGAGGTTGTGTGCCAGGGCCTGTATTCACATTGAGATAGTACGAGACTTACCATCACCATATCTTAACAGTCCTTCTGGAGTAATAGGATTTAAAAGGATTTTAGAAGGCCTTCTGAGATGTCATGACCATAAGTCTCATACTATCTCACTGTGAATACGGGCCCAGAATTCTATTTCATGGGGGAGCAAAATGACGGAACTGTGGAGTGAAAGGGTGAAAAGGGGACGTGTAAGAATACGCTACATTAATTATGATCTTCGTTCGTGAAGCCAAGCCAAGAAATACTAACAATAACATAAAAACAACATAGGAGTGCAGAAGAGCTTCAATACAACAGCTCCCACTAAACATTCTAGTGGTACTATTATTTCATTTTTCTTCTGAGGTAGACAAACAGCTGAGAACCTTCGAAACAAGCTAACCCCAAATAATCTACCATATTTTACGGACTATAAAGAATTGTATTCATTTTCATTCAGACTGAGACCCCCGAGTCTTAAAAAATGACTAAGAGTAAGACTATAGACAGTATAGTAAGAAACCATAATAAAATCAGAATTTTGTGTAAAATTTGGGGGGTGCGCCTTTTTTATATAGTCATAGTAAGGTGCGCCTTATAGTCCGTAAAATAAGGTAGTCGCATACTCATGAAAAAAAGCTTGTACATACATACTTTCCCAATAGGTATTAGCGACGGGACAGGGATTTTCCCAGTGAAAATTCAATGATATAAATAAAGCATATCCAACTCCTCTTTTCCATCGATGTAATGCTGTTTACTACCCTAGTAGACCAGGTGATAAATGCAAGAATGGCATAATCTAACAGACTCTCTTCAAAATCTAAGCATAAAAATTGCGCTTTAAAAAACGCACACACAAATCTTGAATTAAAAAAAAAAGGGGGGGAGAATTTTGATTAAAAAGATTAAATTAGCATTCCATCATTAGTAGAATGTACATCACGATATTTACAATTATCAGAAGAACAAAACAATGCTACTTATTTATAATTAATTATTTGCTTCCGTATTCAATGCTGAATTTGTGTATGCATAGGCTTGTGCATAATCATCTGTACCATTTTGTTTTCCCTACAGCATACGCCAGGCATCAGAATACTCCAGAGTCCAATCCGCGGACGAACAACACTCGCCATGACTCGGAGTCGACATCGAGTCGGACCCCACAAAACTCTAGTCCGTAGTCGGCATCATTGCGATCATTCGCTACCCGATTTCTCGCGGAAAAGTTCAAAGTTCTCACATCATCGTAGTCTCCCGCGATCATATCCTCTAAATCGACTCATTTAAAACCCAAATCACAATCACTGTCATCAAAACAAACTCTGAAACAGTGAAAGTAAGAGTCTAGAGAGCTCTAAACTCGGAAGAAAAAACAAACATGGCCACGATTTTTCGTTTCCGAAGGCGCAGTATGAAAACAAACCGTTTAAGAATACCATTTGAGAATAAGATCGCGCTGCCTCATGAAGTACAAACCGCGGCTGGCAGTGCCAAAACCGCGGCCAGTGGCTACCAAAACCGCGGAAATCTGCGGATCCGCGGGCCGTTCTGATGCCTGAATACACGTACCTCCCTCCCACCTTATTTCAAACTGTTTAGTGGTGTGTGTGTGTGTGTGTGTGTGTGTGTGTGTGTGTGTGTGAAGGGGTGGGAACTTAAAAAGGAAATTTTGAAAAAAGGGTGGGATATAAAAAAAAACATTTAAAAAAAAATCAAAACCAATGCCGAACCGGATAAACCAAATAAGCAGCGGAATATTTTCATTTGACTGATGGTCCCACGTTCGTCTCATTCCCATAACACTCTACATGCATTAAAAATTGTTGATAAATATTCGATCGTAAAGCGCTTTGGGCTCATTTGAGGTAAAATGCTATATAAATGAACTACTATTATTATTATAATTGATATGCCCAGATTGAAAGGAAGCATAGCGCAAAGTGAAAAAAAATAGTCTTATCACTTTGAACTGCGCTGCATGTAATGTAGCCAACACACAATTATGACTGATCCATCAACCACCCTAGCATTTCGATTACATGGATTTGAAACCAGATTAAGCATGGTGATGATAGGCTGAATGCGTTGAAAAACAATTGAAAATTAAAAAAAATGTTGAATGCATGATTGATTACAAAAAAAATAATATAAAAAAAGTTGAATTTGTTCTTTTCTGGGAAAATGCAATCCCACTTTCACACTCACGCATATGTGGTGAGAATGTTAAATTTATAATTAAACACAGAACACCGGAATGTTAATATATGCAAATAAATGTCTCATATTTTCAATACCATTTGTGAGCACGTGCTGTGCTGTATCCAACGCATTCCTTTTTCTTTTCACCTACAGGCAAAAGAACAAATGCACACATACACACATACACAGGTTAAGCACACACATGAACATGCACACACAAACAGTCACGCACACGCACACACACACTTTTAGAACAAATAAACTTAAGACAGACAAATTAATATAAACAGCATATTTATTGATGTCTATGTTTAGCACTGGACAATGGGTTGAGCCCGAAACGTCGCGACTTGTTTTGTTTCTGTGATTAAAACTTTTGCTTGGGGTTTCAATTTCGACTTTATTTTAACCCTTTCACTGCCAAAGTCGCATTTTAGCACCACAGTGATTTAACACCATATGTCACTAAAAGGCATCAAATTGGGGTCTATTATCCAAAGACCCTATTGTCATAGTTCTGGGAAGTAAGGACAGACCTTATTTTATGTATGTCACAGAACAATCCCCAATACTGCAGATGGATTTTGTTCTCTACCCAGGTAAATTTAATGGACATTTTTGGCTGGCGGTGAAAGGGTTAATTTGTTGTAAACAGCATAGTACAGTAGAACTTAAACATACAATATGCATATGGTATTAGCTATATATTTTGATTGATTAATCACATTTTGAACATTCATCTTCATTTAAAATCATACAAAAACAACACAGTATATACATATCTTCAACAATGGGATTAATACATGTAATAATACTTAAAGACACACCATGTCACGGGTCAAAATCACGGTTTTTCACGTGTTTTCCCTCTTATAGCTGGTAAGAAATCTTAAAAAATCTTCCTAGCATAAGAGGGAATGTGACACGTGATGTGGGGGGTCTTTAATTTTTATACAAAGCTAAAACAAATCTGTATAGACATTCAAAAACAACAACACCATATTAAACAGAGCGAAATATTTCAGGTGCACTCTTTAACCATTTCACCGCCAATGTCGCATTTTTGCACCACAATGATTTAACACCCATGTCACTAAAAGGCATCAAATCAGGGTCTGTTATCCAAAGACCCTATTTTCTTAATTTTGGGAGGTAAGGATAGGCCTTACTTTAAATATGTCACAGAGGAATCCCCAATGTTACAGACAGATTTTTTTCTCTACCCAGGTAAGTTTAATGGACATTTTTTTGCTGAAAAATGGCTGGCGGACTGAAAGGGTCTGTAATGATCTGTGTGTGTGTGGACTGGTGTGTAAAAACAATTTGTGTGTGTGTGTGTGTGTGTGTGTGTGTGTGTCTGTGTGTGTGTGTGTGTCTGTGTGTGTGTGTTAAAACATCAACAACAAAACAACACCGATTTCTATTTAAATCGTGAACTAATCTTCTGCCTTTATTTTAAGGATAAGAAGCACTTTATCCGTCTAAATAGCTGGAAAAAACAAATGTGGTCCCAAATGATGCAAACCTATGAAACTGGATATTTTACCTGCGAGTTAAGGATTAGGATTAGGATTAGGATTTTGGGACTCAAAACATAGCCGTAAGGCTTTCCTGTCCCATCTTTCATTTTGTTTAATTATTTGTCTCGGTCTGTCGCACACTCAGTTTTTGTTAATATTATTCATCGTAATCGTACATAACTGCCTTATAGTCATTCCATTCGTCGAGAAGGTTTTTAAAAATGTTAGTATTCTGTGCTCTTTTCATGTTAGGTGGTAATTTATTCCACACAGGTGCAACTCTGTTAGTAAAATAAAATTTTCTATTGTTAGTCCTGCAATATTGAATAAATATTTTGTGGGTACTGTTCCTTGTTTTGTCATAATCTGATATTGTGAATAAGTCATGTACATTTAGGTCATCTACACTATTAAATATGCTATTAACATTTTGTTTGTCACCGGCCAGGAAGAATCTCCCTGGGGAACTGGTGAGCTGACGCTGAAGGACCTCTTTGTGGCTGAAGAAAGAGGTCCTGGAAGTGCCCTTGGAGTGAATGAAGGAAAAATGGTGTTTTCCGTCCTCAAAGTTAACCTCTGGAACAGACACATATGGGACATTTGTAGATACAAAGATGGAATGACTGGAGGCAATGCCTGGAGGCAGTGCAACACCAGTAAAGTCCCGAGTTTTTAACAATATAATGCCCTTGGAGTCGACGACGACGAAAATGGAGTTTTACGTCCTCTTGGTCTGAATCAGACACATATGGGACATTTGTAAATACAAATATGGTGGGAACAATACTGGAGGCAATGCCCGGAGGCAGTACGAAACCAGTCAAGTCCCGATTTTTAAAAAATTAATACAGATAGCTGTAGCGGTGACCACGCCTCGGTTAAACCTCATACGCAATGGCACCGCCACATTAAGCTGTGTATAATGCTGATAAGGCCCTTGGAGTCCCCAGCCCTGAGCCTGAATAAGGTGAGGGTTTGAGGCCGGACTGACACCACGACCCTCAAAGGAACCAGCCTGGGACTTCAACCTTCGTCCTGCCTTTTACCGTATTCTTCGGCTCATTAGGCGCTGATGTGTATAAGGCGAATAGGGCAATTTTCAAGAAAAATCTGACAAAATCCAAGTAAAAGGCGCCCTCGTTTATAAGGCGATACACACCTCACAACAGAATGTCGAAGTTTGAAGCCCGTACACGTCCTGTAAACGATCACTGATCGCCATTTTTGTTGTCGTAAACGAGAGTTGACTCACTTCTCAAATAATCGAAACTTCTGTTTTTGCGACTTCCGGTTGTTGATTTTGGCCAATTCTTTGCGGAAACTGGTGGAATTATGGCATTTTAAGCTCTACAACGATGCTTTTTACATCCAATGAAGGGTTGTGGCATCTGTTGGACGGTATCTCGGACGATAATAGGGATTTTTAAAGCATTTTAACGTGAGTATTCGTCATATCGGCGACTCGTTACCACTTTCGATGTTGTGACTCACAGTAGACTGTACTGAGTACGGCAATCGTTGCCTCTCTTCTCACGATTTTGTTCACTTATAGCCTGGCGCCCTCGTTTATTAGGCGCATAGGTCGAAATTGGAGAAAAAAAATATCGCCTTATAGTCCGAAAAATACGGTAGTTAAATAATTTGGACTAAAGAAAGAATCCAGTGGTGCAGAGACTAAAAGGAACTAAATTAATTTCTTATTTTCTCTCTCTCTCTCTCCCCCCCCCCCCCCTCTCTCTCTCTCTCGTTGTGTAGGTAGGTTGACTTCGTATTCGTCATGCTCGGGTTCACTCTCTTCGTCTCGCTGATTATCTTATGTTGCTGAGTCTGGAGATAGGCTTCGCGCGTGTGTCGGGCGCTAGCCTAGTTCACGTGTGTGCATGGGGGTGGGGGGTCAAGCGAACAATGCCAACTCTGCCTGCAGCCAACAATACACAGCACGAGAAAAGGAGCCTAGCTGCTCTACCAAAGACTAGGCCTACTGGGATGAAACAAGACAAGAAAGAAACATGGGCCTACAAGTGAAAAGAGCATGAGAGTGAGAGTGTGTGACTGCGAGTCTAATCTTGCTTGGGCCACTAGATTAATGCATGCATAAACCATGTCCATGTGTAAACGAATTTAAAAACAAACATTATGAAAGATTCCCCAATTCTGCTCCTTATCACGGGAAGTAGAAAAGCAGTGGAAACTGATCTCGATTTAAAAAAAAAAAAAAAAAAAAAAAAATCTTATTTCTCGCTTTAATTGTTTTTCTTAACGTAAAAGTTCGGCTCGTTCCTAAGGCGGTGTAATCCGCGGTTTGCATTATTCAGTAGTAGATTTTGCGCTTGTTTAACATTTCCCTTCAAAGCGCACTTAACTCCTTTATAATTCAGTCTAGTTATTGTTTCTTTGGGCACACCATCCTAGTGGTTCTGTCGAATGACGCTTTAGTCCTTCTCGAAGAAGAATCATGGGTTCGGGAGCTAGTCCTTAACCCTATGTTCAGGTGAGCTTTTCCTCGTTCTCACCCATCGGTTCAGGATTATAGCCCATGTGAT
Source organism: Phymorhynchus buccinoides (assembly GCA_017654935.2). Lineage (NCBI taxonomy): Eukaryota > Metazoa > Mollusca > Gastropoda > Neogastropoda > Raphitomidae > Phymorhynchus > Phymorhynchus buccinoides. The sequence goes on along the minus strand of CM065700.1, from coordinate 29,031,612 downwards.
TTGCCTTGTGGTTGACATGTACTCGGATTGAACCACTGTTGTTGTTAGTACGCCCCTTATTAGAGTATGGAAATCCTGTCTGGTGTCCCTTTTTGAGAAAACATGTTAGTTATTTTTCTGTTGAGAAAGTGATTTCCTTTGGTGATCGATCTTCATGTTTTGAAATTTGACTCATGGTGGGACGTGAATCAGTGTTCTAAGGTTTGTTTTAATGTACTCTTTCTTTGAGCGTTTGTGGTGTGAGTGTTCTGGGAGTCGGGTCCTCAATACTCTTAGTACCTCCTTTGAACCTATCCCACTCGTGTCGCCTAGCGTAAAACTACAGGGTCACGTGACATAATTAGATAAACAACAACAACAAAAGATAGGAAAAATAAATCGCTTTTTTTACAGCAGCATCAGAACCTTTTAAGTTTACTATTTAACAAGAATGAGAGTTACTGTATGCGATCCAGCACCACGAAAGGGACATTAAGTCGCAGGGCTAGGTTTCTCATAACAGGCCAGCAAAGTAAAACATCTAATTTTTGGTCAATTTTGAGTTATGGGTATTTTTGTGTTCTCTAACATCTCATCTTTCATATTTATAAAGGACAATATTTAATGTGGCCTCTAATTGGTCTTATAAGTGTTTTAAAACGAGTAGGTCAATGCATTTTCTTCAGCTAGACTAGACTTCAGATTGTGTTTTCTCAAAATGGCCGATGCGCACCCTACTACTAGTATGATTAGAAAAAGAATTGTCTGACGTTTTCAAATGTATCACTTTCTCAGAATGGTCAGTTTGACACTTAATGTCCCTTCTGTGGTGCTGGGTCACATATTTGTATCAGTAAACTGATCCCATAAATCCACCGGGGTAAATAACGGTATAAGGTATTGAGCAACAACAGTTTCGAGTAAAATGTTAATATCGGGAATTGAAAAGGAAACCAAAAGAATAACCCCAAAGCGCACATCACAAACATCGATTGATGAAATTGGAATTTAACCCTTTCACCGCCAAAGTCGCATTTTAGTACCTCAGTGAGTTAACACCTATGTCACTGAAAGGCATCAAATTGGGGTCTATTATCCAAAGACCCTATTGTCTTAGTTTTGGGAAGTAATGGTAGACATTTTATATGTCACAGAAGAATCCCCAATACTGCAGATGGATTTTGTTCTCTACCCAGGTAAATGTAATGGACATTTTGTAGCTGAAATATGGCTGGCGGTGAAAGGGTTAAATCATTTATGCAATGTGAAAAATACACATACATCTACACAAAAACAAGTAATTTTTTCGTGAAAATGTTAGCATTAGATTTTCATTTAGTGGAAATGCTTTCACTCCAATTAAATGTAAAAAAGGTTTTCCGAAGTGTCTTAAAGTTAAAGCAAAGGGCATGTTTTGCCTGTAAAATTCCAAAATGTCTGCCAGTATACTTTCTGTAGTAATTCACTAATCTAATATAAATTATTACTGTTAAGAAAGAAACAAAGGGAAAATAATAAAATGGGCTATGATTGGATGTGTGTACGTGTGTGTCAAGTCAAAAATACTTTATCACGTTAGGTGAAATGGTCAACCTATGGCAATATTTTTTCACGCCAGAGGGCAGTCAATGCACTAGGGGCTTATCACGCGATTTTCTTACTTGGGCGTAGTGAGAGAGAGAGAGAGTGATGGTAGGACCACTCACTGTCTCTCTCTCTTTCTTTATCCCCAACTAATAATATAGAGAGGATTAGCCCCACACGAGCGTCATGCCCTCTGGCGTGAGAAAAATCGCACTAAGTCTCTCATTACAGCGTGGTCTCGTACAAGCACAATACAAGCAAGGAAACACATTTGCATGCATTAAAAATGGAAACAAAACTAAGTGTGTGTGTGTGTGTGCGCATGCGCGTGAAACGTGTGTGTTTGTCAATTGTGTTTGTATGTGTGCCTGTGTGTGTGTGTGTGTAAGTACGTCTATGTATGTGTATTACCTCTAACGCTCCTACAGTCCTACTCCTAGCGAAACTTGGGCTGCTCAGACTTTGACAGCACATCACTGCTAATCCATCACCAACCTCACCCCTTTTTGCCCTCCGCTGGTATATAAGTTATATATTATAACATGCATTGTGCATCAGTTTACAACTCACATCACAGCTATAGATAACCAGCAAAGTGAAAGCAGGCAATTGTTCGTATTGATCGCACGATGGCTTGGAGTCAAAACGGACTATCTCTAGATAGTCCATTGACGTATTATTGGACTTATTGCAAAAACTAATAACTTGTGTCAAACAATGACTGCAGAAATATAAAAAGGGGGTTATGCTTTTTATATTTCTGCAGTCTTTTTTTGATGCAAGTTATTAGTTTTCGTAATAAGTTCAATGTCAATGGACTATCTAAAGATAGTCCGTTTTGACTCCAAGCCATCGATATTTAAAAATTAAATTACAAACCTTTGGATCAGCAAAGTGCTCGATCACACACACCTGTCCATTTCGCAAGATTCTGCACTCTTGTACGCAAACACTTCCCCCCCAACCTTCAAAATCTACACGAATCCTGCACATTAAAAAGAAACATTTCCGGAGTTCGTTATAAATAGAATAAATCAATAATAAGTCCCGGTAACTATTTACATACTAGGTCAGGTCAGGTCAGGTCAGGTCAGGTAGGACGACTAGGCCTCTCAAGCGTGCTTTCTCTTAAATTGTCATTTTTATATATTCAGTTGGCACAGCTTTAGTAGATTATCGGTCATACTGGTATTTTAATTGACTAAGTTTTGGGTCTTTGTCCAGGAGGTTTTTAAATTTGTTAGTATCAGGTGCAAGTTTTGTTTGAGCAGGAAATGCGTTCCAATAGTTACTGAAAAAGTGTCTCTATGCTACTATATGCGTTTGATATTAGCAGGGTCAAAACCCGAAGTAGAAAGGTCTGATTTCAATTTGCTATGAAATGATAAGGGTAATGTTGATGAGATTCAAACCCTTAAATTAAATGACTCAATAATTAAAAAAATTTAAACTCTCTTTTTGTATGGTTTTGTGGTATAATGATAAAGAAAGATCCAAGGAATATGATGTTTACTGATTAAAATTCATATCCTGCAAAAATTATTAAGTTTCTTAACATCTATTGCAAATGACCAGTCTAGACAGACAGGCACACACACACACAAAACTTTGATATGAAAACTTGCATCTTTTGGCTTAGATAGCAAAATAAAACGAGCAGGTACATTTAACCAAAACACAAACAAAAATACAAGATGTAATAAAGATTTAATATTCATCTTTTAATGGAGAAGACTAAACAGATAAGCATAGGGGAAAATCGAAAGGTAACAATCAAGACAATTGGAAATTCCGTAAAATGCGCACTCTAATCTGCTACTTTTTTCCTTAAACTTTTGCCCATGCGGCTTATACACAGATGCGGCTTGTCTGTGTGTTTTTTTCCAATTTTATATTCTCCAGACAATTTCTTTCAGCTTCCTTGTTGCTCTTAAAATTGGTTCTGACACTTAATATTAATAACACGTGTTTCAGAGCATTACATAATTAAATCATCATGTTGTGGCACCAGAATTTCTATTTTTATGTTGCTTTCAGTACATGTGTTGATTTTCTGTGGAAAGGCAGGCAATATCTACTGCTTTTTTTCTTTTCTTTGTCAACTTTTTTGTTTTAAATAAGTTTCTCTGCGGCTTATAAACAAACTGCTTACATGTAAACAAATACTTTTAAAAATCTGTAAATCAAAGAGATGCGGCTTATATACAGGTGACAGGGCTTCTGAAAGCGTACAGACTGTGCGTATTTACGCACTAGAGCTCTCAAATCCCCCCCTAGAATATCAGGCATGGGAATTGTCAGAGACAAAAAACTCTGAAAATCCCCCCCTCCTCATTTTTACAGCGTTAAAATATAATATTATCATAAAAATTGAAGTATTTAGTGACAAAAACTTTGCCCTAAACAAAATTTATCGCGGAAATCCACGAATTCGCGGACAATTCCCATGCCTGAATTGAAACTGTGTGAGATTTACCTTTTAAAATCTCATTTAGGGGGTGAGATGACGCATTAAAATGATGAAGCGTGCGTGAACACAACCGTTACTTATCAGTAAGTTAATGATGTTCTACGTGTTTCAATCGTCTGTTAGGCCTTTCTGCCACAAGCTGTCTAGGCTGGATCTAAAATTCTACTGGATCGCGCAGAAAGCCCAAATCGTTGAAAGCTCCTTGTGGGGTGGGGGATTTACAGCTTCTCCCATGTTTTCGCCTTTACCCCTTAAAATGTGCAACTGGGGGTGAAAATACCCGTTAACATTCTACATCGGGGGTGAACGTACCCCTTAAGGGCTTCGCACACTAGCGTCAAGATCTCGAGATCGCGGCGATTTTTTGCTGCAAGGCGCAGTTTGATGCGCCGCTTGCGTGTGAGAGATTCGCGGCGCGGCAGGATTTTTGATGCGTAGCTGCGCGATTTTGTGTTGCTCGAGAATAGATGCGGCTCTAATTTTGATGCTCAAGATCGCAGAGATCGTGAAACTAGCCAATCACAACGGACGGAAGGACCATAACTCTGATTGAAGAAAAAAAATACTGTTGTTTCTAAGAGGTTTGACGCTAGAGTAATCTTTCCTTGCTTTCCAAATAAGGAAGTTCGCGCGACAAGAGGCGAAGCGACAAGAGGCGAAGCGACAAGAGTCGTGTGTGAGAACACCACTGCCTCGCTACAATGTGTGCTGTGATGCAGGCGTCAACGCGTCAAGGCGTTGCTCTGAGAAACAATTGACGCCTGATGCTAGTGTGCGAAGCCCTTTAAGAGGGGAAAAGATCAGAAGCCCCGAGTGAGTCTCATAGTCCAGTTTTTACGGTAGGTGTCTTTTCTTCAGCTTTACCTACAGGCTAAGTAGCATTTAGAGAGAAGAAAAACAAACTCTGAACAGGTTTTTTTTAAGCTGTTTGTTAAGTGAGTGTAAGCAATCATAAACCTGACAAATATTCTGAAGTTTATAATCAATTCAGTATCCCTAGGTGTATCTTAATATAATTTACGTATATAACCGACCTCTAATTTAAAATTCATTTTTCCTGACTTTTTGGAAGTCTTAAAATAATCTAACTAACACAAATAGTGCACTCTGATTGGATGTATCACATTTTGAAAACTCATTCTGATCAACAGAAAACACACACACAAATACTATAATACATTCTCATATTTTTAAAAAGTACTCTCGTTTCATGAAGTTCAGTACAATGATCCTTAAATCTGGTGATCGTAATATATTCAGTAATAACCAAACAAAACAAACTTGATTCTAAAAATACAAGAAAAAGAATGATCATAACCAGTTTTAAGTCTTTGGCATGAGGGCATCCAAGCATAAAGTGATAAACACCCACACACACACACCAACACCAACTCTCTCTCTCTGCTTGTCTCTCTCCGTGGGTGAAAGTAAAACATTCCCTCAATCCTGAAATGACATGTTTCAATGTTCTCTGAATCTTCACAATCCTGAAGTGGCGACCACATTAAAAATACTTTCTAACGTGTGTGTGTGTCTGTGTATGCGGGATGGGTGGGGGTTGGTGTTAGAATTTGCCATATCGATCATCTTGTTTTAATCTGCCATCCATTTTGTTCAGAAATGCTTGATTTCATAAGACCGTGGTTCTGGATGACAAGACGGACAATCCTGATGACTCTTTCTATCAGCTTTTTCAATCCTGATTTCAGGAGCATGCCTGAACTTCTTTCACCCATGTCTCTCTCTCCCAATCTCTGTGTCTCTCTCTCTCTCTGTGTCTGTCTCTCTCTGTCTGTCTCTCTCTGTCTCTCTCTCTCTCTGTCTGTCTCTCTCTCTGTGTCTCTCTCTCAGTCTCTGTCTGTTTCTCTCTCTCTCTCTCTCTCTCTGTCTCTCTCTCTCTCTGTCTGTCACTCTCTCTCTCTCTGTCTCTGTGTCTCTCTCTCCAAATCAAGCTAGTCTGGAAAGGCTCGCTCTTGACAATCGGTTCAGTTCAAATGTCTTATTCTACCTTGGGTCTCCCCTCCCCCCCCCCCCCCCCCCCCTGCAACCAGTAACAGAACAGAAATCATAGTGGCCCAGCAAGGTGTAGACTGGCACAGAGGTAACGCGTTCGCCTTGTGTCAAGTAAACCCAAACTCGAACCTGGGGACAGGGGATTTTTCCTCTCATTTTGCACTAGGCCTTACGGTCTGAACGTGAAGTCTGAACGATCAGGCCTTACGGTCTGAAGGTGAACATCCGAATGAGACGATAAACCGAGGTCCCGTGTGCTCATGTAGGTCAAAATTTACTCCCCCCACCCTTTCCTTCCTCATCAGTCACACAAAAATTGCAAGCATAAATTTTGTTTGGGTGGCATGCCTCTGGCTGTGACACGCTCTCCAGGTGGGAGCAACCTGAATTTCACAGACGCCTCTGTGACTATAAAGAACCTAATAATAATACACAAACTAATAAAATCAACATAAAGAAAAACAAGCATAACACTGCGCATGCTGCAAGTCCGTTAACACAAACTCACAGGACTGCATATTAGCGTGTGTGCACGCTTGCACACAAACATGCACATACTCACGCACACACACACAAACACCACAAAAAAACCCACCAATATGCACTGGTTACGCACAAATTCGATCACAAACTGGACCCCCAAAAATGCTGATGCTAACTTTACACACCACGCTCCACGAATCTCAATTGATCACACACATTTTTTTGTGGACAAAGTAAGAGTTCTGATATAGTAACCTTCCTTCTCATAAACAGTAGCTGCATCCTCGGACAAATGAAACAGATCAGCTTTACGCCATATCACGTTCAAAACACTTCTTTTTAAACCCGAACCCAAATCCAGAGATTTCATTTACCGATAAAATTACCAGGAAAATGGTCAAGATTTTTAACATTAATTATCTTCCTTTCACACACAAAATGCTTCCTTCTAACTCTAAGTTGTCTCTCTTTACAAAAAACAAAGCAAGTTGTCCTCTAAAAAGCAAAGCCAAGTTGTTTCCCTTTATTAAACAAAGTCACGTTGTTTCCCAACATGGTCTCCCTTTACAAATCAAAGCCATGTTGTCTCCCTTTACAACACAAATGCACGATGTTTTTCTTATAAAATTAACCCAAGTTTCCTCCAGAGCAGCTGATTTCTTCAAAATTAATTTAGTAAGTCCTCATTATCGACATCTCTTTTTACAGACATACCAACAAGCCACAATTCTCTCCTAGAGTTGTCCGTTTCCCTCTGCTTTCAAACGAAGGAATAGTGATTATCGACATATCTTTTTACAGATGCAAGACGTAATTCTTTCCTAGAGTCGTCCCCCTCTTCTTTCAAACGAAGGAGCAGTTATCATCGACATCTTTTAAAAGACCAAAAGACCCGATTCTTTCCTTGCAGTCATTCTTTCCCCTCTTCAAATGAAGGAGTAGTGATTACCAACATCTCTTTCAACAGACCCAAAGCCATGGTTCTTTACAAGCACTAGTCCATTCTTTTCCCCCTCTTCTTTTAACGATGGAGTATAAATTTATATTATAAACATATCTTTTTACAGATCAAAAGTCATGATTTTTTTCCCCTAGCGTCGTTTATTTCCCCTCTTCCTAGTTATTATTGACATCTCTTTTCACAGACGTAAGACAAGATTCTTGCCTAAAGTCGTTCATTATCGACATCTCTTTTTACAGACATACCAGCAAGCCACAATTCTCTCCTAGAGTTGTCCGTTTCCCTCTGCTTTCAAATGAAGAAGTAGTGATTATCCATCTCTCTTTCAACAGACCAAAAGCCATGGTTCTTTCCAAGCACTAGGCATTCTTTCCCCTCTTCTTTTAAACGATGGGAGAAGTTATTATCGACATCTCTTTTTACAGACATAACACATGATTCGTTCCATAAAGTTGTTTGTCCGTTCCTCTCTGCTTTGATATGAAGGAGTGATTATCGACTAGCGCGGATCCATCTACATCTCTTTTTACAAACCAAAAGCCACGATTCTTTCCTAAAGTCGTCATTCGTTCCCCTCTTCAAACGAAGGACTGTACGGACATCTCTTTTTACCGACCAAAAGCCACAATTCTTTCCTAAAGTCGTCATTCGTTCCCCTCTTCAAATGAAGGAGTAGTTATTCTAGACTAGCACGTGTCTATCTACATCTCGTTTTACAGACCAAAAGCCACGATTCTTTCCTACAGTCTTTCTTCCCCCCCCTGACCCCCTCTTCAAACGAAGGAGTAGTGATTCTAGACAAGCGCGCATCAATCTACATCTCTTTTTACAAACCAAAACCCACGATTCTTTCCTAAAGTCTTTCTCCCCACCCACCCCACCCCGACCCCCTCTTCAAACGAAGGAGTAGTGATTCTAGATTAGCGCGTGTCTATCCACATCTCGTTTTACCGACCAAAAGCCACGATTCTTTCCTTCAGTCTTTCTCCCCCCCCTGACCCCCTCTTCAAACGAAGGAGTAGTGATTCTAGACAAGCGCGCATCAATCTACATCTCTTTTTACAAACCAAAACCCACGATTCTTTCCTAAAGTCTTTCTCCCCACCCACCCCACCCCGACCCCCTCTTCAAACGAAGGAGTAGTGATTCTAGATTAGCGCGTGTCTATCCACATCTCGTTTTACCGACCAAAAGCCACGATTCTTTCCTAAAGTCGTCATTCTTTCCCCTCTTCAAACGAAGGAGTAGCGATTCTAGACTAGCGCATGTCCATCCACATGTCTTTTTACAGTCTTTCTTTCCCCCCCCCGACCCACCCCCACCCCCTTCAAACGAAGGAGTAGTGATTGTCGACAGCGCGTGTCCCATGCTGCTGCTGGGCCCCCGCCGACTGCTCGCGCACCACATTCTCTATGGAAGAGGTCCGGGACCGGACCGACCCGCTGACAACCACAACGTCCCGGTTCTCTATCCCGTGCGAGGAACTGCGCGACCCTCCCCCACCTCCACCCGCCCCGCGGGACAGGTTCCGAGGAAGCGACGAGGGCGTGTGTGCCGTCGAGGCGGCCTCCATGGCGACGATGTAGTCGGTGAGCGTGACGTCGGAGGTGCCGCCGGACTCCAGGGGGATGGGGTGGGTGCGGAAGTGCTCCAGCATGTCGAAGATGGTCTCGAACCACAGGTGCTGCACCCGGCACTTGCGGTCGCTGTTGATGTTCATCCGCAAATGCTGCAAGAAGAAAACACTGTGCGTGATGATACCGCTAATGATGGAAACTGAACAAGAACAAAACACTGTGCGCGATGATACTGCTAATGATGAAGAACTGCCGGGGCAATGGGCAAGAACAAGAACAAAACACTGTGCGTGATGATACCGCTAATGATGGAGAACTGCCGGGGAATGGGCAATGGGCAAGAACTGCAAGAACAAAACACTGTGCGTGATGATACCGCTAATGATGGAGAACTGCTGGGCAATGGGCAAGAACAAGAAGAAAACACTGTGCGTGATGATACCGCTAATGATGCAAGAGAACTGCTGGGCTAATGATGGAGAATGGGCAAGAACAAGAAGAAAACACTGTGCGTGATGATACCGCTAATGATGGAGAACTGCCAATGGGGGCAATGGGCAAGAAGGCAAGAACAAAACACTGTGCGTGATGATACCGCTAATGATGGAGAACTGCCTAATGATGGAGAAGGGCAATGGGCAAGAACAAGAACAAAACACTGTGCGTGATGATACCGCTAATGATGGAGAACTGCCAGGGCAATGGGCAAGAACAAGAAGAAAACACTGTGCGTGATGATACCGCTAATGATGGAGAACTGCCGGGGCAATGGGCAAGAACAAGAACAAAACACTGTGCGTGATGATACCGCTAATGATGGAGAACTGCCAGGGCAATGGGCAAGAACAAGAACAAAACACTGTGCGTGATGATACCGCTAATGATGGAGAACTGCCAGGGCAATGGGCAAGAACAAGAAGAAAACACTGTGCGTGATGATACCGCTAATGATGGAGAACTGCCGGGGCAATGGGCAAGAACAAGAACAAAACACTGTGCGTGATGATACCGCTAATGATGGAGAACTGCTGGGGCAATGGGCAAGAACAAGAAGAAAACACTGTGCGTGATGATACCGCTAATGATGGAGAACTGCCGGGGCAATGGGCAAGAACAAGAACAAAACACTGTGCGTGATGATACCGCTAATGATGGAGAACTGCCAGGGCAGAACAAAACACTGTGCGCGATAGGCCTGATCGACCTATAAAATCACTTACTCGTAAACATTAGTGGCGGTACCATAGCCGATGAGGTTTAACCGAGGCGTGGTTACTGCTACACATATATGTATTGTTAAAAAAATCGGGACTTTACTGGTGTTGCACTGCCTCCGGGCATTGCCTCCAGTATTGTTCCCACCATCTTTGTATTTAAAAATGACCCACATGGTCGAAAGACCGCAGAGGGCGTAAAATCCTATTTCGCTCGTACTGTGCGTGATGATACTGCTATTGATGGAGAACTGCCCGGGGGGCAGTGGGTGGATGCCTCGTGCCTCCATAAGGGGAGCTGGACAACCCCACCTACTCCACGAGTCTCTCCCTGTTGGGATACAGGGGTGGGGGGTGGGGGGGGTGTCTTTTATAAAAATAGTTCCACCACCTTCTGGAAGTTCATGCTTCTAACTTCCTTTAATCTGCCACTCTCTTTGACTCTGCCTTTCCCCTTTGTTTTCTATCATATTATCTTTCTGACTTATTGGCCCATTCTCCTGCCTTTAAAAAAAAAAAGTCTTCCAAATAAATTTTCTACTTTGAGCTTCTCCAAAATCGGAATGTGTCTGCTGTATGCAGCGGGGAGACCAGTGAAAAACCGGACACATACATACCTTAACCATTATGGCCACATGGCCTGGGAACGCATAAGAAGATGGAGAACTTCAATGTAATGAGGTACAAAAGAGCATTTATAAAAGTTAAAACTCTATTCTAAAAGTCTCACCACAACTTGCAAGTAATTGTTACACTAATAATAGAAATCCAATAATTTTTCGCCAATATTTCCACCTGTTTACATATGGTATTGTTGTCATCCCAGTTTCTATCACTGACTACGTTTGTGTTTTGTTGTAGGATGTCTGGGTAAGTGTATGACTGACTGACTGCTTTCACGCCAGGTTCAAGAGGTATGACATCTCACTGCATGGATTAAACTATTACCATTGGCGAAAACATACACATCATTTTGAGGAATGAAAAAGTAAGAAAGCAAATGCGTATCGTAGTATCACAAATTTCGTTTCTCCTTAAAGACACCCTGGTCCTCTCAGAAAGTTGAAAAGACTGATTTTCACAGTAAAAGACTAATAGTAAAGCTGAGACTGTGGAAGACTGAGCTCCCTGCTTAAACCGGAAGTGGGCATGTATGGGAGTTGGGGTGATAAGACACATTAAATTTCTGTCTTCCAAGCTGATCTTGTACAAATATGCACTTGTAGTGGAATGGTAAGGATGATAGATAGACGACCTGTTTACCCCCTACACAAGTCTTGAGTAGTCTGGATAGCTGAAATGAGTAGTTTTGGTGCAAAATGTGTAGTTTTATTCACTCAACCATCAAATAATGTTAACTGAAAATGAGTAGGAATCAAGAATTAACCCTTTCACCGCCAGCCATCTTTGAGCCAACAATTTCCATTAAGCTTACTTGGCTACACAAAAGATTTCATCTGCAATATTGCTGGATTTCTCTGTGACACATTTAGTATAAGGTTAATCATTACTACCCAAAGTTAGGAACACAATATCATTGAATAATAGACACTCATTTCAAGAGTTTTAATGACATGGGTGCTAAATCATTGTGGTGCAAAAATGCGACATTGGCGGTGAAAGGGTTAAAGAGAATTATTCTCATTTTTGAAGAGTAGTAGAGGTACAAATTGAGAAGAATACTGCTGGAAAAGAGTAGAGTAAACAAGTCTGCTATGACCATCAAATAAAATGGCCATCAATCAGCCATTAACAGGCGAACAAGTTATTCATTTTCACCGAATCCCCCCCAAAAAAAAGTGTGTACCCTACCTTATAATATATTAACACACTATTCAAAATGCTAAAACGAACCTTGGCGCGGCCCTGAAAGTTGAAGGTCAAGACGTACTCCCCTGTGCGCGTCTCGCTTTTGCGTACCAGGAAGACGCCGTGCCCTGTGGGCCCCTGCTGCAGGACCAGCTGGGCGGCATCCGCCCTGGACAAGGTGCCGTGGAACCAGGGGTACTCCCTCAGGCGAGTGTCGATGGACCCGTCTTCCCCTGGGTCTTGCTCTGTAAGGTGATATCATTGTCGTCATAATAATGGACAAGGTGCATTTGAATCAGGGGAATCGATAGAGCCTTCTTGCCCTGGGTCTTGCTCTGTAAGGATGACAACAATATGGTGATGTCATTGTCGTCATAATAACGGACAAGCTGCTGTGAAACCGTGGGTACTCCCTCAGGCGAGTGTCGATGGAGCCTTCTTCCCCTGGGTCTTGCTCTGTGAGGATGACAACAATATGGTGATATCATCGACATGATCATCGTCATAATAATGGACAAGGTGCCGTGGAACCAGGGGTATTCCCTCAGGCGAGTGTCGATGGAGCCTTCTTCCCCTGGGTCTTGCTCTGTAAGGATGACAACAATATGGTGATATCATCGACATGATCGTCGTCATAATAACGGACAAGGTGCTGTGGAACCACAGGTACTCCCTCAGGTGAGTGTCGATGGAGCCTTCTTCCCCTGGGTCTTGCTCTGTAATTGTCGTCATCATCATCATCATCATCGTCATCATAAGAGACAGGGTGCATAGGAACTAGGGACACTCTCGCAGACGATACTGCACAGCCCAGAAGATGGGACAGCAACAACAACAAAAAAAAGTACACGAACAAAAAGTGTATACTGTATTTTTCGGACTATAAGGCGCACCTCTTTAAGGAGGCAGGGTCGCCCAGATTATCGTACCAAAATTGTTCAAAATCGTGACGGAAAACTATTCCATGTACAGGTGTGAAATTTGGTGAAAAGAGAGAGTAAATGCTGTACTTTAATATGGTATTAATGAATTGTCTTTAAAGAATAAGTAAGATACTAAAAAAATTAAATAACTGAAAAATGTGTAGTCGCGATATAGTGAAAAGTACCCTACAGTGTGAAACTCACCAAAAAAATAAAACAAAAGGTGGAGCTACAACACTTTGCATATATACAATATATAGAGAGGGCTATAGTATGAAGCACAGTCATTGTTCAAGAGCTTCAGGTTTGGCTATCATTGTATGATCAAAATCGGACTGAAATTTATCTGGAAATAGAACTTACACAACCACATAACTCTGTTGATAATAGACTTAGGCATCAGATTTTGCTTCATACTAGAGGACATATGATTAGGAGTATCTGTGCATAATTTCACACAAATCTGTCAGTAACTTTTGAAAATAAGTGGAAGACAGTACATGCAATGGCGTTTTTCACGTAACTTTTCGTATGAAAATCGTACCTAAAAATCTGATGAACAGAGTCAATGCCCCCCAGCCTGGTAGGGTTGACCTTCTCTTTGTGCTTGCTGTTCATCAGCACCAAGTCTTCTCCGCCTTCTAGCCTGACAGATCTGCTTTGAAGCCAGGTGGGCCTGTCGCTGAGCATTTTTGATGCGTTCCACATCAGCCTCTTCACAGTACTGGCGACATAACTTTTTCGGCAAAATGTCCATCTTCCTCAAAATAGCCATCAGGCTGCTACACCCATCATTGAAGATTGACACTGCCACACCCACAGCAGTTTCTACAGTCTCCAGTCCATGATTTTTGTGTTTTGAGCAGTACTTCCATATCATGCTGTTGAGGGATTCATTTTGATTTTGAGTGTACCCACTCAGACACTTGACGAGAAGTTTTTGAAAGGTTTATCTAATTCCACATTCTCTGCTACACAGTCTTCTTCACCATCACTATCACCATCTGGTTCAGTCCCATCAGAATCACTGCCATCACTACAGTCAAATATCACATTGTATATGTCATGCAGTTTTTGTTGTGATCGAGTGGGCGTGGCAGTGTCATCATTCGAACTAGAAGTACTAGGCAACAAAGGAGAAGCGAGACTGTTGTTGAAATTACCACTAGTCTCACCACTATTTCCACTCGTTTTTGGTTTATTTGTGTACTGATTTCCACCAAATTTGCGTTTCTTGGGCTTTGAAGGCCCATACTTACGATCACTGGGCATGTTTAGCAATATGCAGCAATACACACGATAAAATGCTCAAAAGTTCAATGAAAACCTGGCCCACATGCTTCGAGCGACGCCATTTTGTTTGAACAGAAGTAGGGAGTAGCTAATTGTACCGCTCTAACGGAGGGAGCGGTTATTATTTACTGGGAACACTGGACAGTGAGGAAAAGTAAATTTCAGTATTTTCAACGCCATTTTGAGCTTCTGAACGGGCACCCCTACCCTCTTTACAGGCAAATATATGGAAAACTAAGCCATTCTGAGCAAAATGATGCATAGGACATGAAAAAGGAATGCTTTCTGAAGAAAATGACACATCATGATGTCATATATCCAAAAAACGATGTTTCTCAAAATTCTGGGTGACCCTGCCTCCTTAAAGAAATTTTTTACACAAATTTGAGATTTAGTTACTATATTATTAGTCATAATATAAAGTGCAGAGGTCTTAGTTTGGGAAAAAAAAAAGCATCGCCTTATAGTAAAAAATATATGGTAGCGTTTTCTCTGTCTCACAAATCTGCTGTTCAGCCCAGAGGCCCAGAGTAACTATGGTTCTCCAAGAACAAATGTGATTGGCGCATCGAGATCACGTGATCGAATCGTATCGTACAGTCGTGCGGTTTTAGTGGACGTGTGACTGGCCCCTAAGGGAGGCCCATCCTGAGAATGACAGGTGCTCCAGATGCTGAGCTCACTTTCTCTCAGGTACATGCACAAACATACACACTCACTCATGCCTGCATGCACAGGCGCTTTGTAAAGCTTTGGAGAGAGCTGTTCACACACAAGCTAAAAATATACTAACACTTTCGCTCAAAAAACAAACAAAAAAACCCAACACTTAAGCCCAGAATAAGCTCCACTGAACCCCACTAAAGTGACTCAGCAACAGTGCAGTGTCTCCTCTGGTGGTTGCCTCCTGACGGCCTAACATAGATTCGCTCCCCTTGGACTGCTGGTTTCGAATTCTGCAACCTGGCAAACCAGGGTGTGGCTGTGAATTGGGACGGGGAATGAGCGGCTTGGGAGCAATGCTGCTACGGCCCAGAAGATGGGACAGCAACAAAAAAAAGAAGAAAAAAAAGGGAAGATGGACAGAAAGCGCATAACTAAGCGTGTCCCTCAGCCTCACCAAAGCTGCTGTCCAGCCCAGTAGCGGCCACATCGGGGTTGCTGCTGGTGTTGGTGTTGTGGCCAGGGGTCAGCGCATCCTGGGGGTGGTGGGAGTGCCCGGTGCTCCAGGGGCGGGAGGGCGCCGGGCGCGGGGGGAGGTCCGGCGTGCTGGTGCTGCCCAGGCTGCCCTGGGAGGAGCTGCGGCGTGCCGGCGCCATCTGGCTGGAATCTGCGCCAGGACGCCAACGTTAGAGTACAGTGGAGAACTTTAACTCAAAAGTACTGGACAACTCAATAAGTTGTGGGGTCCCAGCGTAATAATCTCTATATTGAAAAGTCTTTTTAACTCAAAATATTGGCTATCTCAAAATAAAATTTCAGTTCCTTCAAATTTGACTTAGGCGATTTTGTTTATACTGTACTTAACCCCTTCACTGCCCCCCCAAAAAAGAGAGAAATTATCTATAAAAAATTTTTTTATGATAAAATGTAAAAGAGACCTTTTACTTTTAGTTTTAGACTCACTCTGAATAAATGGTCTAGGGATATTATCTTTCTTGACTTGTCTAAACCAAAAAATAGCACTAGAACTATGACATCAAAAGTTATGACATCAACAATGACATCACACAGCCCATAGTAAATACAGGGCAGGCAGTGAAAGTGTATGTGTGTGTGTATGCATGTCTGTGTGTGTGTGTGCGTGTGTGTGTGTGCGTGTGCGTGTGTGTGTGTGTGTGTGTGCATGAGGGTGTGTGTGTGTGAGTTTGTGTGCATGTGTGCATGTACATGCATGCATGTGTGCATGTTTGTTTGTGTGGTACTCTGTGTGTGTGTGAAGTGTGTGTGTGTGTGTGTGTGTGTGTGTGTGTGTGTGTAGTACTCTGTGTGTTTGTGTGTGTGCATGTGTGTGTGTATTTTTTAAGCTAAATAATCAATGTAAGTAATCAACGCTAATCATGACATGTATTTAAGATGTACTGAAATACTGGGCAAGGCCCTTGAGACACCACAGCAATTCTGCAAATGTTCATCAGAAATATGATCAGTTCAGGAGTTAAGCAGGAACACACACGCGCACACGCACACACACACACACACACACACACAGAGAAACTCTTTGCAATTCCATAATACGTGTTTATAATGGATCATGGCACATACAGGATCTTTGTTATTGCTACTCTTTCAGTACTGTAACTGTCAGTTTTCATGTAATTCTGTTAGTATTATGTACTCCACTTTTCTCCAAACGACAAAGCTAACTATTTCAGTTCATATAATAGTTAAAAGTGCCTCAATGATAGTTATGTCACTCTGACTGGTAGTACACAGGAATCACTGACTAACAAATTCCTTGACGCATTTCCTTGGCTCCCAAGTAGAATATGTAATGCCATTACAATAAGTCATATGCGCAGTTTATCATGCAGGTTTCTTGCTTGCCTCTTTTTGTGATGTTAGGAGACAGCACTCACTTCTGAGTGACACACACACAGACAGACAGACAAACACACAGGCACCCGTTCCCATTCGCATGGGTGCAACTACACAAAATGAAAAAAACCCTGAAAGGCCGGGGTCCTGGGGTAATGTCCCCCCTACAGCTGAAGCAAGAATTGATTTATGAAGGTATCTTAGTTTGCTTTTTCCACAATTTATACAAAAAATACGTATCTCAAAGTGTTCGAAAAATACAGTAGACACACAAACATCTTGTTTGACCAATTAAAACCCCCCAGGAACTTCCTTTTCTGGTAACATTCAAAAACAGGAAATCCTTGTATACACTGTATACAAGGATTTCCTGTATAATACAGTGGAACCTCCCTTATAAGACCTCATTTTGGATGATTTTTGAAGGTCTTATAAAGGAGGGGTCTTATAAAGGATGTAATTTTTAATACAACAAAGGGCAATGTCTCAGAGAAGTAGGTCTTATATGGGAGGGAGTTTTATAATGGGAGGTCTTATAATGGAGGTTCCACTGAACCAGGAAAAGTTGCACCCATGCGATTCGGATTCCAACCAAGTAACTGTGAATACAAAAAGATAGATTTATGCCACAAGGTACTAAAAGTATGCGAGAGTCCAACAATGGAAGTGCACCTGCAGGTCCCCAGCCTTGTTACACAGTGGAACCTCCCTTATAAGACTCCCTCCCATATAAGACCTACTTCTCTGAGACATAGCCCTTCTTTGTAAGTATTAAAATCACCTCCCTTATAAGACCCCTCCCTTATAAGACCCCTCCCATATAAGACCTACTTCTCTGAGACATAGCCCTTCTTTGTAAGTATTAAAATCACCTCCCTTCTAAGACCCCTCCCTTATAAGACTCCCTCCCCATATAAGACCTACTTCTCTGAGACATTGCCCTTCTTTGTAAGTATTAAAATCACCTCCCTTATAAGACCCCTCCCTTATAAGACCCCTCCCTTATAAGACCCCTCCCTTATAAGACCCCTCCCTTATAAGACCCCTCCCTTATAAGACCCCTCCCTTATAAGACCCCTCCCTTATAAGACCCCTCCCTTATAAGACTTCATTTTGGATGTTTTTTGAAGGTCTTATAAGGGAGGTTCCACTGTACTTTCACAGGCACAGAAACTGAAACCAGCGAAAGAAAGAGTCAGAGACAGCTGCTTTGGCGCAGTACATCCGTCTTCCAGTCTTTTGTGCCACTGGTGTTAGTGGTCATAAAATCTACACACGTTTCATGCAATGAATCGGTGACATTGTGTAAAGGGGGCTAGCTGAGGAGGAAATGGTGTGCGTGTGCGTGTGCGTGCATGTGTGCGTGTGCGTGAGTGTGTGTGCATACTCTGTATGAATGTCACATGTGCATGTGTGTGTGTGCGTGTGCGCGCATTTGTGTGTGCATGCGAGTGCTTATGCGTTTTTTTGTATAAATGTGCGTCAGTACATGTATGCAACATGTGTGTGCTTGCCCTTTGCCTGTAGGTGAACTTTCACCGAAACTTTTGACCTGTATATCACTGTAAGTGGAGTTACATGCTTCTTCCTCTGATCCTGTTTAAAATTATCTGGGTTAAGCTTCATCACAAGGCTTAGTCCAAGTGTGAGCTGGACATTTTTTAATCATTAATATATTCCAGCTGCTCTCACAGTTTACTACTAGACATTGTACTTTGAGTGCCAACTCTCTAAGAAAAGATATAAAATGGTAGCTCCTGTAGCTGCTCCAGCTAGCATTATCTTATTATTTATCACTCACTCGAAAGAACCCAACGGCAATAAAAGGACTTTTCTTGGAATTCACTATTCAGTTTTCCAATCCAATCCATGCCATGGGCAATTTCCATGTCTGAACACTTTTCTTTACTCAATCAAGGACTATGACGGAAATGGGGGATGGGGGAAATGGGGGACAACCAGATACAAAAATTCACATTTAAGATTTTGTTTACGGAAGACAGAGCCAGGGCTCCCAGGGACCCCCATTTGGGGGTCTATGAAGCACTAAAATTATAAAGGACCCTCTAAAGGAATGTGCAGGGGGTCCCAGGGATGCACTAAAAAAATATATTTTTAGCATTCGCAATGCCACTGGGACCCTCTATCCCGCCTCTAGGACCCTCTATACTGTAAGTGAAGGAGTCCCTGGGACCCCTTGTTTTGCTGGATGATTGGGAGCCCTGAGAGCACTGACCTTTTCTCTCAATGGATCCAGAGGGAGCAGTAGGTAGCCGGGGCCGACTGCAAAACACAAGCCATGAATTGAATTTACATATTGCAGAAGTTTCCATAGGCACACAAACAATTCCTTATTAACTCATTCGCATTGGACCGATTTTGAATGATTTAAAAAAACCTCACAAATCACTCCAGCCATACACACAAACAAAACATACATAAACAAAAGGAGAAATGAAAGAAGATTACGTGTTTTTACTTCAGGTTTACCGTTTAGACATAGGGAAGTGGTAGATCAGACTTTATATAGACAATATATTTTAAAAAAACCCTCTATACAGTAATACACTGATTCGTTTCCCGACAACAAACCACTACAAAAGCAAAATCAGAAGCAAAATTCTGGTATAAGGGAGTAAAAACACGTAATCTTCTTTCATTTCTCCTTTTGTTTATGTATGAGCAAAACGAGTTTAGAAGTGACCAAGGTATGGTGTGCACACAGATTGACTTCCCTTGAAGCAAATGCATCAAACTGACAGCTATCTATTAATTCTGGACATGGCCGGAATGACTTGAATGAGTTAATGTTCGTACCGATTTGACTCTTTGAGCACAGCTGATTGCATTGCATCAATAGGTTTACACTAACATATAACACTATATATTATTATTACTATGCATTTCACAAGCCATACACATAACTATTGTACAGGTTTTCGCTTAAAGTTTCACAGGCTATAACTGATTTATTGGTGGTGATTAGTTTTTTTAGAAGATTGCATCAATAATCATTATATGACTGGAGGTAGGCTAAAACTTAACATGTACTCTGCATTTCACTCAAAGTATTGAGTGCTCTCATCTGGCTATCTATTGGCCACTGCAACTAGGGTTATTAACGCCCTTGACTGCGAGTTAAGCCCTTGTTGGTCAGTATCCAAAAGGGCATTCACTCTTGCAAAAGACAGCCATTTAGTGGCCTCAAATAGGGTTTTCGGCGAGTGTTATGTCCTTGTTTGGTCAGTACTCAAGCATCTACCAAGGGCATTCACTCTGGCAAAAGGTGGTCATTGCAGAGGCCAATAGCTGCTGCATTGTACCTTGCTTTGTGGCACAATTAAGATAACTACTTTGCACCTGTCACACTGTAAGTTTGCGTTCTTGCACGCTGGAACTGAAATTATGTTCTTTATAAATTTGAATGCACACACAGACAGACAGAAAGGGACACGCATACACTGTGATATACACACATTTTTATAAGAATAAGTAATGTTTTAAACAACTATCAAATTGCAAGCATTAGGTATTGAAATTTTAAAAAATCATAATAATCATGAATATTACAAAAACAGTGCTTCAAATTGTCAGGGGATCCAGGTCAATGACCTGTGTTGACCCCTCATTTTATGCAGCCAGGGGTCATACGACCCATGTCTACAACAGTTCAGTACTATAGTGGCCCTTTTTCTTTTTTAAATCAAAAATGACCCATCACTTTCTGAAATCAGAGGTCATCATGTAAGAGTCAACAACTCCCAAAATATCAATTTTCTATGTAGGGCATATTTATGTCTATTTTCATGCATTGTACCAGTATCCACAACATAAAAGACAATTTTGAATGATTTCTTTGTTTATTTGATCGTTTTCTAAATCAAGTCAATCAGAAACAAAGAGGCAAAATTGTATCTTCTTCTGCAAATGGTCTATTTCGAATGCCAAACTTCAAATAATTATAAAATAAAAACTAGACAAGGTAACTCAATTCGGTTTTCTGTGTATTAACAAGGAATCTTTGCTCCACCATGAAAAATTAAAATCTCAATTTATGCCAAAATTCCATTATGTCTGGTTTTCCCAAGCACTGTCACATATATTAAAAGAATCTGAAGCTCTGTATAATTTCTATAAATATAACAGAATCCACTTACACGGCTCCTTCTTCCGAGGACAGAGATTCCGGGGCGGGCGCGATGCACTGGTGGATGGCGTGGATCCACAGGCGGAGCTCCGTGGCGTCGCTCGCCTCCAGGACGTACTCCAAGGGGCCGCTACCCTTCAGCACCAGCGTGTTCTCCCGGTCGGGCATCTCCAGGGCGGTGGTCTCCCTCACCTCGCTGATCAGCATGCATAGCAGACCCGTGCGAGGCTTGACAGACTGGAGACAGTTAAAATTGAATACAGTGGAACCTCCCTCTTGAGCATCCAAAATGTGGTCTTATAGTTATACTACAGACTACAGGGGTCTTATACTACAGACAAACCTCTATTTTAAGACTTCCAAAATGTCCGGAAAAATCGGTCGTAAATTGGAGGGGTCGCATGACGGAGGTTTTCACTGGCAGCCGTAGAAAGAAAAAGTTCAGCACAGTTCATGCTCTCTTCTTCATGCACACATACAATGACATATTAAAACTGGATTTGGGTCTTTCCAACTCCATAGGATTGTACAATCGATGTATTACAGTTTCACTTCGCCGACTTCTGTTAATCACCTCCACTCTCGTCCAAAGTCAGTGGTTTTCTTTTTCAAAGTCAGTGGTTTTCGTGCTTTTCCTGCGCTTTCCGCCATCTTTTCTACAAGGGAAGCGACTCCGCTTTCAGGCCCTTGACCGTGGTTGTTTCCCTTTGCTCGAAGTCTATGCAGACGACAACAACGGTCGTAAAAACCAACAAAATGGCGGTTGTAAGTCGCGTTTTAGAGGAAGTCGTTTAATAGTAAAATGCATCCGTGCCAACAAATCCGGTCTCAAATGAGAGGTGGTCGCTTAACAGAGGGTCGTAAAATAGGGGTTTGTCTGTATAGGCAGAATAGCTAGAATAACTATAAGGGAGGTCATTTTAATACTTACAAAGAAGGGCAATGTCTCAGAGAAGTAGGTCTTATGGGGTCTTATAATGGGAAGTCTTCTGAGGTTCCACTGTACATAATTTTCTATTTATTTTTTTCCACACTGTGTATGTGTCTTTCTGAACATCTCTCTATTGACTTTTTTGGCGGCTTTATTTTACTCAAATGGCTTTTATCACTGGTTGACATTAGCCTGTAGTAGGGGCCAATAGTAAATGAGAGCTGTACAATAAATTATTTCCTACAATTTTAGAAAGTCGTGGTACAGTTTAGTCTCTTGTGGAAGACTATGACTCTCAAACGAGGGGAGTTGCACTTGCACTGGCTCTAGTGCTGCAGCCAAAGGGATGGGTTGATCTTTGGGGACCTTCCCCAATTCCAGCTGTCCTCAAATCTCTGTGGCTGAGAGAGAGGGGATGTACCCTGGGCAAGGCATCTCCACTATAAACAAATTATAGGGCAGCCCTTCGGAATGCATCTGCCCCCTCTGCTATCTGAACCGTCATGGTCGGAAAAGACCGACAGCAATCCATAAAAAAAAAGCAATAAGTAGTTCAACAGACCATGACAAACTCAAAGTTCAAACCATGACAAAATGTGATCACAATGTGCCTAGATGACAGTCTCAGTTTCATCTCAGTATCTATCTCTCTGGAATTGACTCTCTCTCTCTGTGAGTCTCTCTCTCTCTCTCTCTCTCTCTCTCTCTCTCTCACCATCACTGCATTAATAAGTGCCTGTCTTAACCCACCCACCCCCCTTTCCAAATGTGAAGGATTCTATACACAAATCATTTGATAGAAAACCCCTCTGACTGTATGTCAGCTGAGTGATATATGCAACTGTTCCCTACTTCTTGAAACTATGAAAACAAACTTTCACTTTTTTGTTATCATGAACTTTGTCATCATGTGAAGTTTTAAAATTGAGAGAAACTGGAAATAAAGATCATATTGTGCCACATAATTTTAATGCTTTTTTGATGTTTTTATTACAATGAGCAACACATGAACTAAACCAAGGACAATGAAAAGGAGGATTCTATGATATGGTGAACTTTCCACAGCAGTAAAACAACATGACACTTGTCATTGACACTGACACCAAGTCTACTCATCCGATCAAGCTTCATAACATAAGGGTGTCAGCCAGTCCTTGATTAGATTACAAAATAAAAATTCTTGAACTTGAACGAAGTCTGCTTGCCATTTGAGCAAAAGCATGCATTTTAAATGGAATAAAGGGGAAGGCATACACAATACAGTTTCAATAATTACTGTACAATGTACTTTTTGAAAATTGTGCAATGCTTTAAGTTTGACTAAATTTACAATACACTTACAGTGTTTCCCATAGGGGTGAAATGTGAGAGTCCCAGGGACTCCCTGTGCAAAATTTTAAGAGTCCTTTTCATATTTTTAAGAGTCCCCTAAGTATATGATAAAAAAAATGCTTTAACAAAAGCAAATACATGCTAAACACACATGCTACATACAGTGAACACACAGGCAAACACATACATGTGCATAACCCCTGGAAATGGAATAGGCTGACTACAGACAAAGAGAGAGAGAGGGGGGGGGGGGGGTCTTCCGCGGCCTCGGAGCATAATCAGAACTAAAAAGTTGTATCTGGCAAAACGAACGCCGAAACGAAGAAATAGCGGCATTGCACATTCGGTAAAGCTTTTCCGATCCAACTTTTTGAAGACCAAATAAAGTTCCAGCGTGACCTAGTCTTCTACGTTTAGCAGACGACAGAATCCTTGAAGTTGTTGACTGCTTTGACGAAAAATCAGATGACCGCCTGCCTGCTAAAACTATCCGTCAAAATCGAAGGATGAGTCAATGACCGATGACCGACGCCAAGAATGAACCCTGTTGTCTCGGTCTGTTGAAAAAAGTGTGCGTCCCATGGGACGCCCAGAGCTGAAATCAAAGAGTCCCTCCGTGATTTTTGTGCTTCAGGGACGCACATATGTGCGTTATGGGAAACACTGCACTTAACATGTGTGTACATGCATGCATTATATCTTCTCTTGCTAATGCATCATTTGCACATTATTTATATACATGTTTTTGTTTTTCTTAGTAACTTCTTCAGTTCTTGTCAATAATTTTGTCTTAATTTTAAATGAATTGAAATGGTGTATTTTGTTGTTTGTACTATGACACACATACATGTACACACACACACACACACACTCTCTCTCTCTCTCTCTCTCACACACACACACACACAGTGACAGAGAGAGAGAGGGGGGAAAGTAAGCATGTGCATGCCCACACAATCATGAAATACACACACTCACACACCTTTGGAGGTGAGTAAAATTCCAAAAGATACCCTCCAGTCGATTTCACAAGCACCAAGCGAGTCTTTTCCCATTTGGATCTGCCTTTCGAGTCCTCTCCTGACTGCAAAACATGGACAGTTCCTTCTCTTTTCACAAACCCTTCATTCCGGCTATTCATAAGCTTCCCTTTATGCTTCTTGTCCTTGTACTTAGTAGACGACTTTCTGTGATGATTATTATTATTGTTATGATGTGGTTGTGATGATTCGCTACAAGCCCCTGCGTTGTCCACATCATCGGATGGGTGTTTGAACAGTCTCGATTTGCGAATGTTTTTGAAGGAGAGTCGACGTAAAATCCCTTTCTCTTTCTGGGACTTGCTGCGACCTGGACTGACCCCTCGGTCTGCATGGTTCTCCTGCTGGTCAGCGTAGTCGTCGGTCTCTCCATTGTGAGGCCCTCTGCGAAGCTGCACGACCTCAGAAGCGGTCAAGTTGGTCGGTTCACGGTGGTTGGAGTTATTTACTTCCGCGAGTGATTCACCCGCAAACGACGATCGTTTGAGTTCGTAGTCGAAATGACGGAGAAAAAACTCGGTGAATTTCTTGGCATAGTCGTACGGATCTCGTGATCTTCCGATCGAAGGTGTGTTTCGATCGAAGGCTAAGAAATGTCGAACAAAATCTTGAGCTGAATTGGATGCATGTCGTTCGCAAAATTCGGTGGTGGCGATCAAACCCTCTCCTTCTCCGTTCACGATGATGGTGGCCATTGAGAAGTCGTCTGCTGTCACATGTTCTGCATTTTTCCACGGTTATGAATGATGAATGGAGGATGTCAACAACAACAAGTAACACTGAAGCACAACTGTGTTTTACACGGTGTCGGCGTCAAGTCATCGTTATCAATAATTAACATCCGTTTCTGTGTAGACCTTACTGAACAAATACAACGACGTGAGTGCGTAGCAGCCGACATGGGGATGTCTCGACTGTCTCTCCCACACAAACAACACTGCAAAATAAGCAGAATGATCACGCATGCGCGTTTCCTTTTCAGTTCCGCCTTCGCATTCCATTTCGACCACAGGATTTCGGAGAAGAAGAAAAAAAGAAAAGAAAGAAAGATCGACGGTTGGATGAACAGACTTGTTGAATAGGCAAGGCCTACATCTAAAATACTTGAGGACGGGAAAAAAAGAACTTAAAAACAGTTCCATTAAATTGATTAAGCTTATAAATGTCAGCAGTGCGTTTAAAACATTATGTTTAGCCAACGAAAAAAAAAAAAAGACTTCGCAAACAGACGACTCGTCTTCTGATGCCCTTTATCTCGGTCGCATACCTGCAGTAGGCGCAACACGCACGCGCGCGCGCACACACATAATAATTTGTGTGCGGGTGTAATAACAAGAGTGCACGTCATTGGCGCATGAAAGCAGGCAAAACAGACGTCAGTAAAATTAAAATAAAAACACTCCCTGAATTCCTTTTTTCGTAAAAAAATTAACATTCCCCTCACGCAGGAAAAAAGACTGCATTATAGATCTACCAAAGGATTAGTCTGTTCATCTAGAAAACACAGGACTACAGCTAACTTACACAAATGACAACAAATAAAGCCTATATTATTACATTATTGAAAGGTCACAGTATTTGTTGCTTACATATATAGTTGTTTCCATGCATTAATTTAGCGCGCGCACACACACACGCGCGCGCTCGCACATGCGTGTGCGCGCACACACATGCATGCATACAGACAGATGAAGCTACAGGCGGACATGTGTATGTGTGTGTGTGCGTGCGCGCATGTAGGCTATGTGTGTGTGTTTGTGTGTGTGTGAGAGAGAGAGAGAGAGAGAGAGAGAGAGAGAGAGAGAGAGAGAGAGAGAGAGAGAGAGAGAGAGAGAGAGAGAGAGAGAGAGAGAGAGAGAGAGAGAGAGAGAGAGAGAGACTGATCTTCACGAGTGAGAAAGATAGATACGGAGAGAGATAGGGAGGGCGGGGGGGGGGGGGGGGGGGGGGGGGGGGGGGGGAGGAGGGAGAGAGAGAGAGAGAGAGAGAGAGAGAGAGAGAGAGAGAGAGAGAGAGAGACAGACAGACAGACAGACAGGTAGACTGAAACAAACATGCCAACCAACTTGAAGACAGATTCAGGCAGACACACAAGCGATATGCCTATAAAAGACAAAAGACAGACCGACAGACAGACAAACACGTTGTTTCGGCAAAACATGCAGTGAATACCCCTTATATTGTAGGCCCTACACTTTTGCATTGTAACCGTTGTTAACAGTTGAAATCCGAACTTAGTACAGTCGACATTCTTTATTTATTTAAATTTGAAATGGGACCGGTTTCGGCCGGGTTTTTTGTGTGGGTTTTTTTTTTTTTTTTTTTTTGGGGGGGGCGCATACTGCACGTTCGGCCGGGTTTTTTGTGTGTTTTTTGTTTGGGGGGGGGGGGGGGTGCAGACAATGTAATGAATACCCTTTATTGAACAGTTTGCATATAAACAGTTATTGCAGCTTGAAATATGAATACATTCTGTCCATTTTTATTTGAAATGTGACCGTTTTAACCGGGGTGGGTTGCCAGTTTTTTGGGGGGTGCAAAAATGCAGTGAATACTCTTTATATTGTACATTTTGCATAGAAACAGTTGTTGCAACTTAAAATGTGAACACATTCTGTCCAGACATTTTTTAATTTATTTAACTTTGAAATTTGACCGTTTTAACCGTTTTGGCCGTTTTCTGTGGGTTTTTTTTTGGGGGGGTGCAAAAATGCAGTGAATACTACATTTTGCATAGAAACAGTTGTTGCAACTTGCAATATGAACACATTCTGTCCAGACATTAATTGTTATTTTTTTAGATTTGAAATTTGACCGTTTTGGGCCGTTTCTTTGGGGTAACAATACAGTGAATACCCTTTATTTTGCATATTTTGTATCATAAACACTTGTTGCAACTTGAGATATGAACACATTCTGTCCAGATATTTTAAAAAATATTTAAAATTGAAAAAGAGAAAATTAGAGTCGATCCATCAGATATATGCAGAAACAGTCAGTGTCCGATTCCTGAGAAGAAAAAAAAGTTATCTTGCCGCCGGCTCTTGGACAATGACTCAAGTAGGCTAAATCAATATTTATTTTAATGGCAGACACTTATGGATTCCCGTCAGTAGACATAGTTTTACATTTAATTTTGTTTTTAACAATAATTTGTTTTCAAAGAATTGAACCGTACTCCGGGTATGAATGAAGATGATGAAGTAATGTCAGTGTTTGTTTGGTGATAAGCCTACACTACTTTAATTTTCACTACTCGGAATCTGCATGTGCGTATGCATACGAGTAACCGGACCTGTGTGTGTGTGCGTGTGTGTGCGCGCGCGCGCGTGTGCCTGCATGTGTGTCAGTGTGTGTGTGTGTTTGCGCGAGCCGACTGAGTGTTTGTGTATCATCGGTAATTGATTAGTCATGATAACGACTGATTTCCCTGCTCCACCGACAGTCAGACTAATTAGCTATAGGTTAGTCTACCCACTCGGGACACATCAGTCACTGCAAAATACTATTATGCTTGGTGTCCATCTGTGTTCTACCGAGGACTCAGCATGTTTGACAATCGTGTGACAGGTAGCACACGCCTTGTTGCTTTTGACTCGCTGACAGGTTATGCACACGAGCAGGTCTGCTTCTTTTGGTCTCCCTTCCCCAAGACCCAAACAACATGGGCGACAGCAGACCAAATGCGTACACAACGCACGCCAGTCGGTGTGAATGGCATGGCAGCAGGTGTGAGAAAAACTCAGAATGAAACAACAGCTCACGAGGTGTACACCGACCCTAGCTCAGACTGATGCAGCCACCACAGTAGGCCTACTACGCTGTCGTTTCAGTAGCTATTATTTTGTTTGGTTGGTGTTTTCCTGTAGTATAGTCCAGACCAATGTTGTTTTGCTCGCTGAATTTGTGCGTGGTGTTTTTCGTTCAGGAGAAGATAAGTCAACGACCTCTAGGCCTACGTCATTGGAGTTCCTGCTTGAGTAACCAAGACTACAATAATACAGCGTAGAGAGATGAAAGGTTATAAATTTTTAAAAAAGCCTATCGCTTAGTTTGAAACAAAACAAGGGAGAGAGAGAGAGAGAGAGAGAGCGATGCGTTACCAAAATGTCTAACGATCCAATTTTTTTTTCTTCAAATCAATGACAAAACGAATACAAGGGAATTTGAGAATAGGATAAATTTTAGCAAAGCTTTGGTGTTTTAATAATTTTTCTATACATCTATATTTGAATTTTTTTTGGGACTCAAACATTAGTTCAAAAAGCGCCACAGCGGTGCCAATCTGATTAATGAACAAAACCACAATAACAAACAATCAAGAGATAGAGCACATCAAGAGGCCGCGAGGCCTGGCTGCCCTGAAGATCTGACCTGATCTGACCTGACCTGATATTGATAGAAACAAAACTCAAAAGCCTGATTTTCTTGGTGGGCCGGGTTTGCTGCACTTGACGTATAGATTGTATTTCTTCTTCTTCGATGGCTCAGACAATTTCCTGCCAATTATGAGCGCAGATGCGTCATGCTGCCTTTATGCGCCTAACTAAGAAATAGTTAGGCCCAGCAAGTCCGACTTCGGCTGGAG
This sequence comes from Phymorhynchus buccinoides, assembly GCA_017654935.2. Lineage (NCBI taxonomy): Eukaryota > Metazoa > Mollusca > Gastropoda > Neogastropoda > Raphitomidae > Phymorhynchus > Phymorhynchus buccinoides. The sequence continues at coordinate 29,002,730 of CM065700.1, read as the reverse complement.
GAAATGTTTTTGAAAGCAGTGTTTCGTGAAAAAAGGCAGGAGAATGGACCGGTAATTAAGGCAGAAAGATAGTAGATGACAGTAAGCAAAGGGAAAAGGCAGAGTCAAAGAGAGCGACAGATTGGAGGAAGTCACAAGCACAGAACTTCCAGTGAAAATAGGATTTTACGCCCTCTTCGGCCTTGTGGGGCATTTGTAAATACAAAGATGGTGGGAACAATACTGGAGGCAATGCCCGGAGGCAGTGCTAAACCAGTAAAGTCCCGATTTTTTAATAATACAGATATGTGTAGCAGTAAACACGCCTCGGTTAAACCTCATCGGCCATGGTACCACCACAATGATGTAACAGAACTTCCAGAAGGCGGGGGAACTATTTATGCAAAAGACCCCCCGGTATCCCCACGGGGGGACGTAGATTGTATGATTGATTGATCAGCGAGTGGGTGGGAGGGTGATAGATGGTGAATGATGGGGGTGTTGGCATAAACTAGTGATGGATATGGGGATGAGACGTACGTGGAGATCGATGAGAGATACACGGTCGGGGGGAGCTCAATATGTTTTCAGCGTTTCTAATGTTGTCCTGCCTCAGTGGAAATCCTTGGTATTTGGTATATTCTAGTCACAGAGACTAATCTCTGTGAAATTCGGGCTGCTCTCCCCCGGAGGGCGCACTCTGCAAGTGCAGCACCTACCTTTTTTTGGGGGGAGGGGGGAACAGGGTGAATCAGTTGTGGAATGCTGTTTTGGAGAGGGCAAGATGTTAAAAACAATGTTTGAATACCCTTCCTTGAGCAGTACTTCTTCTTTGTCTTCTTCTGAATTCCCGGGCCACAAGCTAAGGCTATATGTGTGTGTCCGGTTTTTAGTTTTCACTGGTCTCCCCGCTACATTTAGCTGACACATTCCGATTTTCAAGGAGCTCAAAAGGAGAATTTTTAATTTTATTTTTTTGGGTTGGGGGGAGGGGGGGTGGGGGTGGGGAGGTGGCAGGAGAATGGGTGAACAAGTCAGAAAGATAGTAGAGATAGTAGAAAGCAAAAGGTAAAAGGCAGAGTCAAGTATAGAGTGACAGACTAGAGGAAGTTACAAGCACAAAACTTCCAGAAGGTGGGGGAACTATTTGTACAAGACCTCCCAGTATCCCCACAGGGAGAGACTCGCGGAGGGGGTGGGGGTCATCCAGCCTCCTGTATGGAGGCACGAGGCGTCCACCCACTGCCCCACTTGAGCAGCACCAGATGAAAGGTAAAGAATCTTGGCGTAAAAGATAATTCTTACAGCTTGGGATGAGCGTTCACCTTCACCTGGTGGACTTTTCTGTTACTTTGCCCAACAATTTTGGGCCAGAGGAAAACAATGGAAATCTCCGAAACAAGTACTTCAATAGTGGTCTAGCTCATGATGTCATTGGAAAGTTTGTGATGTCACCAGAATCTCCACATCGGGAAATGTATTTTAGAGCAACTCATACTGCACAGATGTCACCAGAATCTCCACATCAGGAAACTTATTGAGAGCAACTCATATTGCACAGATGTCACCAGAATCTCCACATCAGGAAACTTATTGAGAGCAACTCATATTGCACAGTTTAATAAAGCTTGATCGCAAGTTCTGAACGCTGTGACACTGGATGCTGTGCATCTTTAAAAAAAAAAATTATTTCCTTTTTCATATAAAAAAAAATCTAAGTGGGATTTGCAAACTAATCTCTGGCATTATATAATTGGGCCACATGTATCGTATTTTTCGGACTATAAGGCGATACATTCCCCCCAGACTAAGTTTTGTGTCAAATTTGGGGTGGGGTGGGGGGGGCGGGGGGTGTCTTATAATAAGGTGTGCCTTACAGTAAAAATAAATATATGTTAATAAAATTATACACACCCACACATGCATGTATGAATATACTGCATGTACTCAGGACACACACACAAACACACACAGGTTCTTCAGGTCTCTAATTTGAAGAAGGCAATGCCTCTCTCCCCTCCCCCCCCCCGCAACACACGCACAAACAGAGTTACAATTTATGCGCTTTTATTTTTTTCCTTCTTTTCCACTCCAAAGAAAAAAGTGGCTACAACACACAGCTTTGGATTGATAATTATTTTTTACCAAACAAAAAAACCTTACACTCAAAAAGATAATCACTTCAACCACTCTCATTTGTAGAATTACAAAATTCAGACTTGAAGTTTAAATATTGGTAAACACATGTATGCCAAACAAATTAGTCAAACTTGTAAACTTTAAATATAATCCCTTAAAATATCTTAAGGAAAATAAAGGAAACATTTCTTTTTCACTGTTTTTGACTACCCACTTTCAAATATAAAAAAAAAAAATCATTTAAAAATTAAAATATTGTTAAATGAAAAAAAAGTTATGTTTTAAAAATCTATTTCTGATATGTTTTGTAATTTATCGCAGTATCATTCATCATAAACAGAAATATTTTCTGACATTAAAAAAAAAGGATAATTTAAAAAAATAATTTTCTAACAGGTACTTTCGAAAAGGCTTCAGAATGCACAAAATGGCCTTGTGCTTTTAACATTATAATGATTTCTTTCTTTTCTTTAAATTTAGATAATGCATGCACTCTAACACATTACAGAAAAAAAAGTAAGAGGACAATGCGAAAATATGGGTTAGAAAGTTTCACTTCGTTCTTATTCATTTACATAATTGAAAAATGCAGTCATATGCTGATTTCGTTGCTCTTATTCAATGTTTCAATCATAATTTTTGTTGATGTGTATACTGTCAAAAAGCACGGGCACAAAAGACTTTTGTGCCACGTTCTATCCATATGTTGAATTCCTGAGTTATTCTACCTATATTTAACTGACATTTCTTTCATTTGAAAGACGTTATATGTTCGTATGAATGTTGCACATTTTCAAATTGGTGCTATGAATTTTACAGTTAGTAATTTATTGGTTTTTATAATCGCTTTTCAAACGCTTTGATGTTTTTTTCAGTAGTGTCATATTTCTGTTATGATCTCGCACCTGACCTGAATTTCTCTGTTTTTTTGGGTTTTTTAGATAATAAAGTATATTGAATAGCATTGGATTGGAAACTTGTTTTTTCTAGTTAACTCGTTTCTGTTCAATAATTTATTTATAATATTGTTGATTTTCAACTCCATTAATTTGCATGTAGATATCTGTTTCCAATACCTTTTTTTTTTTACATTTTATTTAGGAAAAGCACAGTATAAAAAATTGAACAGACAACAGTTTACACATAAAACAAATAAAAGCAACACAAAAAAACCCAGATTCTCTCTCTCTCTCTCTCTCTCTCTCTCTTCTGGTAAAATTCTCTGGAAAATTTTGCAATTTAGTGATTATAAAAAACAAATCCCCTGAAGTCGGAGTATGGCCACCCATGTGGCGGGGCCCTTTATAAGAGCAGCCATACATGCAATCTTCCCACCCAAGACCATGAGAAATGCTCACATGGCAGAGCGTTTAAGGTGGGGAACGAAAACAACAACAACAATAAAAACAAAAATTGAGCCATTTTCTTACTCACACTTGTATTAGGTACATGCTTGGGGCAGAGGGGGTGGGGATGTTCTGGAACCCCTGGACCCCCCCCCCCCCCCCCACCCCCACCCCACGTTCATGACTTAGTATAGACAAATAGTACCTTACATTTATGACATAGTATAGACTTTATGACATAGTATAGACAAAAAGTACCTTACATTTATGACATAGTGTGGACTAATTGTATCTTTTGTCGATGATATAGTATAGGCAAAAAGTATATTAAATTTATAACATATCATAGACAAATAGTTCCTTACATTTATGACATAGTATAGGCAAAAAGTACCTTACATTTATGACATAGAAAAGACAAATACTGAACTCTCTTGTTCTAAAAAAACACCTCTCCACAGCTCCACAACAAACCAATTATTAAGTCGGCAATGATTGATTGCTTTGGACAGGAGCAAAGTCAGAGCAAGGTCAGAGAGTATTAGAATTAGATCAGAACCTCATTCTCGAAAGTTGTTCACAAAGCCAAAAGTCGCTTTGATTACAGCTACAGAATTCAATTTCTTTTGATAGCTATCTCCTCGGCCTCCCCTCTAGCTCTCTCCCCCTTCCCACATTTTTGCATGTGCACACATAAACATAGACCCATAAAGTAAGAGCAATACAAAATCTTGCCAATGTTCATTCCCATTTGTTGCAAACCCACCCACCAACACATGCACTACAACATTAATGCTTGGAGGATTTTATCCACCAACATTTTGTAGGCACAATGCTGGAGCTGCTTTTCCATATGCAAATACTAAGGATAGTTTCCATCAGACAAAATACTATGTAGTTTCCATGGTAGCAACAAACAGCTGCCTGGACACAAGACACAAGACACAAAGTTCCAGAAACAAGACACAAACTTCCAGAAACAAGACACAAGACACAAAGTTCCAGAAACAAGACACAAACTTCCAGAAACAAGACACAAACTTCCAGAAACAAGACACAAGACACAAACTTCCAGAAACAAGACACAAACTTCCAGAAACAAGACACAAACTTCCAGAAACAAGACACAAACTTCCAGAAACAAGACACAAGACACAAACTTCCAGAAACAAGACACAAACTTCCAGAAACAAGACACAAACTTCCAGAAACAAGACACAAACTTCCAGAAACAAGACACAAGACTCCAGAAACAAGACACAAACTTCCAGAAACAAGACACAAACTTCCAGAAACAAGACACAAACTTCCAGAAACAAGACACAAACTTCCAGAAACAAGACACAAGACTCCAGAAACAAGACACAAACTTCCAGAAACAACATACAAGACATAAACTTCCAGAAACAAGACACAAACTTCCAGAAACAAGACACAAGCTTCCAGAAACAAGACACAAGTTTCCAGAAACAAGACACAAGCTTCCAGAAACAAGACACAAGCTTCCAGAAACAAGACACAAACTTCCAGAAACAAGACACAAGCTTCCAGAAACAAGACACAAACTTCCAGAAACAAGACACAAACTTCCAGAAACAAGACACAAACTTCCAGAAACAAGACACAAACTTCCAGAAACAAGACACAAGCTTCCAGAAACAAGACACAAACTTCCAGAAACAAGACACAAACTTCCAGAAACAAGACATAAACTTCCAGAAACAAGACACAAGCTTCCAGAAACAAGACACAAGCTTCCAGAAACAAGACACAAACTTCCAGAAACAAGACATAAACTTCCAGAAACAAGACACAAACTTCCAGAAACAAGACACAAACTTCCAGAAACAAGACACAAATTTCCAGAAAAAAATGTACATTCAACTTTATTCTTCCAATGTGTTACAACTTTCAATCAGCCGTTCAAATACTGTGAGTAAATTTAATTCACACAGGCACTTACAGCTTGCTTTGAATTTTGTCTGGCACAAAAAGGGGGCATCATTCAAAGAGATTGTCTCTCATTGCTCACTCTCTCAGATTGTGTCCCTTTACATGGGTGCCACTGCACAACATGAAAACCCCCTGAAAGGCCAGGGTCCAGGGGAAATGGGGTCCATGGACAATGTCCCCCTTGCAGCTGAATGCAAAAATTGACTTATGAAGGTATTTTAATTTCCCTTTTCCACAATTTATACAAATGTATACAAAAGTGTTTAAAAAATACAGTAGACACACAAAGATCTTGTTTGACCAAAAAAATAAAGCAACTTCCTTTTCTGGTACAATTCAAAAACAGGAAATATCCTTGTATACCAGGCAAAGTTGCACCCATGCCTTTACTAAATGTTCTCTCAAATTGTTAACCTCTACTCACCCTCTCACAACCAACTGTATTTCAAGTGATAAATCAAAACATGCTTAAGACTGACAGGGCAATTTCAATTTAGTGGATGACTGCGCTAGAAACTTGTTCTTATAATTCCAACAGTTAACCCCTTCACTGCCCGGGTACGAGACAGTCTCGTACCTGTTTCTGGCACTCTCTGCGCCTACGTACAAGACAGTCTCGTACCCGTTTCTGGCACTCTCTGCGCCTACGTACGAGACAGTCTCGTACCTGTTTCTGGCACTCTCTGCGCCTACGTACAAGACAGTCTCGTACCTGTTTCTGGCACTCTCTGCACCTACATACAAGACAGTCTCGTACCCGTTTCTGGCACTCTCTGCACCTACGTACAAGACAGTCTCGTACCTGTTTCTGGCACTCTCTGCACCTACATACAAGACAGTCTCGTACCTGTTTCTGGCACTCTCTGCACCTACATACAAGACAGTCTCGTACCTGTTTCTGGCACTCTCTGCGCCTACGTACAAGACAGTCTCGTACCTGTTTCTGGCACTCTCTGCACCTACGTACAAGACAGTCTCGTACCCGTTTCTGGCACTCTCTGCGCCTACGTACTAGACTGTCTCGTACCCGTTTCTGGCACTCTCTGCGCCTACGTACAAGACAGTCTCGTACCCGTTTCTGGCACTCTTTGCGCCTACGTACAAGACAGTCTCGTACCTGTTTCTGGCACTCTCTGCGCCTACGTACTAGACAGTCTCGTACCCGTTTCTGGCACTCTCTGCGCCTACGTACAAGACAGTCTCGTACCTGTTTCTGGCACTCTCTGCGCCTACGTACAAGACAGTCTCGTACCTGTTTCTGGCACTCTCTGCGCCTACGTACTAGACTGTCTCGTACCCGTTTCTGGCACTCTCTGCGCCTACGTACAAGACAGTCTCGTACCTGTTTCTGGCACTCTCTGCGCCTACGTACAAGACAGTCTCGTACCTGTTTCTGGCACTCTCTGCGCCTACGTACAAGACAGTCTCGTACCTGTTTCTGGCACTCTCTGCGCCTACGTACAAGACAGTCTCGTACCTGTTTCTGGCACTCTCTGCGCCTACGTACAAGACAGTCTCGTACCTGTTTCTGGCACTCTCTGCGCCTACGTACTAGACTGTCTCGTACCTGTTTCTGGCACTCTCTGCGCCTACGTACAAGACAGTCTCGTACCTGTTTCTGGCACTCTCTGCGCCTACGTACAAGACAGTCTCGTACCTGTTTCTGGCACTCTCTGCGCCTACGTACGAGACAGTCTCGTACCTGTTTCTGGCACTCTCTGCGCCTACGTACAAGACAGTCTCGTACCTGTTTCTGGCACTCTCTGCGCCTACGTACAAGACAGTCTCGTACCTGTTTCTGGCACTCTCTGCGCCTACGTACTAGACTGTCTCGTACCCGTTTCTGGCACTCTTTGCGCCTACGTACAAGACAGTCTCGTACCTGTTTCTGGCACTCTTTGCGCCTACGTACAAGACAGTCTCGTACCTGTTTCTGGCACTCTCTGCGCCTACGTACAAGACAGTCTCGTACCTGTTTCTGGCACTCTCTGCGCCTACGTACTAGACTGTCTCGTACCCGTTTCTGGCACTCTTTGCGCCTACGTACTAGACTGTCTCGTACTTGTTTGGTCATCGATTTTTGAGTAGGCTGCAAGGGAGAATACACTGAAAACTTGCCCTGACTGTTCTAGACATGTCAAAGCACAGTCCTTTCCCTTTAACTGGTCGAAACTTGACCTAAATCTAAATCTTTCCGTTTACACCTCAAAATGGTATACCAAGTTATGCATGATTTACTACACTGTAAAACACTTAAGTGTTTGTCATATTGTTCCAGATGTATGTTCTGATGTTCAGTAAACAGTAATACCAGTTTGTCCAATGTTTTGTGTGATTTTATGTGCTGCAAAGACTCTGTTTATGTTCCGAAACTCATTTAATTTTTTTGTTAATATTATATCCATATTTCTCACACTGATTTCCAAGAAAATGAAATTATTCTTATATCACATCATAGCCAAAAAACATGCACAAAATCTTACAGATATATCAATAAATGAGTGAGTGGTAGGCAGTTTAGTGAACCTACCGAAAAAATCTGAAATTTGCTCCGGCAGACAGCATCACAGAAATGCTGTTATACTATGGCAGTGAAAACAAAACAAAACAAAAAAACTCTCCCCTCTCCTCCCCTTAAAAAAAAGGTGTGTGTGTGTGTTTGGGAATGTAGAAAAAATGTCACACAGACTGTCCCATTTCACAGCAGAGACGGATCAAAATGGATAAATAGTTAAAACACAAAATGTTCAAGATGTTTGCGGCACTTCGGAACTTCAAGCTGTGACCGAAATGTGCAGTAAACAAAAGACAAGACGTTAAAAAAAAAGAAAAAAAAAAGACAAGACGTAGCATAATAATGCAGAGCATTTTGCCACCGACAGTTTCTCGTTTTTATGCAAAGCCAGAGAATCGTGGAATACGGCGCGCACAGTGTCGACATAAAACTGCTCTGGTGCTGGGGTGGGGTCCTCAGGACTATCTGTGGAGGCGGTAGATGATCTCCAGAATGGCAGCAGTCCATCCCGTCTGGTGGCTGGAGAGAAAAAAAGGTGTACAGTTGTCCTCCATGAAAAAGTTGGACAAACACAAGACAAGCGTGATGTAGTAAGGACAGATAACAGGAGCAGAAAATCAACGAATCCAAGCCTTTCAAAGACCCACCAGGTCACGTGTCAAAATCACGGGTTCCACATGTTTTCCCCTCTTATAGCTGGTAAGAAATCTTGTTTTGACCAGGTCTCACTCCCATACAAATATGTCCCCAAATTAAAAACGAAACATCATTTTAAAGAGCAGCCTCAATTTGAATTTGGGGACGTTTGTATGTGGGTCACAGCTACCCAGAAAAAAACGAGGGACTTAATCGTGGTGCGTCAGTGTGTCTTTAAAAGAAAGTGGATGATCGTAAATAACCAAAATTTCTATACACACCTTTTTCAAAAAAATATAATTGCTGGAGAAATCTGTGAACTGCATAGACACACATGGTCTTTAGTTGCTTGTTTGACCTACCAATTAATGAAGGGTCGCTCGCGCATACCGCGAAATGATGTCCCTTGCCTGTTTGCGAACATTTCCTATCAGGCAATCGCATGCTCTGAATCATTTGTTTGTTGTTGTTTGTTGGCTGTGTGCACTGTTATATACTTGCAACTTTCGTACAGGAACCCTTCTGCAATCTGCAAAACAAATCTGGAAGTTCTTCTTCTTCTGCGTTCCCAGGCCATATGATATGGCCATAATGGGTGAGGTACGCATGTGTCCGGTTTTCAGTTTTCACTGGTCTCCTCGTTGCGTACAGCCGACACATTCCGATTTCGGAGGAGCTCAAAGGAGAAACATTATTTGGAAGATTTTGTTGAAAAGAGGGCAGGAGAATGGGCCATTAAGTCAGAAAGATAGTAGAGGATAGAAAACAAAGGGAAAAGGCAGAGTCAAAGAGTGGCAGATTAGAGGAAGTTACAAGCACAGAACTTCCAGAAGGTGGAGGAACTATTTTTTTACAAAAGACCCCCCGGTATCCCCACGGGGAGAGACTCGTGGAGTGAGCGGGGTCGTCCAGAAATCTGGAAGTAAGATAGAGTACTAACAGGTCTGCGCGTTGCTTGGGTACACGCGTACCCCCCCCCCCCCCCCCCCCCCCCCCCCCCTTGAAATCGTAGAGATTGTAGAGAAATCACATCATGCTTGTGTCATTGTTTGCGTCATTTTGAGGGGTACGCAACCCCCCTTGGTACTCTATATGAAAGAGTTTGCACATACATGCAAGAAACCCATCTCCATATCCAGTCCGCTTATTTCATACTTTATTTTACCGTATTTTACGGACTACAAGGCACACCTGATTATAAGGCGCACCCCCAAAACTTTACACAAAATTCAGATTTTTTTTGATTTTTTTTTGTTGCTGTCCCATCTTCTGGGCCGTACAGTGGCGTTGCTCCCACGCCAATCGTTCCGAATCACAATTCGCAGCTACACCCCGGTTTGTTCAAGTCGCAGAATCCGAGACCAGCAGTCCAAGGGAATTCAGATTTTGTTATAATAGTTTCTTACTATATCATCAGTCACGTTATAAGGCATAGGGGTCTCAGTCTAGGAAACAAAATATTGCCTTATAGTCCCTACAATACGGTACTTTTTTGTACAGATTGCGGACAGGTTTCTGTACAAAAGTGTAGCGTGTGCACAGTCTAATTCACAAGCTTATAAATGTACCTACTGCTCTTGCTATTTTTTTTATCTTCATTTGAATAATTTCTTTCTCTCCCAAAGTTTACTCTAATGAAAAATAAGTTGATGGGCACATGTCTTACATGGAACCTCACTATACAGTCCCATATCATGAAAATATTAAAGAATAAAGTCAGGAAATAATTCAGCAATGAAAATCCTTCTGCAGAGAAAATCCCTGAAAACAGATTCAGTAGGACGAGGAGCACCATCCTGTAACCACTAATGCACAGAATTTGACATCCTAACAACTGAGCTATTGTGGACCTCTTAGAAAACTCAGATGAGTATTTCTGTTGATTATTTCAATGTTGTATGATGCAATACAGCCCTTACTTTGCGAGGTTACTCTACCTGTATTTTTAATGCTGTGTGGAGCAACACAGCCTTACTTTGTCACTTTTCTACTCCCAATTGTAATGCTGTGTGGCGCTAACACAGCCTTACTTTGTCACTTTTCTACTCATTTTAATGCTGTGTGGTGCAACACAGCCCTTACTATTCCACTGTTCAACCCCTAATTTCAATGCTGTGTGGTGCAACACAGCCCTTACTATTCCACTGTTCAACCCCTAATTTCAATGCTGTGTGGTGCAACACAGCCCTTACTATTCCACTGTTCAACCCCTAATTTCAATGCTGTGTGGTGCAACACAGCCCTTACTGTTCCACTGTTCAACCCCTAATTTCAATGCTGTGTGGTGCAACACAGCCCTTACTATTCCACTGTTCAACCCCTAATTTCAATGCTGTGTGGTGCAACACAGCCCTTACTTTTCTACCCCTAATTTTAATGCTGTGTGGTGCAACACAGCCCTTACTATTCCACTGTTCAACCCCTAATTTCAATGCTGTGTGGTGCAACACAGCCCTTACTATTCCACTGTTCAACCCCTAATTTCAATGCTGTGTGGTGCAACACAGCCCTTACTTTTCTACCCCTAATTTCAATGATGTGTGGTGCAACACAGCCCTTACTATTCCACTGTTCAACCCCTAATTTCAATGCTGTGTGGTGCAACACAGCCCTTACTTTTCTACCCCTAATTTTAATGCTGTGTGGTGCAACACAGCCCTTACTATTCCACTGTTCAACCCCTAATTTCAATGCTGTGTGGTGCAACACAGCCCTTACTATTCCACTGTTCAACCCCTAATTTCAATGCTGTGTGGTGCAACACAGCCCTTACTATTCCACTGTTCAACCCCTAATTTCAATGCTGTGTGGTGCAACACAGCCCTTACTATTCCACTGTTCAACCCCTAATTTCAATGCTGTGTGGTGCAACACAGCCCTTACTGTTCCACTGTTCAACCCCTAATTTCAATGCTGTGTGGTGCAACACAGCCCTTACTATTCCACTGTTCAACCCCTAATTTCAATGCTGTGTGGTGCAACACAGCCCTTACTATTCCACTGTTCAACCCCTAATTTCAATGCTGTGTGGTGCAACACAGCCCTTACTTTTCTACCCCTAATTTTAATGCTGTGTGGTGCAACACAGCCCTTACTATTCCACTGTTCAACCCCTAATTTCAATGCTGTGTGGTGCAACACAGCCCTTACTATTCCACTGTTCAACCCCTAATTTCAATGCTGTGTGGTGCAACACAGCCCTTACTTTTCTACCCCTAATTTCAATGATGTGTGGTGCAACACAGCCCTTACTATTCCACTGTTCAACCCCTAATTTCAATGCTGTGTGGTGCAACACAGCCCTTACTATTCCACTGTTCAACCCCTAATTTCAATGCTGTGTGGTGCAACACAGCCCTTACTTTTCTACCCCTCATTTTAATGCTGTGTGGCATGATGCAGCCCTTGCTTTTCCAACTTTTCTACCCCTCATTTTAATGCTGTGCGGCATGACGCAGCCCTTACCTTGCCCCGCATCCCCGGCCGGTGTCAGCGTGAATGAACTCGTAGAAGAGCACCAGGCGGCGCCACTTGGGGTCCGCGGCGTAGCGAGGGACGTTCCCTGAACAACGGAACACATGGGTTACCACACGAGTTTCATGGCAGTTTTAATCACACCAAGACACGTTTAGTTTTCTTCTTCTTCTTCTACTACGATCGCTCAGTTTCCTGTCATATGAGCGCAGATGCGTCATGCTGCCGATATGCGCCAGAACCAGGAAACAGCTAGGCCCAGAATGTCCGTCTTCGGCTGGAGAAAATCTTTGTAAGCGTTTCTTGAAGAAGAAAAAAAAAGCAGCAGGAGAATGGACCAATAAGGCAGAAAGATAGTACATGACAGTAAGCAAAGGGAAAAGGCAGAGTCAATGAGAGTGGCAGATTAGAGGAAGTTACAAGCACATAACTTTCAGAAGGTGGGGGAACTGTTTATAGAAAAGTTACCCCGGTATCCCCATGGGAGGGGGGGGGGGGGGGTGGAAGACACACACACCATCCCATTCCTTATTTGGCTAGCAGCTCCCAGACAGTATATTTTTAACAAAACACTTTACATGCATTAGACACAGTTTTACATCCCTTATGCGCTCTCGTACAGCATCTGTTAGCTCTTTCCCTCAACCCATTCACAGCTTGCTGGAAAACTCGCTGACCTGTGGCGAAATGAAAGGTGGGAGAAATGGCTGGTCTGAACTATGAAATAGCTCTGAAGCACCAGAGAACTTTAGTCTTTGAGACACTAAGGGCAAACACAATGTGGGGGATTTTGCACCTCAGTGGAAACAAAAAAACAAACAAACAACAAAAAACCAAAAACAAAAGGACAACAATAAGACGATGATATTCACAAAAGACAATACTCTATCCCCAAATAGGAACAATTGTGTAAAACAAAGACCATTCCTCCTCATTCTAGTCACAAGACAAAAAGTGTAAAGTATTTTACAGATTGTAAGGTACACCATCCCTAAAAAAAAAAAAAAAAAAAAAAATTGTAAGACAGGATTTTCTTTTAGTATTACCAAAGATATTCTAAAAGGGTAAGATGGATTACTTAAAAGCTCGGCGAACCGGGCTGATAGAGTTATCGTTAGTGCGGACGTGTACACTATTCACAGTGGAGGCTATCCAAAAACTCGGACTGGAACTTGAACGGAGAATTCAACTGGCCTATCGATGAGTAAAATGTGTCACGTTTCAAAGGGACATAACCAGTGTTTCTGTCCTCACTACTCATATAGGGAAAAGAGACCGGATGTTTATCTTCCCCTGTACAGTCTTTGGTATTACAGTTGAACCTCTCTATTTAATACCTTGACCTTGAAAAATCAGCAAAAAAAGGTCTCAGGGGTGGTTCCTGGGTTTCGGGAACCCCCCCCCCCCCCCCCCCCCCCCCCCCCCCCTTAAGATGTACTTTATACAAAGGTGAAAAATAAGAAAATAACTCAATTTTTGGCCTTGATAATCACTAAATTGCAACATTTTCCAGGGTCTTCGCCCCCCCGGATCCCCCAAAGACCATTTTCCCGTAACCCTTTCACCGCCAATATCGCATTTATGCACCACAAAGGTTTATTACTAAAAGGCATCACATCAGTACTTGTTATCCGAAGACACTATTTTCTTAATATTGGGAGGCGAGGAGAGACCTAATGTTATACATGTCACAGAGGAATTCACAATATTGCAGATCATTTTTTCTCTCTACCCAAGTTAAAGTTTCATGGTATTTTTTTGGCTGGAAAAAGGCTGGCGGCGAAAAGGGTTAACCTGGAACCTATGCAGCTAACTGGAACCCCACCCCCCACCCCACCCCTAGGTTAGTCATGTAATTGGTATGTCGATGGCAGTATGATTTTATTTCAAGTCGCTGTATTGTATTCAAACTTGATTGAGAATGTGAATGTGGTCTCTATGTTTCTTCTTAGAATGTTCATATTGTAACTATTTTACTCTTGTATAATTAATTGTGTGTGAGTGCGCATGCAAGTGTGTGTATGTGTGCGTGTGTGTGTAAGGAAGTAAGAGAACGTTGCGTGCAAGCATCGTGCTTATTTTACTTTCTAATGATTAATTACTTGTTTGCCTTTAATGTTCTTGTTATCAATGTAAAGCGCACTGAGCTCATGTGAGAAAGAGCGCTATATAAACTCCCATTATTATTATTATTATTAGGAATGATTTGGTCCGCCCCCCTGTCCTGACTGACCGTGCACGGGGCGGCGGCCCTCCTTGTCCGGCATGAAGATGCTGACCAGCCTGTTCTCCAGCAAGGTGATCATGGACTGCAGCGGTCCAAGACTGTAGTTGGTCTTGGTGCAGCAGGGCGCCATCCGCGCCATGTACTGGTCAAAGCTCTCCAGCAGCAGGTGGTTCACTGGGGTGGGTGGGGAGAAGACAAAACGGGGACACACGGGGGATTTTATTGTTGCATCAACTCTTTCACCCCCATGTACAAATTCCCAGTACAGTGGAACCTGGTTTAAATGTTTTATTTTCCAAATCAACATGAACAACAACTATGACATAACTGAAGCAACAACAAGCAGAGCTTATGGCGTGCTCAGTTCAAAACGAATTACACAGTATAAACATTGGCGGAATTTTACCAGGAAATACAAGCAATACATGTGGAACCTCCCTTATAAGACCTCCCATTACAAGACTCCCTCCCATATAAGACCTACTTTTCTGAGACATTGACCTTCTTTGTAAGTATTAAAATTACCTCCCTTATAAGACCCCTCCCTTATAAGACCTCATTTTTGATGATTTGTATGAGTAAATTATACCACAAAACACTACCAACCCTCCACGCACTGTAGAAATGTGGCTTGAAAAGGCTTTATAGCTTAAAATGCCACTGTTTTGATGATTTTTGAAGGTCTTATAAGGGAGGTTCCACAGTACCGTATTTTTCGGACTATAAGGCGATACTTTTTTCCCCAGACTCAGACCCCTGCGCCTTATACTGTGAGTGATGAAAGAGTAAGAAAATGTAATAACAAAATCTGAAATTGGGGTAAAATTTGAGGGGTGCGCCTTATACAAAGGTGCACCTTATAGTCCGAAATACGGTAGCTTTAATTTTCATCACAGACATACTTTTAAACGTTGACGTAACTTTTTGCTTACTTTGCATTTCAAGCGTGAATATTTTGGCATTGTTGGACAGAGCAAGTCTCTGCCAGTCACATCATCAAGTTTCTTTGACTATTTTTCAGAATTTTCACGCCCAGAAAGGCAGGAATATAAATATACTTTTTTTTCTTGTTCTTGCTGTCCCATCTTCTGGGCCGTACAGTGGCGTTGCTCCCACGCCGCTCATTCCAAGTCCCAACTCGCAGCCACACCTCCGCACGTTCAGGCCGCAGAATCCGAGACCAGCAGTCCAAGGAGAGCTACTCTATGTTAGGCCGTCAGGAGACAACCAACCGAGGAGACACTGCACTGCTGCTGAGTCACTTCGGTGGAGTTCAGTGGAGCCTGTTCAGGATACCACCTACTAAGCCCCCTACTGACGACACTATTCTCTTAGTCGCGGAGCCAGCGTGAGTGAGGTCCTCCCCCGAGGGCGCCACCACGACCGTCCACCGACAGCTCCTCAGAACACACTGCTCCCCATGACTTTGACCCGAATGCACCAAGGCATAGACTGGATCGGAAACCGAAACTGAGGTCACCATGCGAACATACTCATCTTGTTCCGATGGTGTCTTCGCCTCTTTGCAGCTATTGGCCGCGCTTTCAGTTAGTCTTTTCAAAAGCTTCTCGCGACTTATTTAGCCCAGTTTTGCTCAAGGGAAAGCACTCACAATACAGATAAATGACTCCTGAATACAATTAAACAAGTGTTTTATTCCCTTTGACCCTACATAGCAGTGCACTGTTCAGAGTCAAAGTCACCACACATAATTATAAGCGTGGAGCGTGTTGAACGGAGGAAGCTTCTACCACGCATTTGTGTGTGCCACGTAGTGAAAAAAACAAAACCCGCCTTACTGAAAATCCACACGGGGCCCCGCCAGTTGCTGTTGCCCCCGAAGTCCCCGCTCTCCGACTCCCCCGGCGTGTACTTCACGGTGAAGTGCTGGTCGTTCACCTGCATGGTGAAGGGGTTGTTCTCGTACACCTGCAACAACAACAATGCAAACCATGGGGCTTTTTAGGTGGAGCTACAGTTCTTAGCCCTGGACACCCAGGTGGTTGTTCAGAACTTGCCTGTATATGTGTGTGTGTGCCCTAAGGCATTGCATGTTATAATTTTAAACATTTTCACTCTTCCAGCTCTCACCTTGGACAAAGACCGAATCCCGTAAGGCCCGAAGAACTCGTCCTCGGAGAAGACCCGATCCAGGATGGACTGCACCCGAGGCATGGGGAGCACCGAGAAGAACACCTCATTATCATTCAATCGGGTCAGCTGAAAATAAACGGTTGAAGCCATCATACATGTTGCATTATAATCAATTCAGTTTTATACAAGAAAAAGTTATTGTCAATTCCAAAAAAAGGAGGTTAAAATGGAAAATTTTCTTTTACAACATATCATGTGACCCAGCACCACGAAAGGGACATTAAGTGTCAAACTGATCATTCTGAGAAAATCATACATTCCAAAACATCAGACAATTCTCTTTACAAAAATCATTCTTGTATCTGTCTCCGTTCCAGAGTTATGAGCATTTAAAGTTAGTAGGGTGGGCGTTGGCCATTTTGAGAAAAGTCAAAAGTCTAACTAAGCTGAAGAAAATGCATTGACCTACTTGTTTTAAAACGCTTATAAGACCTTTTATAGACCATGTTAAAGATTGTCCTTT
>CM065700.1:28940844-28975844 GCA_017654935.2 Phymorhynchus buccinoides | reverse complement strand
ACTGGCCGGTTACTTCCCTTTGCAAACACTGTATACTGGCTGTTTGAATAGGTTAGTAAACAAATAATTAAAAAATAATGGTGACATATACAGCAGTGTAACTTTGCAACTATGCACCCAAGATATCACACTAACAAATGCTACATTTTCAAAGAATTTGTTTTATTACTTTTGATTTGTTACACTTTAAAAAAAAAAATGCATATTTTTAAAAAAAATCCCCAAAAGGGGTAGATTTTTCTCAAATAGTAAAAATTTCACAAATATCAACTTTTCTCAAAACAAACAGTCCTGAAAGCAAGAAATAAGATTGAAAAACAATAATGACATGTACAAAGAGCATATACTAAATGAATATGTCACTGATAGACATAAGGAATAACACGTGTTCACATGCATTCTGACTTATGAACAAGCTGCACTACTTGTTACCATGGTTTACCCAAAACAAACAAAAATGTTAGTACACACACACTTGAAAGCTTGTTATTTTATGAACAGAACATAGGAGAAGCTCATCAAGTAAAACTTACTCACCATTTGGGTCTTTTATGATGGGTTGAGGTAGATGTATAAAAAAAAAACCCATAGGAACACTTGGTCAGTTATATTCACAACACTTGTCACACATCAATGTCATAGAAATGAGCAGTCATGTGTAAGCACAACCTATTTCTCTGTACTTTCAGAGTTGGTAAACTAGATCACAGCCACACACACACACACACACACACACACACGAGTCTCACTCTTTGACACACACCTTTTACACATTCAGCACATAAATTGTTCTCTCCCTACTTCTTCCCTTTCCTTTTTTTATCTCTACACACACACACACACACACACACACACACACACACACGAGTCTCTTTGACACACCTTTTACACATTCAGCACATAAATTGTTCTCTCCCTACTTCTTCCCTTTCCTTTTTTTATCTCATATACCTGTTACGGTTTTCACACACACACACACACACACACACACACACACACACACACATACACACACACGCATGCACGCATTTACATGAACACACACACACACGCACGCACACGCACACGCACACACACACACAAGCAAACTCAGTAATCAATATAATTGTGGATGGTATGATAGAGTTGGAAGCATGTGATGTTTTTATTTCCTCCTCCTTGCATGATTTTGTCATGGCACAGAGACACACCACATTTTGCGCACTTGCTGGGTGTTTTCCTGGGCTTCAGATCAACATGACGTTTAGATCTGTCTGCACACACAAGGCACACCCTGAACTTGTTTCTGCCAGTGCCAGAATCAACTTTCCCAATGGGAAGAGGATAGTGGCCAGTGCCACACAGCCTGGTCTGGGGCGTAGCAACAGGAGCAAGCAAGGGGGGCAGGACAGGGAACAGCAGGGGCCACAGCTTCCGCATCACCCTCCGCATCAGCTTCCGCAGCAGCTTGGGCAGAAGCCTGGTAGCGATCATTCATGGCAAGACCAAGCTTCACCACAAAGTCCTTGAGGGACATCTTCTTTCCTCCATGGCTTGTGTGGTAAATATCATGGAGGATGGATGCCTGGATCATGCTCAAGGTGAAGAGATGGAAAAACATTTTCTTCCACCATTTCATGGTCTTGCGATGGAAGGGGGCGTAAGACATGAGCTGGTCACTCTTGTCCACCCCCGCCATGTGGTTGATGTAATCCTGCACGGCTGCCGGCTTCAGCTTCTGGTTGTTGGGGTTGGTGCGGGACACCACATTCTTCATCAGCCTGGGGTCCATCTTGGTGGTCAGGACGTGCACTGGCTTCTTGTCCATCCACTTCAACACTGAGACACCTCCTGCAATTAAAAACAATGCTCAAGTATTGAAATCAAGCACACTCACATAGTCACATACTCACATACACACATACATACACACACTCTCTTATACACACTCCATAGGTGCACGCATACATAAACCCCTCTCTCTCTCTCTCTCTCTCTCTCCCTCTCTCTCTATTTTCATTTCTTTTTACTTCCCTTTTGTGAAAGGGCCACAGGGGGAGGGTGTTTCTATGCAACTGCCTCCTGCCCTCTTATACACTACACACAAATGCACACATACACACATACACACACACAAGAAAAACAACAACAATGCACACACGCGTTCACACACACACGCACGCACGCACGCACACACGCACACGCGCACACACACACTTGATTTTTACTTCCAAACCCAAAAATCTCACCTTGTCGGTAGGCATAGACTTGTCCTCTAGCGGGGTTGGGCCTGGCAGATAGCTGAGGAGGCATGCCCTTACGGTTGGCACGGACTGTGCCCACGGTGTGGGTGTCGTGCTGGACCAGGGTGTCTGCCAGTTCCGGGCAACAATAATAGTTGTCTACGTAGACCGATCGCTCTTTGCCCAGCAGAGGATGAGCAAGGCGGCTGACAACATCAACAGGCCGATTGCTCAGGCCTGGAATGCCGCCGAAAATCTCAAAATCAAAGACATATGCAGTGTCTGATTCACAGAGCTCGTACAGTTTGATGCCCCACTTCACTGGTTTGTCTTTCATGTAGACCCTGAAAGACAGTTTACCCCTCCAGGGACACATGGCCTCGTCCACACAAATGTTCTCTTTGGGGGTGTAGAGCTTCCTGAACTTGCGTCGCAGATGCTCATACACAGGTCGCACTTTGTGGAGAGGGTCGTGGCCGGGTCTGTTCCTGGGGATGTAGGTGTCGTTGTTACTAACATGGAAGACAGCAAGAATCAGCAGGAATTTGTCCCTTGCCATGATGTTCCTGGCGAAGCTAGTTTCCAGGATAGGGGAGGTGGCCCAGTAATCTGTCACCTGGGGCTTGTGCACAAGGGCCATGTGCACGCAAATGGTGAAAAACCCCAACATGTCATTCCGGGTGATGCCTTCCTCTGGCCAGCGCTTGAAAAGGCTGTGCTCCTTCAGCTCACCTCTAGCAGCAATATTTTCTTTCGCATATTTGTTGGTTTGCTGCACAATCTTGTCCAAAATCTTGTTATCGAAGATTTGTTGGAAAAAATCGAAGGGGGCGTGGCCCTGCATGGGGTCAAGATGAAGGCCACTCTCCTCATCCTGAAAAGGGGGCAGTGATGGGAAGAAGGAGAAGTCATCATGCCAGTCATGCATCATGAATTCCAGGAATTCGTCTGCACTGACATCTTTCTGGCAGAACGGATCCTGAGGCCCTGCAGGCTGAGTAGCAACAGGTTCCCCTGAAGAAAGTGTGTCGTCTGCATCACTGACACTGGAATCGTCACTTTCGCTGTTCTCCCCTTCACCTCCACCTTGCCAGTCATCACTCTCCTCTTCATCAAATTCATCTTCTTCGTCTTCGATGTCTGAACCTGCAGTTGTCAGCTGTTCAATCACTTCGTGCACAGAAAAAACGACGCCGAACAGACGTATTAGCAGACGATGCATTTGCAGGCGTTGATGGAGCCGCCATTTTGTCAAGCCAGCCAAGCTCGAAGGACCCTAGCCTCTAATTTACATATTATGTTCTGAAACAAAGACTCCCACGGCCAGCCAGCCAGTGCTGAGGCATGAATGAATGATAGTAGTTCTCCTCTGAACCAGTTTGAAGCATGCATGACTGTTGACCCATGAACTACGAATATTTAAAGTTCAGATGCGATCTCCCGTTACCTTAGTAACAAGGCGTTGTGCGCATGCCCTGCGATCTTGTCGCAGGTTAGTATAGAAAGAGTTAACGTACATAATTTTTAGGCACTCGAGCAAATTTTTACCCCAGATTTTTTTTTTTTTTTTTTGGGGTGGGGGTGGTGTCAAATTTTCAATTTCGCGGGTTTTCCACGATTCGCGGAGGTTTACCATGCCTGTGTAACACACACAAACCATTCGTCCTACAACACAGCATGTCACTGCAGCACACACCAGCCAGCCAGATGTAACTACAATCTTAAATTCCTCACCTTAAAAAAAAAGAAAATTCTGGATGTAAAAAACAGGCATTATTTGCTGGGAAATATTTAACTATTATACTTTGTGATTTATTTTGGTCAACTTTTTTTTTTTAAATGTAAAAGCAGTAGCGCGTGCAACTTACAAACAAATATGAACTTTAGACATAATTCTTAAGAACAATCACCCACACGCATAGAAAAGAAGGGATATGCATTAATTAACCCCTTCACTGCCAGAAAAAAACTGATAAATTATCGATTTTCGTATTACAAAATTTAAAAGGGACCTGTTAAGACTCAATCTTAGAAAATGGTCTAGAGGTGCAATGTCTTCCCTGACTTGTCTAAACCGAACACCATCATTCCGGGGCTATGACATCAAAAGTTATGACATGATCAATGACATCATGCATCTCGTAGTAGACACGGGACCGGGCAGGCAAAGGGTTAATACAGGGAACTCTCCCCGGGCATGTAGAGAATGACGCCTTTTCTGATAAACCACACTCGATCCTTGGAAAACAGACCCACGCTTGATTGTCTGTGAATATCAAGGGTGATCTACAACATTTACAAAACAAGGCTGTCAGTGAGTACAGCACTATAGTATAGGCCCCTAATTTACATTCTCATCCATAGTTCCCCCCCCCCCCCCCTCCCCCCCCACTCGATAGGCAACAGAAGCGATTCCGAGCACTATTTTGCAAAATGTGATCTAAACAGACAGAAAAAGGCAAAAAAAAAAGAGCAAACTATGATAATAATTATAAAAAAATGCTTTGCTGGTGAAATTCTTCTTCTTCTTCTTCGATCGCTCAGACAGCTTCCTGTCAATTATGAGCGCAGATGCGTCATGCTGCCGCTACGCGCCTAAGCCCAGCAAGTCTGACTTCGGCTGGAGGAAATGTTTTTGAAAAGCATTTCGTGAAAAAAGGCAGGAGAATGGACCGGTTAGGCAGAAAGACAGTAGATGACAGTAAGCAAAGGGAAAAGGCAGAGTCAAACAGAGTGACAGATTAGAGGAAGCTACAAGCACAGAACTTCCAGAAGGTGGGGGAACTATTTATACAAAAGACCCTCCCGGTAACCCAATGGGGAGGGCTGGTGAAATAAGGATTAAATGTATAAACTCGTGCTTCACTTACCCCTGAGCCAAGTCTTGAGGTCATAGTTGTAAACAATCTTGGAAAAGAACAGGCCAGCCAAGCACTGGATGCCAAGGTTCCTCTCATCCTTGTTCCATCTCTGAAAGATCTGGGAATACAGACAGGCAGTTCCATTGCTAGAATGTGAACGCAGAATCTTTCCTTTGTGCAAAGGAACAGACAGACAGTTCCATTGCTTGCAGTGTTGAATCTAGGATTTCAAAAAAGGGAGCCCTGGGGCTCCCTCAGGTGAAAAAAAGGAGCCCCTGGGATAAAAAGAAGGGACCCAAGAGCTTTTCGAGAATTAAACAAAACCCAGCAGTATGAATGCATTTTAGCACTTTGTCTTTTTGCAGAATGAAGAATAACACAGCGACCACAGAAAGTAAAGGAAAGAGCACATTCCCAGACAGCAACATTTAAACACAGAGACTGAGAGAGACAGAGCCTGTCACAGTGTGTGTGTGTGTGTGTGTGTGTGTGTGTGAGAGAGAGAGAGAGAGAGAGAGAGAGAGAGAGAGAGAGAGAGAGAGAGAGAGAGAGAGAGAGAGAGAGAGAGAGAGAGAGAGAGAGAGTGAGAGAGAGAGAGAGAGAGAGAGAGAGAGAGAGAGAGAGAGAGAGAGAGAGAGAGAGAGAGAGAGAGAGAGAGAGAGAGAGAGAGAGACAGACTCAGAGAGCGAGCGCGCATTGTGCTCAGGCCGAAGTCATCACTTTACAACTGCCGCACTCAAGATTCTTCGAGTTCGAGTTGTGACTTTCGCCGATTCAGTGATCGCGTAAAAACTCTCATCGTCGATGTTATCGCCCTCGCACTCTTCCTTAAAACACAACTAAGTCTTTGGAAAGACTGTTTTTCGCGTCTTTCCAGTTAGTTGGGCAAGGCAGTTTCAAGAAGTTCCAATCTCGGATCTGGTTGACATCGGCATCGCGACTTCCTGACCCATTGCGTGTATTCTTAGTTGTACAAACATCCTTCGTTTGGCCACGAAACAGGCCACGAAACACGAAATGAAACAAGTTTGCTTTGTTTTCTTTGCTCACTGCGCCTTAGAGGCCCTACAACAGAACGAGAATCGCTGGCTGTGACATTGAACTCGATAGTGTGCACCAAAACAAAAATGGCGGACTGAAAAGTTGTGCTCCTGAGTGAAAATTTGTGTGATTGGACAAAGCCAGGGTCATCGGCCAATCAGAAACATTGACAGAAAGGACGCTCGGTTTGACTTAATATCGAGAAGGCTATAAACACAGCAGCCGCGACTACGCACTCGTTAAGTAAAAGTGCGTTCGTTTTTATTTTTTGGCATGAGTTGGGCCGCACTGTTCGCGATTTTATGCATCCTAGGGGGAATAAATGCGGGAATCCCGCAAGACCGCGCTCTAGAATCAACACTGGCTTGCATGTGAACACAGAATCTCAATCTTTCCTTTGTGCAGGGGAACAGACAGTTACATTGCTTGCATGTGAACACAAGGGAACAGACAGTTTTATTACTTGCATGACTGTGAACGCAGAATCTGAATCTTTCCTGTGCGCAGGGGAACAGACAGTTTCATTACTTGCATGTGAACGCAGAATCTGAATCTTTCCTGTGCGCAGGGGAACAGACAAACAGTTTCATAGCTTGCATATGAACGCAGAATCTCAATCTTTCCTGTGTGCAGGGGAACAGACAAACAGTTTCATAGCTTGCATGTGAACGCAGAATCTCAATCTTTCCTGTGCGCAGGGGAACAGACAAACAGTTTCATAGCTTGCATGTGAACGCAGAATCTCAATCTTTCCTGTGCGCAGGGGAACAGACAAACAGTTTCATAGCTTGCATGTGAACGCAGAATCTCAATCTTTCCTGTGCGCAGGGGAACAGACAGTTTCATTACTTGCATGTGAACGCAGAATCTCAATCTTTCCTGTGCGCAGGGGAACAGACAAACAGTTTCATAGCTTGCATGTGAACGCAGAATCTCAATCTTTCCTGTGCGCAGGGGAACAGACAAACAGTTTCATAGCTTGCATGTGAACGCAGAATCTCAATCTTTCCTGTGTGCAGGGGAACAGACAAACAGTTTCATAGCTTGCATGTGAACGCAGAATCTCAATCTTTCCTTTGCGCAGGGGAACAGACAAACAGTTTCATTACTTGCATGTGAACGCAGAATCTCAATCTTTCCTGTGCGCAGGGGAACAGACAAACAGTTTCATAGCTTGCATGTGAACGCAGAATCTCAATCTTTCCTGTGCGCAGGGGAACAGACAAAACAGTTTCATAGCTTGCATGCGAACGCAGAATCTCAATCTTTCCTGTGCGCAGGGGAACAGACAGACAGTTAATTTCATAACTTGCATGTGAACGCAGAATCTCAATCTTTCCTTAGCTGCTGTCCATCAGAATATCCTCCTGCAAGGTTTCGCAATGCAGCAGGGAAAACAAACAAAACAAAACTGAACAAACAAACAAACAAAAAAACCCCAAAGGAACTGAAAAGTAGAGCCCCCCCCCCCCCCCCCCCCATCATTTCATGGCTACAGTCAGGCCAATCCTGCTACCTTAGCGGCTCCCGAGGACAAACCCCGACCGGCACAGCCCCAACCTTCACTTTACTCACATGCCAGGCAATTAATAAACTCTTCTAGCGCCATGCATTCCTTCACGTTCTCGGCTAGCTGTCCGTTGCATCTCAACCCGACAAGAGGGGAGTGACTATCTTTCCAAGTGCGCATGCCCCGCTTTCACTCTTCTAGCAAGACGGGCAAACATAATTTGCCCAATATGTTGTTGTTGTTGTTGTCGTTGTCTTAACTCTCTTGCATTTATTCCGGCCCAAGCCGCCCAGCCGGAAGTTGCCTCTGTGTACTCAAGCCGCCCAAAACCGCCCGTAGCTTGCCCCCTCACTCTGAGACCCCCTCCGATGGCATTTTCATCACGCACTAACTTCTGGCTTGTTCTACACACACTATGAAGAAGCTTCTCACTTGCAGTGGTGCGATAGTAACTAACTGTATGGCGCTCTGTGTGCTTCAAAAGACAGGTTTTCCCGAAAATGCGCGAAAGAATCTGAACACTAGAAGAAGTTTTGTATGTAACAAATGCGAATGCAGGAGGGTTAAAGACTCCAGTGATCATCATCCCAACAGCCGAAGCACTTGAGCACTTATGGCACAAATGCACCAGCTAGGGATGAGAACATAACGTGTGACCGTTGTTTTGTTTTTATTACCTTACTGACCTTGCTGTCACTGACGTCATTAGGCAACTGATTTTCTCCTTCCTGACCTTGCTGTCACTGACGTCATTAGGCAACTGATTTTCTCCTTACTGACCTTGCTGTCACTGACGTCATTAGGCAACTGATTTTCTCCTTACTGACCTTGCTGTCACTGACGTCATTAGGCAACTGATTTTCTCCTTACTGACCTTGCTGTCACTGATGTCATTAGGCAACTGATTTTCTCCTTACTGATCTTGCTGTCACTGACGTCATTAGGCAACTGATTTTCTCCTTACTGACCTTGCTGTCACTGACGTCATTACACAACTGATTTTCTCCTTACTGACCTTGCTGTCACTGACATCATTAGGCAACTGATTTTCTCCTTACTGACCTTGCTGTCACTGACGTCATTACACAACGGATTTTCTCCTTACTGACCTTGCTGTCACTGACGTCATTACACAACTGATTTTCTCCTTACTGACCTTGCTGTCACTGACGTCATTAGGCAACTGATTTTCTCCTTACTGACCTTGCTGTCACTGACATCATTAAACAACTGATTTTCTCCTTACTGACCTTGCTGTCACTGACGTCATTAAACAACTGATTTTCTCCTTACTGACCTTGCTGTCACTGACGTCATTAAACAACTGATTTTCTCCTTACTGACCTTGCTGTCACTGACGTCATTAAACAACTGATTTTCTCCTTACTGACCTTGCTGTCACTGACGTCATTACACAACTGATTTTCTCCTTACTGACCTTGCTGTCACTGACGTCATTAAACAACTGATTTTCTCCTTACTGACCTTGCTGTCACTGACGTCATTAAACAACTGATTTTCTCCTTACTGACCTTGCTGTCACTGACGTCATTAAACAACTGATTTTCTCCTTACTGACCTTGCTGTCACTGACGTCATTAAACAACTGATTTTCTCCTTACTGACCTTGCTGTCACTGACGTCATTAAACAACTGATTTTCTCCTTACTGACCTTGCTGTCACTGACGTCATTACACAACTGATTTTCTCCTTACTGACCTTGCTGTCACTGACGTCATTACACAACTGATTTTCTCCTTACTGACCTTGCTGTCACTGACGTCATTAAACAACTGATTTTCTCCTTACTGACCTTGCTGTCACTGACGTCATTACACAACTGATTTTCTCCTTACTGACCTTGCTGTCACTGACGTCATTAAACAACTGATTTTCTCCTTACTGACCTTGCTGTCACTGACGTCATTAAACAACTGATTTTCTCCTAGCTTACTGACCTTGCTGTCACTGACGTCATTACACAACTGATTTTCTCCTTACTGACCTTGCTGTCACTGACGTCATTAAACAACTGATTTTCTCCTTACTGACCTTGCTGTCACTGACGTCATTAAACAACTGATTTTCTCCTTACTGACCTTGCTGTCACTGACGTCATTAAACAACTGATTTTCTCCTTACTGACCTTGCTGTCACTGACGTCATTAAACAACTGATTTTCTCCTAGCTTACTGACCTTGCTGTCACTGACGTCATTAAACAACTGATTTTCTCCTTACTGACCTTGCTGTCACTGACGTCATTACACAACTGATTTTCTCCTTACTGACCTTGCTGTCACTGACGTCATTAAACAACTGATTTTCTCCTTACTGACCTTGCTGTCACTGACGTCATTAAACAACTGATTTTCTCCTAGCTTACTGACCTTGCTGTCACTGACGTCATTAAACAACGGATTTTCTCCTAGCTTACTGACCTTGCTGTCACTGACGTCATTAAACAACGGATTTTCTCCTAGCTTACTGACCTTGCTGTCACTGACGTCATTAAACAACGGATTTTCTCCTAGCTTACTGACCTTGCTGTCACTGACGTCATTAAACAACGGATTTTCTCCTAGCTTACTGACCTTGCAGTCACTGACGTCATTAAACAACGGATTTTCTCCTAGCTTACTGACCTTGCAGTCACTGACGTCATTAAACAACGGATTTTCTCCTAGCTTACTGACCTTGCAAGGTCACTGACGTCATTAAACAACGGATTTTCTCCTAGCTTACTGACCTTGCAGTAAGTCACTGACGTCATTAAACAATTGACAGCTCCTAGCTTACTGACCTTGCAGTAGTGAGTCACTGACGTCATTAAACAACTGATTTTCTCCTAGCTTACTGACCTTGATGTAGTAGTCACTGACGTCATTAAACAACGGATTTTCTCCTAGCTTACTGACCTTGAAGTGGTCACTGACGTCATTAAACAACGGATTTTCTCCTAGCTTACTGACCTTGCAGTCACTGACGTCATTAAACAACGGATTTTCTCCTAGCTTACTGACCTTGCAGTCACTGACGTCATTAAACAACGGATTTTCTCCTAGCTTACTGACCTTGCAGTAGTAGTCACTGACGTCATTAAACAACGGATTTTCTCCTAGCTTACTGACCTTGCAGTAGTAGTCACTGACGTCATTAAACAACGGATTTTCTCCTAGCTTACTGACCTTGCAGTAGTAGTCACTGACGTCATTAAACAACGGATTTTCTCCTAGCTTACTGACCTTGCAGTCACTGACGTCATTAAACAACGGATTTTCTCCTAGCTTACTGACCTTGCAGTAGTAGTCACTGACGTCATTAAACAACGGATTTTCTCCTAGCTTACTGACCTTGCAGTAGCAGTCACTGACGTCATTAAACAACTGATTTTCTCCTAGCTTACTGACCTTGCAGTACAGTCACTGACGTCATTAAACAACAGATTTTCTCCTAGCTTACTGACCTTGCAGTAGCAGTCACTGACGTCATTAAACAACGGATTTTCTCCTAGCTTACTGACCTTGCAGTAGCAGTCACTGACGTCATTAAACAACTGATTTTCTCCTAGCTTACTGACCTTGCAGTAGCAGTCACTGACGTCATTAAACAACTGATTTTCTCCTAGCTTACTGACCTTGCAGTAGCAGTCACTGACGTCATTAAACAACGGATTTTCTCCTAGCTTACTGACCTTGCATAGTCACTGACGTCATTAAACAACAGATTTTCTCCTAGCTTACTGACCTTGCAGTAGAGTCACTGACGTCATTAAACAACGGATTTTCTCCTAGCTTACTGACCTTGCAGTAGTAGTCACTGACGTCATTAAACAACGGATTTTCTCCTAGCTTACTGACCTTGTGTCACTGACGTCATTAAACTGGATTTTCTCCTAGCTTACTGACCTTAGTCACTGACGTCATTTTGGATTTTTTAGCTTACTGACCTTGCAGTAGTAGTCAGACGTCATTAAACAGCTTGAAAAGGATTTTCTCCTAGCTTTGACCTTTCAGTCACTGACGTCATTACACAATGGATGTTCTCCTAGCCTACTGACCTTGTAAGTCACTGACCATTAAACAACCGATTTTCTCCTAGCTTACTGACCTTATGTCACTGACGTCATTAAACAACAGATTTTCTCCTAGCTTACTGACCTTGCAGAACTCGTCATTAAACAACGGATTTTCTCCTAGCTTACTGACCTCACCCACTGACGTCATTACACAACGGATTTTCTCCTAGCTTACTGACCTTGCAGTAGTAGTCACTGACGTCATTAAACAACGGACACTCCTACTTACTGACGCACTGTCACTGACGTCATTAAACAACGGATTTTCTCCTAGCTTACTGACCTTGCAGTCTAGTCACTGACGTCATTAAACAACACATTTTCTCCAGCTTACTGACCTTGCAGTAGTAGTCACTGACACATTAAACAACGGATTTTCTCCACTTACTGACCTTGCAGTAGTAGTCACTGACGTCATTAACTCATTCGCATCGCAACACATAAAATGCACCACACAAACACTCCAGCCAATTCTCTATCTCTCACTCTCTCAAACCCCTCCGGCACAGCCACAACCTTCACTTTATTCACACACACACACACACACACACACAGACACCATACATTCTGTTTCTCTCTCTCTCTCTCACACACACACACACACACACACACACACACACAGAAATGCCTTAGAAAATGAAAGAAGTACCTTCAACAACATACTGATGGAAGGCGTCCTTGAAGTACATGGTGCCGGACTGCTCACCAGTACCGACTGGAGACTGGTTGTCCGTGAACAGCAGGGTGGGATTGTCGCGGTTGGCATCCGGGTACAAAATCAACCGCCAGTTGCCTGACAACATAAGCAAAATCCATTGTCCTGACCATGAACTCGTTCCAGACATATATAGGTCCGGAATAAATAGATAGCTGTCAGTTTGATGCATTTGCTTCAAGGGGAGTAAATCTGTGTGCACGCCATACCTTGGTCACTTCTAAACTCGCTTCGCTCCCTTAGACCACAATTTTGCCTCTGGCTTTGCTTTTGTAGTGGTTTGTTGTGGGGTGACCAGTTGGTGTAGAGAGTTTGTCTATATAAAGTCCATTATAAATCAAAAAAAAAAAGACTGATCTACCACTTCCATATGTCTAAACCTGAAGTAATAACCCGTAATCTTTCATTTCTCCTTTTGTTTATATGTACGTTTTGTTTGTGTGTATATGGCTGGAGTGATTTGTGAGGTTTTTTTATAATTCAAAATCGTTGCAATGCAAATGAGTTAACCCCTTCACTGCCAGAGAAAATTGGAGAACTTATCTTCTTTATTATTATAAAATGAACCATGCCTTGGTTTAAGGCTGTGTCATACCAATAGACGATTTTCAGGAAAAAAACTAGGGGATAGCACACACATGAAAATATAGAGTTGTTTATACTTCCATTACTCGGTCAAATACCAAAGCACCAATGGCGTCGAAGCTAGAAACCGCAGGATGTGAGTCAGCGACTTGCAAACATTTTTTTAAAAACTGATAAAGCGTGCAAAATGTGACGTAAAAATATAAATGACATCAATTTTAGAATGACTTGAAAAGGAAGCTTCCTTTCGTTAATCAACACATGGTGTTCTAAGTGCTGTATGTCTGCTCAAACACACGAGGCGAGAGCCCCAGATCTACCTGATGGTAGAGTAACTTCCCCTGTTTGACCGATTGAATAAAGCGAGATCACTCCCACACACCATGGAATTACTCCCCTTAATTATTTCCGAACAATTCCTATTAACATAGGCTAGGACACCAAGGCTACATTAAAAAAGTTGTTACACTATGCATAATTACGTGGGGATTGTTTTTAGCCATAACAAGCTCCTAGCATAACATCACACACACACACACCCCGTGGGGATACCGGGGGGGGGGGGTGTCTTTTGCATAAATAGTTCCCCCACCTTCTGAAAGTTCTGTGCTTGTAACTTCCTCTAATATGTCGCTCTCCTTTGACTCTGCCTTTTTCCCTTTGCTTGCTGTAATCTACTATATTTCTGCCTTACCGGTCTTACCAGACCAGTCCATTCTCCTGCCTTTATTCAAGAAACTTTCAAAAAGATTTCCTCCAGCCAAAGTCGGACATGCTGTGCCTAATTATTTCTTACTTAGGCGCATAATGGCAGCATGACGCATCTGCGCTCATAATTGACAGGAAACTGTCTGAGCGACCGAAGTTTGTTGTGAGAAGAAGAAGAAGAAGAAGAATATCATCAGTCTCCAAAATCCCACGAAGACAGAGCGTGGCTGCCCATGTGTCGGGGTAAGCAAAAACGGTCACACACGTAATGTTCTCATGTTTGTAGCTGATGTGAGGTTTTTTTGTACCATAGTGTTCAAGTGCTTCCGCTGTTGGGATGATCCCTGGAGTCTTTTACAAGCCAGGGCAAGCCAACAACAACATAAAATAAAAAAGAGACATGCTAGACTCAATCTGAAAAAGAAATGGTCTAGATATATATATCAGGCATGAAAGTGGATGAAGATCAAAAAAGAGGAAAAATTTTCGTCCGAGAAATCCTTCCACCCGGATTTTCACCTAACATCTGAAGTTTTGTTGAGCGGGGGGGTCACAACGTTCCACCAAAAAAAAGGTCCAGCCCAGTTTTCACCTAACTAACGTCAGAAATTTTGTTCAGCGGAGAAGGAGGCTAATCTATTCCAAAAATTTGGTCGGCACAAATATCACATTTTCAGCTCACATCGCTACTTTCATTGAGCGGGAGGTACTCATTTCGCCTTCCTTAGCACAAATGAAGCGAGTGAGCTAAAGCGACTTCCGGTTAATCAGTTTGAGAATCACCAAATAGAGACTTGTAAATATAAGAATACGGCAAGATCGGTTCTTTACTTCTATACAAACATTTTTGGAGAAAAGCGGAATTCTTTCATGCCTGATATATATATATATTCTTCCTGACTTGTCTAAGACAAAAACTACCATTCCAGGGCTATGACATCACCAATGACATCACACACACCGTAGTAGACAGGGGGCCAGCAGAGAAGGGGTTAACCCTTTCACCGCCAATGTCACATTTTTGCACCACAATGATTTAACACCTATGTCACTAAAAGGCATCAAACCAGGGTCTATTATCCAAATACCCTGTTTTCTTAACTTTGGGAGGTACGGACAGGACTTACTCTTTATGCATGTCATAGAGGAACCCCCAATATTGCAGATGATTTTTTTCTCTACCCAGGTAAGGTTAATGGAAACTTCCATCACTGTAAGTGTCTGTTCGGGTCATGACAGCAGACAACTGCCAGCCGGAACTTTTGATCGTTTTTTTACACACACAACAGTAGTTTTATTCAAGGGAGCTAACTGTTGAGAGTCAAAATACATTCATTTATCTTTCGATTCCTTCCCTTAGGCCGAGCCTCGTAGTTGTTGGGGCCTTCTTTTAGCGAGTTTGATTCAGTCAGTAAGCAACCACAGCTGTGTTCCCACGTCATCAAAAATGGCGCCTCGAAGAAGTAGAAATTTCCGGAAATTCCATTTTGGGTGCTTTAGTCTTGGGTTTGTGTGTGTGTGTGTGTGTGTGTGTGAAGTGTCTTGTGTGTGTGTGTGTGTGTGTGTGTGTGTGTGTGTGTGTGTGTGTGTGTGAGTGTGTGTGTGTGTGTGTGTGTGTGTGTGTGTGTGTGTGTGTGTGTGTGTGTGTGTGTGTGTGTGTGTGTGTGTGTGTGTGTGTGTGTACTTCCAAGTGTTTTATATTGCATTGTAATTTAATTCTTATGATGTATTTACTGTATATTATGCATGTCTTATTATTTCTATGTTTATATCTGTGTTTTATGTGCATGCCAGACAAAGAATTCTTATGTTTTAAAGACAATACATTTTGATTGATTGATTGATTGATTGACAACAGTGCGCAAACTAAATCTCAAGCATATCTTTGGTATTTGATATATTCTAGTTACAGAGTCTTGTCTCTGTGACATTCGGGCTGCTCCCCCCGGAGAGCGCATCTCCGCAAGCGCAGCGCCTACCCTTTTTTTTGGGGGGGGGGGGGGAGGGGGGCAGACTTGGGGAAAACCAGCTATCAATTTGGTCATACCAGGCAGCAGGATTTCTCCCTGCTCTTACCGACTTTCAACTGCCGTGGGATTTTTACGTGCGTAAAGCGCACGGGTCAGACCAGCTTTAAGTCCCCATCCGAAGGACTGGACGTTCAGTTCGACTTTCCTGTCGAACTAGAAAGAAAGGGCGAGGAGGCCGGCATTCGAACCCGGGTCACTCACATTGCAGACACGCATTGAAATCGGCAGGCGAACGTCTTAAACCACTCTGCCACCTTCCAAGCTACGTGTGAAAAAGTACAGAAAGACAGTCGAGATTCTGTTCTGAGCAAGAACAAAATGTACATCAACGACAAGGCAGCCCTGAAAGTGGCGAGTGAAAAAGAAAATTGGCGAGTTTATAATTCACTTCATCCGAAAAAATACGAGTGGGCAAAAAACGATGTTCTTTCTCGCGCGAGATTCCTTTCCCAATCCATGTTTTCCAATCCATGTTTTCCCACGCACCGGAAACACGATACACAATTTGCGTGCTCGCCAGCCAGTGCATGTTCAAAATGAAACGTTCTTCGGCTTCAACTTCAAAGGCATCGCAGCCATCACCCAAAAAGGGTGAGAGTGAAACACAAACTTTTGGACCAACTTTTGGTTTGGTTGGTAAAACTTCAAAAATTCTAACTGAAGAAGAAAATGAATACAAGAACTAGCTAACAACAACAAGCTATTGCTAAGGAAAACTAAATAACCGAAACAAACCCACCAAAGAACACTTGAAGTGAAGTTAAGTGGGAGCAACTGGTTTCTTCAACAGCCTTGAAGCATGGTAAATAATAGAATGATTTGGGGAAGGAAGTGGAAGTGGTAAAAGGGGGATAACTCCACGGTCACTAGAGTGATTTACTCTTTGTTTTCTATGGTAACTAAGCGTTTACGCCTTAGGTTTTTTCCAGCCAATAAGTATGTATGCAATTGTTTTGAGTGTTGGTACAGTATGATTATATTAGATACAAACTTTTTGACCAACTTTTGGTTTGGTTGGTAAAACTTTTGGTTTGGCTGGTAAAACTTTTGGTATGGCTGGTAAAACTTTTGGTTTGGCTGCTAAAACTTTTGGTTTGGCTGGTAAAACTTTTGGTTTGGCTGGTAACACTTTTGGTTTGGCTGGTAACAAAAATAAGTTACAACATTTAACACTTTCAGGGCTACATGAAGATTGTTACCAAAGAAGTACTTGATGTACACGGTGCCGTCCGACTTGGCCTTCATCTGGGGTTCCGCCTGACAGGTTATGCCAGGCAGCGCCTCGTTTTCCTGAATGTGCCTGAAAACAACCAACGACAAAAGTGACAAGAAATGTACCAACATTAGATTAGGTTAGGTTAGGTACATTATAGTCACGGAGGCGTCTCTGTGAAATTTGGGTTGCTCCCACTTGGAGAGCGCGTCGCAGCCAGTGTTTTTTTTTTTTTTTTTTTTTTTTTTGGCATGCAATTTTTTTTAATTTTTTTTATTTGACACTTGTATTTTATTTACTCCCAAAATCTGCATAAGATTATGCAACAATAATAATACAGCAGCTCAATGGCGCCAAAACAAAATGTGAATGAAAAACAATGGAATCCGAAAGGATTTACAAGACTTTTGTCTTTCTAGAAGGTTAGCCCCAAGCAGGAAGGGTCACTAATCATCATTGTCCGTGCGATTTTTGTGTGACTGATGAGGAAGGAAAGGGAAGGGGGGTAAATTTTGACCAAATGACAACTTTTTCGTTGCCACTGGGTTTAACGTGTGCTAAGTGCATGAGCACACGGAACCTCGGTTTATCGTCTCATCCGAAAGACTCCACGTTCAGACCGCAAGGCCTAGTGCAAAGTGAGAGGAAAAATCCCCTGTACCCAGGTTCGAACTCGGGTTTACTTGACACGAAGCGAACGCGCTACCACTGTGCCACTCTGCACTCAACATTCACCGCACACCAGTCAACGCTGAAGAAGGGAGTGTGATGTGACCGAAAGAAGTACTACACTTTACGGACTATAAGGCGAAACTTGTTTTTCCTAGACTGAGACCCCTGCGCCTTATAATGTGACTGATAATATTAGCAAGAAAAACTATAATAGCAAAATCTGAATTTTGAGTACATTTTTCGGGGGTGCGCCTTATAATCAGGTGCGCCTTGTAGTCCGTAAAATACGGCAAGTTTCAATTCTGGCTTGAAAGAAATTAGTTTAGTTGTTCTTCTTATTATGTTCAGAAATAGTTTTCCTATACATGCCTGAAACAAGCGATGAAAAAAACGAATAGGAATACCGTGATTTTCGGACTATAAGGTCGTGTACACACACAAGCAGATTGTCTGTGCGGAAACACCTACACAATCCATAAATAAGTGAAACAAACAGGGCCGGATCTAGGGGGGGTGCTTTGGGTGCTGCAGCACCCCCCCTCGGCTGTCAACGCTCTTAAGAAGTTCTGTTCTGAGCTCACAGGAGATGCCACAAAACAGTTTTAAAATGTTGAAAACTCATTTTCGGACAAACAGGGCCGGATCTAGGGGGGGTGCTTTGGGTGCTGCAGCACCCCCCCTCGGCTGTCAATGCTCTTAAGAAGTTCTGTTCTGAGCTCACAGGAGATGCCACAAAACAGTTTTAAAATGTTGAAAACTCATTTTCGGACAGGGGGCTTTGCCCCCCTGACAAAGAAGGGAAAAGATTAGCGCACATGTCCGAATTTCCCCTATGATTATGCGTAAACTTTTATCCTTTTTTCTTCCACTTATTTAGGGTTTTCCGTAGGGAACTTACGTGTCTAATGTGAACCCGGCCTAAGGCGGACCTTATTATACGGCGCACCCCCCAAATTTTACACAAATTTCCGATGTTGTTACTATACTTTCCTACTATATTATTAGTCATATTATAAGGCGCAGGGGTCTCAGTCTGGGAAACAAGTATCGCCTTATGGTCCGGAAAATACGGTATATTACTGAACATGTCTGAAACAAGCAATAGCGAAAATGAGCAGGAATAACTTCCCTGAACATTTGAGAAGCAGTCGATCTTCAGTGCTTTTACATCTTGACATTTCATTTGTATGAAAAGCAGCATATTTATACACCACTGCACATGGAATCACATAATATTGGCATGTTGTCAAAGGGGCACCCTGACGGATGAGTTTTTTGCAAGCAACACGTCGAGATCACCAGGAAAACACCCTTTACAGAGATCGCAAGACTCACTTTGCTCTGGTTTCCTAATAATCAAACCGTCAAATCGGCGATCCCTCCTTGCTGGAGATGCTGGAAGTCAAATTATTTCAGTGAAAGAGAAGGCATGTGCTACATGCCTTCTCTTTTTCTAATGGCCACCTGATACATGCCTTCTCTTTTCTAATGGCCGCCTGAGTTTAGACCAAATCGGTTGCACGAAATTTCCACAATACAAGCCTTTTTATTTATTTTTTTTGAAAAATGTATACAGTTTACCAAAAGGACATTCGCTCACAACAAAGGAAATAGCTCCATTTTGTTTTCACTGCACTACAAAGAAGAAAAAGCTTCAACCACAATGAGTGGCCTCCATCCACCCCATGCAATGGGGTAGGCGTTTGCTAGGTACTGGGCGTTTGTTAGGGATTTTTACGGCGCCAAGGCCATTACAAGGGCTTGTGTGTCATTGTGCTTGGGAAAACCAGCTATCAATTGGGTCATACCAGGCAGCAGGATTTCTCCCTGCTCTTACCGACTTCTAACTGCCGTGGGATTTTTACATGCGTAAAGCGCACGGGTCAGACTAGCTTTAAGTCCCCATCCGAAGGACTCGACGTTCAGTTTGATTTTCCTGTCAAACTAGAAAGAAAGGGCGAGGCTGGGATTCAAACCCGGGTCACTCACGTTGCAGTCACGCATTGAAATCGGCAGGTGAACGTCTTAAACCACTCTGCCACCTTCAAGCTATGTGTGAAAAAGTACAGTAGACAGTCGAGCTTCTGTTCTGAGCAAGAACAAAACGTACATCAACAACAAGGGTGAAAAAAACAAAGAAAAAAGGGGGGTGGGCGTTTGCTAGGTAGGGCCCCCACTACACAATGTCTTGGCCCAAAGTGGGGGGTGGGGGGAAAGGGCGTGTTTGTCAGGAATTTTTTCCGATGCCAAGGCAATTACAAGGGCTTGTGTCATTGCGCGGGCGGATCGACCACAAACTAAGCTGACCTGAGCCAGAACTGGGGGATGAGGGTGAGGACCTCCTCGTGGCGCCCGCAGTTGGTGACCTCCAGGTGGCAGGCCAGGCCCAGGCGATCCGTCTTGGCATACTCCACCTGCACGTCCCAGTGGCCCCCGTCCTCAAGGACCCCTGCGGGCACACACACAGGGTCAAAGATCCCTGCCCACAGACGGCAACCTTCAAAGATGAGAACAATTCTACGTAATCCAAACTAAACAGGCAGTTCGCAACGCAGGGAGGGCTTCGCCGCTCAACCAAAGCCACACACAGCATAATAGCGATCTTGACAAGACTGAGGACTGGACACTCCAGACTCAGGCATCACATGTACACAGAGTTCCACATTGGAGACTCCCCTGTGTGCCCCTGCAGTGCCGCTGACATGACTGTTGGTCATATCCTTCAGGATTGTCAAACATTCCAGAATCTGCGAGACGGAACTTGACCGTCGGACACACCGGTTCGGGAAAACATCTTCGGCTCTTTAGAGGATCTTCGGTGGACGGCAGCCTTCGTCCGGGTCACTGGGGTTCCTGTCTGAGCGAACGATGAAGAAGCATAATAGCGAAATTCATTGCTTCAGTGGTGAACTGGAAACCACCTGACCGACACCTCCATCTGTGTGGGGTTTTTTTTGCGCATGCTGAAGAAGCGGGTAACAACAAAAGGTTTCAGTCTTCAGAGTTTATACCCGACTTCCTCCCTCCCTGTTTAGTCATACACATCAACAGCATGCCCCCCCAAAAAAGGGACTGCACTTTACAAGCTGAAACATGCTCCGAAAGCAAGTGAGGACAGACACAGAATTTCACAAGAAGCAATCGATTGCTACAAAGAAAGACAATGCAATAGAACACACATGCAATATATCGCACAATACATTCAAATCAAACCGAATCAATTCAAAATCGCTTTGATATCTCTCGTGGCGAAATCACATCCAGGCGTCAGTCAGTAAGAACAAAGACATTGACATTCAGCATGCATGAACATAAAATACATTTGTTAGATTAAACAAGTCACACAAATGATGAGATAATAAATGCAAAAAGACATTGACATGCAGCATGCGTGAATAGAATATCAGACCTGTTTACCCCCTACACAAGTCTTGAGTAGTTCAGGATAGCTGAAACGAGTACTTTTGGCTCAAAAAGTGTAGTTTTATTCATTAAACCACCAAACAATGTTCACTGAAAATGAGTAATTAGAGCATTATTTTCCATTTTGGTCCAAATTGAGTAGAATATTACTCGAAAAGAGTAGAGTAAACAGGTCTGGAATATAAAAAAGTACATTTTTGGGATTGCCTTTTTTTTTTTTTAAACTATAAGACAGTATATTATAAGGCACACCTTCTCAATTTTATACAAAATTCAGATTTTTGTTTATTATATAATAAAGCACATGGGTCTCAGTCTGTGAAAAAAAGTATAACCTTATAGTCCGTAAAATACGGCAACCAAAATATGTGAGTAATAAATGAAGAAAAACATTGACATTCAGCATGCATGAGTAAAAAGTACATCTCTCACAATATAATGAAAAGCAATATATAATGTAACACAATGCAATAAAATACACTGCAATACAACACAATGTCAAAATCTGTATGCCAGGAGGTATTCCTCTTTGGTAAAAGCCAGAATGTACTACTGTAATTTTCGGACTATAACTAAGGTGATATTTTTTTCTCCAATTTCGACCTATGCGCCTAATAAACAAGGACACCATATTAGTGAACAAAATCGTGAGAAGAGAGGCAACGATTGCCGTGTTCAGCACAGTCTACTGGGAGCCACAACAACAAAAGTAGTAACGAGTCGCCGATACGACGAATACTCACGTTAATATGCTTCAAAATCCCTGTTATCATCCGAGATACTGTCCAACAGATGCCATAACCCTTCATTGGATGTAAAAAGCATCGTTGTATAGCTTAAAATGCCATAATTCTACCAGTTATCACGAAGAAATGTCCAAACACAACAACCGGAAGTCGTAAAAACGGAAGTTTGTTTGTTTGAGAAGGGAGCCAACTCTCGTTTACGACAGCAGTAACGGCGGTCGGTAAGCGTCTACAGGACCTGTACGGGCTTCAAACTTCGACTTTCTTTTGCGAGGTGTGCATCGCCTTATAAACAAGGGCGCCTTTTACTTTAATTTTTTCAGATTTTTCTTGAAAATTGCCCTATTCGCCTTATGATCCGAAAAATACAGTAACCACAAAAGGAATTTAAATGAGACCCCAAAAACAAAAATAAAAAGTGTGCAGAATGATGCAAAATCGATTTGGATCATAAACTCTGACTTTACTGGAAGTCACAAATACGCATAAATCTGAACATGATCATGCTGATAGCTTGAAATTTGAAAGAAAAAAGCATGCTGACGTTCGCTTGTGCGTCATCTGGATGAAGATAAGGATAGGAAAAAGAAGAGGGGAGGAATGTTGGTGGACTATGGGGACAGAGGTTGAGGGGATACCGAGGTGGTGTAATTAGAGGTGGGGGAAAAAACCGGTTTGAACCGAAAAACCGGTGCTAAGCTTTCGCGGTTCGAAACACCGGTTCGAGTTGCTGTGAACCGGTTTTTTAACTGCAAACTGAAAGTAAGTTTTTCTTAGAATAACGCATTTTTTTTCGAAAAACAATACTGATTCTCAGTGCAGATTGGGCGTTTGTAAACCAAGAGTAGCTGTTTCTAGTTTGTGGTGGTGTCTGGCTTTGACTTTGACTGAGTGTTGAGTGTGAGTGTGTCATAAGTTTCTTGTGTGTGTGTGTGTGTGTGTGTGTGTGTGTGTGTGTGTGTGTGTGTGTGTGTGTGTGTGTGTGTGTGTGTGTGTGTGTGTGTGCGTGCGTGCGTGCGTGCGTGTGTGTGAATATTCTGACAAATAAATATGTGTTTGCATAGGTGTAAACCAGTGATGCAAGTACTGGTTAAAAACCGGTTCGGTTAAACCGGTTCGAAGGTGGAAAACCGGTTTAAAACTGGTTCGGATTTTTTAACCGGTTCTCAACTCTAGGTGTAATATTACAAAACTTGAACAATCGCCAGATTCGCCTTATAAACAGTGGAATCCGCATAATCGGCCACTTTTGGGACCAGGAAAAATATGGCCGATAAAGCGAATCGGCCGATAAAACGAACATCGAGATACTGTATGACGCAATTATGCAAGTCAAAAGCAATGACGTCAAAATTAAATGTTGCAGTTCAAATTCAAATTCTTTCCCTTTTTGTGATGTGTGTGTGTGTGTGTGTGTGTTTATTAATCCTACAACTTGACAGAAGCACGAGTAAAAGACAATGATTTTGTTTTCTTGAGTGATTTTAACGCCATGCAGGGTCTTTCAATTGACAACAGCTCACCTTCCAACTTCACACTCAACCATGTAAACGTCAAAAGCGTGTTGTCAGTTTGTCTGCCTCTGTTGTTCTCCCTCTCAAAAAGGGGTAAAGAGGAAAAATTAGAGAGAAAAAGTGGCCAATAAAGCGAAATTGAAGATTTCAGCTTTGGACGTAAAAACGAACAAAATAACACATGCTTAAGAAGAAAAAATTCCGTTCCAGAGGAAATTTATTTATTTATTAAGACAACTTTTATAGCGCCTAATCTTTAAGCTCTAAGCGCTTTAAATTGGCCGATTAAGCGGCTTTGGCCGATTATCCGATGGCCAATTAAACGGATTCCACTGTATACACAAGCACCCAACGGTCCAAGAAGTAAGGTACTACAATCCGGCTATCTTGTACCTTGCGCACCCTCCTCTTCAAATTGTCGCATTGGCATTTTTCACCGAGAGGGAACACTCCGCCATTCTCGGGAAATGGACAGGGTTAGGATCAGCCTGTGGGTTGTTGTCATCAAACCGAAAAGAACCAGACTTTGAGATTGAGAGTCGTTAACATGAGGCGGGTGTCTAAAGCACAGTGGAACATCCCTTATAAGACCTTCAAAAATTCAAGGAAATTTGAAATTTTACGTCCTCTTGACCCGAAGGGTACATATGGGATATTGTTAGCTATGGATATGGGGTAAATCATCCAAAATGAGGTCTTATAAGGGAGGAGTCTTATAAGGGAGGAGTCTTATAAGGGAGGTAATTTCAATGCTTACAAAGAAGGGCCATGTCTCAGAGAAGTAGGTCTTGTGTGGGAGGGAGTCTTGTAAGGGGAGGTCTTATAAGGGAGGTTCCACAGTATATGGGTGTTACTCCCCAAAATGAAAACAAACTGAAAGGCAGGGGTCCAGGGATGATTCAGGGGGGCAAGTTAAGAGAGAAATATAATGAGATAGACAGACAGTTTGAGTGAGATAGACAGACAGTTTGAGTCTGATAAGCCTTGTAAAATTATTACTACTAGCAATCGCCCCGTGGCAGTTAATTCCCGTGGCAGTTTTAACCCCATGGCAGTATTGAACAATACTGGAGGCAATGCCCGGAGGCAGTGCTAAACCAGTAAAGTCCCGATTTTTTAATAATACAGATACGTGTAGTGTCATCCCCTTGTAATCTCCACTGCCCCCCCCCCCCCCCACCATCCCTCCGCGAAACCGCGCAAATGACACGGCCGCCTCGGTTGCCGTTGCCATCGCCCCGTTAGGGCTCACAGCAAATTTGAAGCGATTCGGTCGAAAAACGGCGGAGTTATAAGGCCCGTTTTGTGCTTCACACACACACACACACACGGACGGACAGTTGGCTTTTTACTATATGATACAAATTACCTTTGTAAACTTCCAAGATAGAACATCCAAGTTCAAAATGCCCCAAATCGCTTGTGGTCAATTTAAAAAAAATAATAATTGATGAATTAAAAAACCCACCTGAACTTCAGTTTCTGGTAAAATAAAAAAAATACTGAAATCAGTGAAAAAATGAAAGAGTAGCACCCATGATGACTGTACAAAAGTTTGCCTTCGGTGCTCACATACCGGTGTCGATGAGCTCAAACTCTGCGTCCTGGAAGGAGCGGCGCCTGTTCTCCTCGCGGAGCCACTTGTAGGGGAAGGCGGACATGGGGTACTTGTACAGCGCCCGCATGTAGCTGTGGTCCGGCAAGTTGTCCAGGTAGTAGTACAGCTCCTTCACGTCCTCCCCGTGGTTCCCCTGCAATGGGAATTCAGGCATCAGAATAGTCTGAAGTCCAATCCTCTGAAAACTGAGGTAAAAGGGCCATCAGACTGAAGAGGGATAACACTGAAATCAGTTCCCAACACCACCAAAAAGGTCTTAATATAGTGATAAATCACTTTAAAATGCTATTTAACACACATGATAATCGTATAATAAAAAGGCAAGGTTGTGTGTGTGTGTGTGTGTGTGTGTGTGTGTGTGTGTGTGTGTGTGTGTGTGTGTGTGTGTGTGTGTGTGTGTGTGTGTGTGTGTGTGTGTGTGTGTGTGTGTGTGTGTGTGTGTGTGTGTGTGAAACACAAAACGGGCCTTATAACTCCGCCGTTTTTCAACCGAATCGCTTCAAATTTGCTGTGAGCCCTCACGGGGCAATGGCAACGGCAACCGAGGCGGCCGTATCATTTGCGCGGTTTCGCAAATGCGCGAAATCGCCGGCCTCTCGGCGCCCGTATCTTCGGCGTTTCTGGGCCGATTGCCTTCAATTTTGGCAGGAAGATGACCGGAAGCAAATCGATTACTTAGGCGCATAACAGCAGCATGATGCAAAACGGGCCTTATAACTCCGCTGGTTTTCAACCAAATCGCTTCAAATTTGCTGTCAGGCTTGCTGTCACCGGGGTAAAGCCTGACAGCAAATTAGAAGAAAATCAGGAGAGCGCATCACTCTCAGAGCAGCGCCAACGGGAAATGGGGCCTTATAACTCTGCCGTTTCTTAACGAAATCGCTTCAAGTTTGCTGTACTCAGCGTTACCAGTACTTGGCGTTACCGTTACTAGGCGTTACTGTTACTAGGGAGAGCGCATCACTCTCAGAGCAGCACCAACGCGAAACGGGGCCTTATAACTCCGCCTTTTCTTATCCCAATCGTTTCAAATTTGCTGTACTCAGCGTTACCAGTACTTGGCGTTACCGTTACTAGACGTTACCGTTACTAGGGAGAGTGCATCACT
Source organism: Phymorhynchus buccinoides (assembly GCA_017654935.2). Taxonomy (NCBI): domain Eukaryota; kingdom Metazoa; phylum Mollusca; class Gastropoda; order Neogastropoda; family Raphitomidae; genus Phymorhynchus; species Phymorhynchus buccinoides. The sequence goes on along the minus strand of CM065700.1, from coordinate 28,949,800 downwards.
CTCAGAGCAGCGCCAATGGGAAACGGGGCCTTATAACTCCACCGTTTCTTAACCAAATCACTTCAAATTTGCTGTACTCAGCGTTACCAGTACTTGGCGTTACCGTTACTAGACGTTACCGTTACTAGGGAGAGCGCATCACTCTCAGAGCAGCGTCAATGGGAAACGGGGCCTTATAACTCCACCGTTTCTTAACCAAATCACTTCAAATTTGCTGTACTCAGCGTTACCAGTACTGGGCATTACCGTTACTAGGCGTTACCGTTACTAGGCGTTACTGGTACTTGGCGTTGCGCTAGTACTCAATAAAAAGTCAAAACCTCTGACAGTGGAAGCCAATCCTCTGTCAGAAATTCTTAATCCTCTGATCCTCTGACAATTCTGATGCCTGGAATTGTTCGGAAATGATTAAGGGGAGTAATTTCATGGTGTGCGGGAGTTATCTTGCCTAATTCAATCGGTCAGACAGGGGAAGTTACTCTACCATCAGGTAAAGCCCCAGCCCTCGTTTCCTGTGCGTTTGAGGAGACACGCAGCATGTAGCATGCAGCGCGTCATTCTAAATTTGATGTGATTTATATTTGTACGTCACAGTTTGCAAGTTCTATCACTCTGTAGCAATTAACTGGCCACCCCTTATTTTTCTACAAAATGTTTGCAAGTCGCTGACTCGCATCCTGCGGTTTCAAGCTTCGACGCCATTGTTGCATTGTCGCTATGGTATTTGATTGAGTAATGGGGGTAAACAACTCTAATTTTCACGAAGTGTTCTCCCCTAGTTTTTTTCTGAAAATCGTCTATTGCCACAGGGTTTGTACAGATTTTTCATACCAAAATTCACAAACTTTCAAAGACCACTTCAAAGGCTCCTTATCCTATCTTCAAAGACCTCCCACGACATGTAATGATGACGGTTGCTTCGATCACGATCACTCAAGTTGCGCCGGTGTCGTCAAAAGACCCGGATATAGCGAAGGCAAGAGTAAACTCTCGACAAATCAAGGACGTCTGCTAGACGGAACTAGAACGCGGATATCAGAAAATAAGCCAAATTAAATTGTTTCTTTACCGATTCTGGAAGCAAACAAAACAAAATTCATGGCACCAATGACTTTTATTTTAGGCGTCAATGACTTTTTCACAAACCATTTGACGATTTTCACAGACCAAAGCCAATTTTCAAAGACTTTGAAAGACTTAAAAATGGCACTCCATTTCTCAAAGACTTTCAAAGACCTAGTTTTATAAAGACCGTGCAAACCCTGTTGCCAGCATGGTATACTGATAGAGAATGTTGATGCTTTATTCAACATAAACAGCTGTATCATGTATTGTGCTTGGGGTGGGGTGAGTGGTGGTGGTGATTGTGGTGATGGTAATGGTGTGTGTGTGCGTGTGTGTGTGTGTGTGTGTGTGGTGTGCGTGTGTGCGTGTGTGCGTGTGTGTGTGTGTGTGTGTGTGTGTGTGTGTGTGTGTGTGTGTGCGTGTGTGTGTGTGTGTGTGTGTGTGTGTGTGTGTGTGTGTGTGTGTGTGTGCGCTTAGAGCTGTGTGCGTGCATATTAGTCATTACTGTGTGTGTACGTGTGGTAGTGGAAAACCATGGTTCAGTTCAGTGTGTGTGTGGGGGGTGGGGGGGGTATGCAGTATGTATGCCTATTTGCATGTGTGTGAGCGATTACATATCTTTGTTGAAGTCTAAACGAAGACTTCTTAATTTAATTTCTAGTTAAGCGCTTAGAGCTCAATGTTTGGCGGAGACGTGCGCTATATAAAGGCTTCACTATTATTATTATTACTGTTTATCTGATTGACTGTAGTAGGGGCCAACAGTTATAGAACTGTACGTCAGATGGTAGTGGAAAACCATGGTTCAGTTCAGTCTCTTGTGGAAGACTACAACCTCTCAAACAAGGGGACCTTTGCGCTGTACTGGCTTTAGTGCTGCAGTCAAAGGATGGGCTGGCCTTTGGGGACCTTCCCCAGCACCAGCTGAACATCCTCAAATCCCTTTTGCTGTTTCTATGAGGATGTACCCTGGGCAAAGCACTCACAAAGCATGCATCCTGTGCGCCAATAGCAGTCTAAACGAAGACTTTGGGCATCAATGGGGCAGGATAAACATCCCCAATCAATGGAAGAAGAAGAAGAAGGGAAGAAGAAGAAGAAGAAGAGAAGAAGAAGAAGAAGAGAAGTTAAACTCCAGAAGAAGACTGAACAGAAGAGGGAGATATTCTTTTTGCTGTTTCTATTATAAACAAATTCTAGCCCAGCCCGCAATAGAGATTCTTTTCGATATCTGTCAGATTAATTACGTTTTCTCTTCCATGCTACAAACCTTTTCCCCTTTGGCAATGTTAAATCATGATTAAGTAAACCACAGGTGAAGATTATTTTCTGTTAAACTCCATCAATGTTGAAGACTGAACATGGAAGAATGGATATATTCTTTTTGCTGTTTTTATAAGCAGTAACTAAGGTAAATAAAGGCATCTCTGTCGATAATTTCCCGTTGTTTTTGTTGTGGCTTGTGCGAATAATCTAAATAGTGCCAGTTTACACTTGTGTGTTTGTGTGGAGAATATTTACAATAAAGTTTAAAAAAAACTAAATTTTCTTTATCAGGCATCCATTTCTTTTTTTTTAATAATTTTTTGTTATCAGTAACAAATCATAACGTAACCCACTACTAAGAGACTATTCATTCACCTCCTTTCCTGTCAGACCAAACAGGCGCTCCTTCAGGATGGGGTCTTTTCCGTTCCAGAGCGCCATCGCCATGCAGAGCAGGGAGGACTTGTCGCAGACTCCCAGCAGGCCGTCCTCGCCAGACACGTACATGTGGTACGTGGCGTCCTCATAGCCCACATGCTCCCAGCTTGGGTTCCAAACAAGTAAGGATAACAAACATTTCACTAGCAGTATCCAAGTATGGTAGAAATGGGGCTTTGTACTACATCTTGGCAACAGGCAAGGGCGATAATTTTAATACCGTTCCACCTAGAGGCGAGTCAGGGGCAGAAAATTTTCAGTGGCTATATGTGACCCAGCACCACGAAAGGGACATTAACTGATTAAGTCGCTCAGCTTGTTTCTCACAATATAGCTTGCAAAGTCAAAAACCTCAATTTTTTTATAATCAATTTTGAGTTATAGTTTGTGTTCTCTGACATCTTATCTTTCATTTCTGTAAAGGATAATCTTTAAAATGGTATATAAATGCTCTTATAAATAAGTTCTTTAAAATGTGTTGGTCAATGCTATTTCTACAGCTAGGCTAGACTTTAGACTGTGTTTTCTTAAAATGGCTGACATTCACCCTACCAACTTTAAATGCTCATAACGTTTTTTTGGTCCAGACAAGTCAGGAAAGATAAAGATCTCTAGACCATTTTCTCAGACTGAGTCCAACAGGTCTCTTTTAAATTTTCGCAATAAGGTAAAATCAATCATTTCCCAGTTTCCCTCTGGCAGTGAAGGGGTTCAACACTCACCTGTTGTCGTTTGGGGAGTAGTCCTCCCTGACAGTGCCCCACTGCCGCTCGGACAGGTAGGACCCCCAGAACATGGGGTCATCCACCGCATTCTCCACGTTGGCCGGAACTGACAGGTGCTCAGCAATGCCCCAAATGCCGGAGGAGGAACTGGACACTGCATCCAACATCCCCGGTATACACCACAGATTGGGATTCTTGTTCTGGGAGACATCCTTCCCTCCTTCAGGGGATTGTAGTACGTCATCCACTGGTGATCCTTCTTTGTCGAGCGCTGCGGTCGAAGTGGAGGCAACAGCATCATGTGGCGGCAAGGCTGGAATGATTTCTTCTTTCCTTTCTTCTTCTTCATCTTCCTCTTCTTCATCTTGCTTGCACTTCTTTCTGGTTGGAGAATCGCTGGGGGAGGCTGGTTCTTCTTTCTCTGCAGCCGCCTGGTGTTTTGGCATCACTGGGACACTGGACAATTATATAAAAATGCTTACTTTTCTTCTTCTTTTTTTCCAGCTTCGCACTCTCTTTACTATCAATCAGAAAACAACAACAACAATATTGATCAGCTTCACACTATCTTTACTATCAATCAGAAAAACATACCAGGGTCAGAAAACCGACAACCATATTGATCAGTTTCACACTCTCTTTACTATCAACTAGAAAAAAGACAACAGTATTAATCAGCTTCACACTCTCTTTACTATCAATCAGAAAAACAGACCAGGGTCAGGTGGTGCACGTCACATGTCCACACATGGAGCACAGCCTTGTTAAGCCACATTAAAGCTGTTCAATACTATCTCTTCTCCCCCCCTCCCCCCTTTCTCCTTTCTATTGTTTTCTCCCCTTTCTTTCCTTTTTGAATGAAACACTACTAATGTCAATCTTAGAACAGAGCGTTGCTTAGACATGTTAAAACACACACACACACACACACACACACACACACACACACACACACACACACGCACGCACGCGCGCACACACACCAGATGTTACAGTATTAACCTGGGTAGAAATCCAACAATGGCGACCAGAATTAAAACAACAATAATATAAACCTACATTCAAAATCCAGTAACCATCACAGATGAATAGATAAATACCACAGAGATTAACTCGAAGACGCAGTGCATGGGACTTATCTCGTGTCACAATATATACACATGCACCACACATACACCAAAAAAGATCATCTTCATAGATAATCTTGACTCAAGATGATCCAAACCTGAAAGTAAAAGTTTTTCCTTTCTGCTACAACTAGGTGACAATCATATTCTTCGTGGCTTTACATGGCACCACGTCGCTGGCAAGTTCGTGTTACTTTGTCGCAAATCCCACATTATTGTTTCGTTTGCCCTCCTTTGCTTGTTTCGACCATTATCTAGGTTTAGGAGAAGTATACTACTTTTGCTTTCGTCAGTTGCAAGCCAAGCTTGGTCGAAAAGCTTGTCAAGGGAGGTCATTCTCCTCGGCTAAATTCTCGAAACATTGCTGTTATTTATACCTACCTTTGGTTACTTAGGAACTGGAGTTCTTTGCCGTGGGATCGACTGCCTTTCTGTCTACCTGTTTATCTGTCTGTGTCTCTGTCTCTCTGTCTCTGTCTCTGTCTCTCTCTCTCTCTCTGTAAACTATAAGCACCCCTTCAACAACTCTATCACCCCCTCCAATTTCAATTTGAAAAGGGCTTGTGACAAAAGTAACGTTGTTCTCATTGACCATTTCCCCACTTTTTCTGCTGATGAGAACCTGTATAGGGACATCAAACATCCCAGCCCCAGGGGAACGGCCAAACTTGCAGAAAATATCAAAAGTCTGTGGCGCAAGCAAAATAATGATAGAAGGCCAAGACACGATCAGGGGTTTTCTAGGAATGAGTATCACCATTTCCAGCCCAATCAGTCATTGAGCTCTAGAAATAAGCATTGGCATCCCCAACCCAACCAGTCACTGAGATCTAGACATGAGAATCAACACTCCCAGACCAATCAGTCATCGGAGTACCCCCCTGGGTACCCAGATATCTCTCCCCGCCCCCCTCCACCTGCTGCATTCAACTATGACTATTACAATGTTGGCAGGAATACTGGTGAGCAGCGCCCCCCTCCCTTCAGATCATGCGAGCAATTCCCTCCTCTCATGCCAGAGTCCTATCACAGACAGGTCCAGTCCCTCGTTCCTTCTAACTATCCCCCGTGTTTTTCTCAGGGCCAGACTTTGAACCAAAATGTCTATAATTCTACTGAGGCCCCCAAACCTGGAGTAACCCAGCTTCTTTCTCTGAATCAAGAAAGGCATTCTCCTAACTTGTCAAATGGTAATACTAATCGTAATACCCAAGATGATTTTCATCCATTCACTGAACGGCTGTTACAGATGGCATCGCAAATCCTTGCGAACCAACATAGTCTACAAGCCCACAATGCTCGTTCTATGTATTAGACACCCATACCCACACCCCTTACCTTAGTTATTTTTGGTAACGAGCTACATGACTGCTGCGTTGTGAAGCAGACTTTAAAAAAGAAGCTGAGTGTATTGTTATTTATGAATAGATCTATCTCTTGCCACTTTGTCACCATATCAATGTATTCCATTCTTTGTTTGTAATATAATTATTGATGCTTGATGTAATAGATAACTTGTTAAAATTTAACTTTAAGCATTGATAAAGTGTGTGGTCAAGGGCATAAGTTACTAGCATGTTCAAATTAGTTAGACCCTATATGTATGCTCTTCATGCCTGTTTGCATTTTGCCTATATGTATACGTATTGCGCACGCGCACGCACATGCGTGTGTGTGTATATGTAGGAGTGCATGTGTGTGTGTGCGCGTGCACATACATGCGTGCGTGTGTGTGTGTGTTCGTGCGTGCATGTGTGTGTTTGTGTTCGTGCGTGCATGTGTGTGTTCGTGCGTGCATGTGTGTGTGTGTGTGTGTGTGTGTGTGTGTGTGTGTGTGTACGGATGCAAGCCCTTTGGTGTGCCACAATATAGTGCCGGACCAATGTAAATGTGACTGATTTTAGATCAAAATCTCGGTACCCATCGTCTGTGTTTAAATTTGAAATTGAAATAATTATACTGCTAGTTTTCAAGTTATTCCCCTTTTGCTTGGCATATTTGTTTCTTCAGTTTTATTTATTTGCATTCGTTTTACATTTGCAGTCTCTGTTTATAAATTGTTGCATTTTTGTGAATGATATTTTGTTTTATAGTCTATTGTGTTAAAGGATTGTTTCTCACCTTGTAATATGTATAGCACGCGTACTCTTGATAACTGGCCGTCAGTGGATGGCCTTAGAGTAGGTTTTCTTAACATTAATCACCTACTAAATAAAGTTAGTGATGTATCTGATATTTTATTTAATAACGGCAAAAAACTTTCATATATTTGGTTTTGCTGAGACAAGATTATCAAATCAAATTTCTGACTCTGAATTGAATATACCAGGTTATCATTTCATTCGTAAAGACCCAACTAAAACTAAAGAAACTGGTTTAATTGTTTACATCCATGAAAGTTTGCATTTCAAGGAAATTTCATCTCTTGTAAACCATGGCGTAGAATCCATATGGATTGAATTACTATTCAAACAATCAAAACCAGTTTTCATAAGCTTCATCTATAGAAATCCTGCTGAACGCTCTGACTGGATTGATAGGTTCACTTTAATGATGGAAGAAGCGTCATCCTTTAGTTATGAAACTCTGCTTTTGGGCGATTTTAATATTGATTTACTAAAACCGCACAAAACGTGGCTAGAAACGTATGAATCCTTCAATCTTTCACAACTAATTGATAAACCGACAAGAGTCAGTGCCACCGCCCAAACGCTTATAGATCATATCTACTCATCTTCAACTAACACTATAATAGAGACATGTTCACCCACGTACGGCGCTAGTGATCACTTCCCTGTCTGCTTTACGTGGTCAAAGCGAGGTGTCAAAATTCCAAAAAATTCCCATAAGCTAATAACTCGCAGATCCTTTGCTCGTTTTAAGAACGAAGCATTTCTTTCAGATTTAGCTAATTCCCTGTCATTGCACTCTGTCTATCAATTTACTGATCCCGATGAAGCTTTCGAAATTTGGTACCACAGTTTCCTTAACATTTATGATAAACACGCTCCTTTAAAAACAATGCGAGTAAGCTATAATTCTAGAAAACCTTGGATATCGAAAGATGTAGATGATGCCATCAATGAAAGAGAGTCGCTTTTGGCATCAGGAGATTTTTAAAAAGCAAAGAAATTTGGTTAATTCTATTAAACGATCTGCAAAGAGAACATACTTTAAACATCTTATATCTACTAAATCTGATAGTAAATCAATTTGGAAAGCAATAAATCAATTAACCAATAAAAATGTAAAGACTAAGAACCCATCTGTTAAATTATCGGCAGAAGACATGAATAAACATTTTTGTGACATGGCCACCACAATAATAACATCAAATAGAACTTCAGAAAACAATCTAAATATTCTGCAGAAATTCTGTTATACTAAAAAAGTTAAAGAGTGTACTGATATTCCGCTATTGAGTGTACACGAGGTTTTCAACACTCTTACCCACTTGAAACAGACAAACACGCGAGGCATTGATGGAATTGATGCTAAGATACTGAAGTTATCTGCCCATGTAATTGCTGAAACACTCACATATGTCTACAACCTATGTATTTCAAAAAATCGTATTCCCAAAGCTTTTAAAGTAGCCAAAATAATACCAATCCACAAGTCAGGTGATTGCGAAGATCCTTCCAATTACAGGCCCATTTCTATTTTATCTACCCTATCTAAGCCTTTGGAAATGCACATAAATAAACATATTCTGAATCATTTCAATTCCTTTGACTTATTTCATCAAAACCAATCAGGGTTTAGAGCTAACCATTCGTGCCACACCGCTTTAACCAACCTGGTAGATCAGTGGCTTATTAATATTAACAACGATGAAATTACAGGTGTTCTTGCTGTTGATTTCATGAAAGCCTTTGATGTTGTTGATCGTAACCTCTTGCTAAAAAAACTAAAAATGTATGGCATTACTAATAACACCTTAGAATTCCTATCGTCTTTTTTATCAGATCGAAAGCAAAGAGTCTTTCTAAATGAATCTGAATCCTGTATAAAGCCTGTTGATTTTGGTGTTCCCCAAGGTTCAGTCCTTGGCCCCATCTTATTTTCAATATACATTAATGATCTGCCTCTTTTTCTTACAACTCCCACTGAAATGTTTGCAGATGATACGACTATACATACTAGTGATAGTAAAGTAGATAAGGTTTTTACTTGTTTACAGGACAATGTTGACAAACTAATTGAATGGTCTGAAATTAACCATATGAAACTACATCCAAAAAAATCTAAATACTTACTTATCATTACTAGACAAAAACGTCAAAATCTCTGCCTTGGTTCTTATTCGCTCTATATCAATGGTGAAATCATGGA
>CM065700.1:28928344-28933344 GCA_017654935.2 Phymorhynchus buccinoides | reverse complement strand
TGGTAATGAATCTCCATGTACAAAATGGCGTCAAGCTTCAAGTTCAATGTTTAGAATTAATCCAGTTTACATAGACAGTTAGTCATCTTAAAGGTGAGGGGGGCATATCGTCTGCATTCATTACTAAAGGCATTTTTCATAAATAGGATTCAATAATGGAAATGAGGTTGGTGCCATGGGGAATGTGAGGAATGAGAGAGAGAGAGAGAGAGAGAGAGAGAGAGAGAGAGAGAGAGAGAGAGAGAGAGAGAGAGAGAGAGAGAGAGAGAGAGAGAGAGAGAGAGAGAGAGAGAGAGAGAGAGAGAGTCATCATGGTTCACAGAAAAAAAGTGTAGAATAGAAACACTTCGGAGGGGAAAAAAAGTTTTTTTCAGTCTCAAAAACGTGTTTGTTGTTGTAGGCCTACAGTACTCCCCGTTTATAGTAAGCTCGGTTATAAGAAATTTCGGTTACAGTAAAGGAAAGCACTGGTTCCCGGCCAAAGGTCTACTGTTTTATTACTAAATAGACCTCGGATAGTAGCAACTCGGTTATAATTTAAAAAAACCTGCTATAGTAAAGTTACTTTTGGTTCCCCACAGGACTGACTCCTCCTTACAATAAAAAAAAAATCCTTTTCGTGACCTTTGTAAATACGTCACCAATGTATGCTCACAGTCTCACCACTCCCTCCACCCACCCTTAATAACAACTGGGTTAAAATTAAAATTTAAAAAAACTCCTATAGTAAAGTCATTTGTGGTTCCTCTTTTACAATAAAAACAATTGTCCTCTTCCTGACCTTTGTAAATACGTCATCAATGTATACGTCACAGTCTCACTACTCCCTCTACCCACCTTCATCAACGAAATTGAAAGGCACTCAAAAACATGTTTCTTTCCCCTCATTACTTAGTGGAAAAAAAATGAATCTGAAAAAAAAATATATACAGCCGAATCCGCTTATAAGAAACTCGCTTATAAGAAAACTCGCTTACAATGAAGCAAAAAAATGTTTCCCTGCCGAACTTCTTCTTTCTTATCTATGATCAAAATTGGGATATAAGAAACTCGCTTATAAGAAAACTCGGTTATAAGCAAGCATTGTTTTCTCCCATTCGCAATGGAAACTTGGTGGGAAAGAGGGCAGTTCTTAACGTTTTGATAGTCGCTTGTATAGACCCAAAATCACGGGTTCCACCTGTTTTCCTTCTTATAGCTAGTACAAAATCTTGTTTGACCAGGTTTGACTCTCATACAAATGCCCCCAAATTGAAAACGAAACATTTTAATGTGCAGCCTCAATTTGAAGTTGGGGGAATTTGCATGTGGGTCACAGCTACCCAAAAACAACCAAGGGATTTAATCGTGTTGGGTCAGTGTGTCTTTAAAAGTGAGTTGGACCTGAACTGAAAGGATGTTCTGAGGAAATTGAAGTCGTTCCAAAAAGGGAAAGTTTACATCAAACCAGTTGTGTCACAGACAATCTAAACAGTACAGGCACTTGATTACAAGACTAATTGAGTTGTTTTTGTTCCTTTATTCCATACTTTCCTTCAGTATTCTGTGCAAAATAAATGTTGAGCAGAAGAAAATAATATGAGTACTTTTGTGTTGGTGGTAGAGAGACTGTCCATCCTTACATTTTCAGCAGCAATGGCAGAGAGGAAAAGGCAATTCATTTCTTTAAGAAGATAAATACAAATAACTGAATATGTGGACGAACATCCACATAAACAAAAGCAAACGATCGATGAAAAGCTGCATGGGTGGACAGTAAATGGTAATAATTCAGTACAAGAAAGGTGAAGGGGTACGCATTTGATAACAGTAAAAAGACCAAAAAAAAGGCTTCTTAGTTAAGTTGTTGTAGGCACCTCATCAAATTAGGAAAAAGGATTTTCTCTTCGTTTTGTTTTTCTGTCTTTCTTTTCTTTTCTTTTTCTTTTCTCTTTTCCCCCATTCAATTTGTTTATAAGGGAAACAACTTCAAAATGTTTTCTTATATCTGAGTTTCAGATATAAGAAAACTTGGATATGGTATTAAGGAAAACATCATCTCCCCTCGATTTTCTTATAACCGAGTTTTGCTGTATTTTGATTTGTTGATGGGTTTATATTTAGTATTTTACGTTAGCTTTGACTTTGAAAAACGTCATCAGATAAGATAAAAAATTCCATAAAAACTTTACTATATCCGAGCATCGTTTATAAGAAAAGCCTGTTATAGTAAAGGAAAAGCCTTGCTCCCCTGTACTTTACTATAAGCGGGGTGTACTGTATTAGCATTAAGAATGTCAAAACTTATGGTAATTTTTGGTTCATGGTTCTGTGAAATTCGGGCTGCTCTCACCTGGAGAGCGCGTCGCTGCGGGCGCAAAGCCACTCTTTTGTTTTAAGCAAGTGACCAATTATAAACACAATGACGAAGACAAACATGTGATACTATACTGAAGAAGAAGAAGAAGAAGAAGAAGAAGAAGAAGAAGAAGAAGAAGAAGAAGAAAAGAAGAAGAAGAAGAAGAAGAAAAAAAAGAAGAAGAAGAAGAAGAAGAAAAAGAAGAAGAAGAAGAAGAAGACGAATCTGCAAGTTAATCTGAAATAGTTAGTCTGGAAATAAATAATTGAAAAAGAAAGAAAGAAAGAAGAAGAAGAAGAAGAAGAAGAAGAAGAAGAAGAAGAAGAAGAACGAATGAACGAACAAATGTTTTTTTTATTGAGGGAAAGCGGAATAAGCACAATAACCGGGTTTTTTTCTCCATCCGGCCCTCAGAACAGAAAGAAAATATATTGAAAAAATACAAATAGAAAAAAAAGACATCGCAAAATACAAGAAAAAAACCCCCTTAAATCAATGTCGTAAATAAGATAAATTACATCAATTAAAGAGACCGACCGACAGACAGACAGAAGAAGAAGAAGAAGAATAAAGAAGAAGAAGAAGAAGAAGAAGAAGAAGAAGAAGAAGAAGAAGAAGAAGAAGAAGAATCTGGAAATTAGTCTGAAACAGTTAGTCTGGAAATAAATAATTGGAAATCTGGAAAAATAGTAATCTGGAAATAAATATTTGTCTACTTATGCCTACTCCGAGTCCAGAATCTACAGGTTAGTCTGGAAATTTAAAAAAAATTGGAAATAGAAATATAGTAAACTGGAAATAAATAGTTTGTGTGCTTACTCCGAGTCCAAAGTCTGCAAGTTACGGTTTTGAAAAAAAAAAAATATAAATCAATATTTGTGTACTTAGGCCTACTCCGAGTCCAGGGTTGAGTTTCTCTAGATATAGGTCGCCGCGCGAATAACGCTTACGGCAAACGGGGCCTACAAAACACTTTAGAAAACGTTTGCGGGAGAATGTTACAAGCTCTTGTCTGATTGGTCAAATGTTTTTATTATTTTAAACAAACTTTAATGGACCAATCAACAACAAGAAATGTATTCACCCCACGCTAGTTCGCGAAAAGATACCTTGGGAGTAGCCACAAAACGTTTTGGCAAACGTCGGCGAAAGAAGTGTTTCTTAGTACCGTTTTTGCCGATTTGCGCTCACGCTACGTAACGTTAGCCCTTGTGAAACGGCCCCCAGAATCTACAAGTTAGTCTGGAAATTTTAACCCTTTCCCCGCCAAAGTTGCATTTTAGCACCACAGTGATTTAACACCTATGTCATTAAAAGGCATCAAATTGAGGTCTGTTATCCAAAGACCCTATGGTCTTAGTTTTGGGAAGTAAGGTTAGACCTTATTTTAGATATGTCACAGAAGAAAATACTGCAGAATCTCTACCCAGATGGGCATTTTTGTTCTCGGTGAAAGGGTTACCCAGGTAGATTTAATGGGCATTTTTGGCTGAAATATGGCTGGCGGTGAAAGGGTTAAAAAAATGGAAATATAGAAGTATAGTAATCTGGAAATAAACATTTTGTCTACTTACTCCGAGTCCTGTGGCGTCTGCTCTGCACTGTCTTGGTGGGATGATTCATCCACCAGCTTCATCACGGGATCCTCTTCGTCGGGCATCCCACGGAAATAGTACTCAAAGGCTGACCTGGAAGCAGTTGAAAGGACAAACCTTTCAGTCAGGATGGACGTGGCGCATATCGAGGGCTGAAAGCCTAGGGCCGTGTACACACACATAAGCGCGGATATTCCACGCGGAAACTCGCGCGCAATCCATAAATAAGTGAAACAAAGAAGGGAAAAGATTTGAGCACGTGTCCGAATTTCCCCCTAAATGCGTAAACTTTTATCCTTCTTTCTTCCACTTATTTAGGGTTTTCTGTACGGAACTTACGCGTCTAATGTGAACCCGGGCCTAAAGCCTTGTGCGCATTAGATCCGTAATCCGCAAGTTCCGTACAGAAACCCCATACACTTTTATAAGAAATACGCGGATGGGATTACGGATACATTTCGGCGTGTAATGGGCGCACTCTATTTTTTGTTGAGAAAAAAAAAAGCATGTCATTTGCTTATACAATGTTCCCATCTGGAAATAAAATGTTGACTTGTCTTGACTTGACAGGCCTATGGCCGTGTACACAGCAGGCGCGGAAATCCCATGCGCAATCCGTAAATAAGTAAAAGAAAGAAGTGAAAAAAAAAAGCGCACGTGTCCGTATTTCCTCTATCCGTATATTTACGTCCGCCCCCCCCCCCCCCCCTCCCCCTCCCTTCTTTCTTTTACTTATTTTTGGGTTTCCGGGCGTAGCTTCTGTCAAGTTTCAAGTTTCAAGGTTTATTTCTGAAAGCCCCTTGGGGGTACATGGAATAAAAAAGAAAATTTGGAAGAAAATGAACGGAAAAGAAACAAAATTCAAGAAAAAAATTATCTAAAAAAAAAGAAAAAAAAGAAGAAGAAAAAGACAAACCACAAATTACTCACAGAAAGGGCCCGGCATAAGCAGCTGTCTTGCTATGCCAGGCAATGCAGCGAATCACACCACGTTAAAACAACAAGAATGCTGCACATCCTACAACAACATCACCAGTCACACAAACTACAACACACAACAAAATGTG
>CM065700.1:28910844-28925844 GCA_017654935.2 Phymorhynchus buccinoides | reverse complement strand
CTTTATGTATGGTAAGAATGGCAAAAACGGAAAAATAGAATTAACCGAGAAATACAGGGGGGGTTGGCACATCTTTACCTTAGGGTAAAGGTCAAGATGTGCCACCCCCCCCCTACCTGGTTCGTTGCGTTTTTCCGTCTTATAGGGTGGGGGGTAGGGTTAGGTTTAGGGCTAGGGTTAGGGATAGGGTTAGTATTCCAAAAAGGTTATTAGCTAAACATGTTCCTAAAATACAGCTTTATGTATGGTAAGAAAGGCAATAACGGAAAAATAGAATTAACCGAGATAGGTGGGGGGGGGGGGGGGGGGGGGGGGGGGGCACATCTTGACTAAGACAGCAACATATCAATAAACAATAATGTACACATTGTATATCTTTATATATTCCTCGACATATGAATAGAATGTTGCTTTAACAAAGGAATAATAAGAAACAGACATCTCCACGTATATCAAATTATCAATGAAAGAATCACATCAGTAAACGAATACTTAAGGCAGAGGACATATAGGTTTGTCACAGAGAAGAGCATTTTATATTCCCAAAGCTTTCCCCCCACGAAAGAAACAAAGAAGCGGTTTTTTTTATTAACAATAAATCTATTAATGGTAGATATTTTTTAATTAACTATAAATACAAAAACTAACCATAAAATAATGGCAGATAACCGCCGCTTCTCAGAAAACGTATTCCATATTCATATATGCAATATATTTTTCAATTTGATATCTTTTCTTTAGGTAAGACACAAAAATTGCATAGATTTGGTAGCTTTTGTCCATATTTGCATTGATAAATTTTTAAAAAAACTTAGCAAGTATCAGGATAAGATCAAAAACTGCATCGGACTTAAAATGTTCGGTATATCCAAATAGTACTAACGGTAGTGAAAGTCTAAGTGCCACGACATGTTCACATTCGTCTTTCAAAAGATTTTCGAGTTGTCTCCAGAAAAGTATGGCTTGTACCCACGTGTCGTCATATTGCCATATTATGGGAGACCGCCATCTTAGTCAGTAACTTTGTTTGAAAAATGCCAGATCGATGCTGTTTACACACAAATAAGGACTAAGATGGCGACATTTCCGTTGGAAGGGTCGAGATTGGGGGGGGGGGGGGAGCCATAGAATGTTCACAAAAATCAATATAGACTACTCGATGTAGACACGATCCCAATATACCTGTCGTGCGAGGCTTCAGTCTCCGTGTGGCAGGGAGAATCCACCGGCGCCATCATGGATTCGTCTTCTGCGGGACTGTGTTCATCCACCACAGGACATTCCTTTGGGCTAGAACTGGAAGCAAACAAAAGTGAGGATAAAAGCAAGAAAGACAACAACAATAAACAAACAAACAAAGAAAAAGGAATAAAAACAAATAGGAAATAGGCTTTTTCCGCATTGTATTGCGCATCCCATAGTCACTTAATGTCTAATATATGAGACGATGTGACTAAGAGAATTTGACGACATATAATAAGCCTATGTCGTCAGTCTGATTAAATCACTATTTTAGGTAGCTGCATAATTATTTTGGTGGAAGATTGTCAGAAGATTTAAAAAAAAAATTAAAGCTGTACTTGGTATACAACATTATTACAACAACAACAACAACAACAACAACAACAACAACAACTATAACAAACATTCTCAGCCTCTAGTATAAATGACAAAAGTTAACATGGTTCCTTTTTCTTTGTTCAGCAAAGAACCACCATCTGACATGGTGGTTACGGCATAACCTTGAAAACATATTTGAAAACGACAAGATAAGCCGGATGGATAAAAAGGAGATTGTATCAGACACTCGGACAGAAGGCTTGAGTCTTAAAACATTATGCTTATCGTCTTCATGATACGTTTTGCTTCTACTTTTTTTTTCGCACAAAAGATGAAATGGCACGAAGTCTCAAGATGCAGCAGGATGATAGCCACCATTCTGAAGCATATTTTCTGAAGCATAAGGCCGTGCACACACATAAGCGGATATTCCACGCGGAAACCCGTGCGCAATCCATAAATAAGTCAGTGAAACAAAGAAGGGAAAATATTTGCGCACGTGTCCGAATTTCCCCTATATGCGTAAACTTTTATCCTTCTTTCTTCCACTTATTTAGGGTTTTCCGTACTACGGAACTTACGCGTCTAATGTGAACCCGGCCTAAGAAGAAGATGTAAGTAACTACTATGCTGTTTGTACGAACCTTGTCTTGGGTGGTGACTCTCCTTCCTCACTGCTAGGTGACATTGGAGGAGTCATTGGATGGACGCCCAAGCAAGGCATGTCCACGTCAGTAGCACCCTTGGCAAAGGGGCTGAAATCAGTAGGGAATGCGACAGTTAAGAACCACGTGGGTTTCAGCCTTTTAACAATAGGAATTGTTCGGAAATAATTAAGGCGAGTAATTTCATGGCGTGTGGGAGTGATCTTGCCTAATTCAATCGGTCAAACAGGGGGAGTCTCTCTTAAAGTTTCATTTCAAATCATTTAATTGAATTCGACGCCTCTCTCTCTCTCTCCCCCCCTCTCTCTCTCTGTATATCATTTATTTTACGCCGCAAGTGCAGCGCCTACCCAATTTGTTTTTGTTAGGGGGGGGGGGGGGGGGGGCACAGGGTGAGGAGGGGGTGTCGAACTATCGGGCACACTTGGAAAACCTAACTATCAATTTGGCCATACCAGGCAGCAGGATTTCTCCCTGCTCTTACCGACTTTCAACTGGCGTGGGATTTTTACGTGCGTAATGCGCACGGGTCAGACTAAGCTTTAAGTCCCCATCCGAAGGACTGGACGTTCAGTTCGATTTTCCGGTCAAACTAGAAAGAAAAGGCCGAGGCCGGGATTCGAACCCGGGTCACTCACGCTGCAGTCACGCATCACATTTGGCAGGCGAACGTCTTAACCACTCTGCCACATTTCTCCCTTATTTTAGACCCAAAGCTTCAGAACTAAGTATCAACAATAGCAACAACCACTGACAAATTGAAGCACTATACACTATAGCTACCCACGGTAAGCCTAAATGATTTAACACATTTCAGCGTTTTAGTTCGGCAGTTTTTTGGCCATACCAGGCAGCGGGATTTCTCCCTGCTCTTACCGACTTTTGCCATTTTTAGGATCCATGTGACGGAAGCACACCCACCTTCGTATAGCATGACAACTTTGACGTCAGATTACAACAGGGGTAGAGAAACAGCAAAGGTACGATTTGACACCTGGTACAATTTCCAAGCCTTTACCCTATCATACGTGTCGGGTGGATAGTTAAGAGTGGTGCACACAAAAAAAACATTTTCTTTAACAAAAATCGAATGGTAACAATGATGACTTATGAATAGCTTCGTCAATATTAAGAATAGAAATGATTGTGGTAGTCCACACCAACAACAACCGCCGTTACGGTGGAACTTTATATTTTCGCTTAAAATATATTTTCTGTACAACTGGTACTAGTGGTAATTTTTTTTCAGGTATCTTTTTTTCCAAGTATTTTTGCTTAAAAATTGATCTTTCTTTCTTTTATTGGATTAAATAGTATGTAAAATTCGTTGTGTATTCGTTAATAAATATAGCCTAAAGCTAATAAGCTAAGCTAAACATGTTTTTTTTTAGCAAAACAGTCGCATTATCTATGGAATAAAAAGCCTTAGTGCACTTTTTTTTATAGTGTGCTTGATTGTGTGTGTGTGTGTGTGTGTGTGTGTGTGTGTGTGTGTGTGGTGTGTGTGTGTGTGTGTGTGTGTGCAAAATAAGTTATCCAGTCATGTTGTAAATTATCTTCATTCGAAATTGAACCCGTATTAAAATTTCTTCACAAAATCCACATTCAGCACATAAACATTGTAGAATATAATTATCATGCAAATTAGTGTTCAAACGAAATCAATAATAAGAAAAGTAAAAACAAAAAAAACTTACTGAATATGTGGTTCAGATGTATCCATTCTTACGAGTACCGAACGTAGGCTACGCTGCGAAAGTAAGCTAAATCCGCTTTCCAATCCAACACAAGCCTAAAAGAAACAGGAAGTGACGTTGAGGATGAGATCAACGTGAACTTCTCATCGCCAAAAGGGACACTGGTCCAAGAGTGGGAGAAATTCAAAAGGGGACGACGTATTTATAGAGCACACATGTGTATCACATGACAATTGCCCCACATGGCCGAAAGGCCAAAGAGGGCGTAAAACATTATTTCTTCACCACATGACAATTTCACAGGTGCTCGAAAACCTTGTCACCGTGGACATGTTTTAGATAATAGGCCTTTGTTGGAGTATCATGGGAGTTCGCAAGATTTCTCACGCGTTTATTGACTTGCCCGAATAACGATGCAATCTCACTTCATTCGACATGGCAAAAGAAGGTTATCTCCTCCAATGCAAAGCGGGTCTGTTAGCCTTCACTTTTCTGAACATTTCACTGATATGTTAGTTGATTAGTACTGGGGCAGTGGGTGGATGCCTCGTGCCTCCATACGGGGAAGCTGGACGACGACCCTGCGTTCTAGATTCTACGAGTCTTTCCCCGTGGGAATACTAGGGGACATTCGGTACAAATAGTTCTCCCACCTTCTGGAAGTTCTGAGCTAGCAGCTTCCACTAATCTATCACTCGTTTACTCTGCCTTTTCCTCTTCTCACTATCATCTACTAGTTTTCTTTTTTACTTATTGGTCCATTAATTGGTCCTAGGGGAAGACGGGGTAAAAAGCGCATGGGCGGGTAAGAAGCCCACCCCAATTATCTCATGAAATGAAGCAAATTTCAGTCTCATTTTGCCCATGAGACGAGCGTTAATGTCTAGCATTCGTCTCATGGGCAAATTTGACTGAAATTTTCTTTATTTCATGAGATAATTGGGATGGGCTTCTTACCCGCCCATGCGCTTTTTACCCCGTCTTCCCTTATTGGTCACCGATATGTTAGTTGATTACTACTGGGGCAGTGGGTGGATGCCTCGTGCCTCCATACGGGGAAGCTGGACGACGACCCTGCATTCTAGATTCTACGAGTCTTTCCCCGTGGGAATACTGGGGGACTTTCGGTATAAATAGTTCTCCCACCTTCTGGAAGTTCTGAGCTAGCAGCTTCCACTAATCTATCACTCTCGTTTACTCTGCCTTTTCCTCTTCTCACTATCATCTACTAGTTTTCTTTTTTACTTATTGGTCCATTAATTGGTCCTATTGGTCACCGATATGTTAGTTGATTACTACTGGGGCAGTGGGTGGATGCCTCGTGCCTCCATACGTGGAAGCTGGACGACCCTGCATTCTAGATTCTACGAGTCTTTCCCCGTGGGGGACTTTCTGTAATAACAGTTCTCCCACCTTCTGGAAGTTCTGAGCTAGCAGCTTCCACTAATCTATCACTCTCGTTGACTCTGCCTTTTCCTCTTCCTGCCAGGCCTATCATCTACTATTTTTCTTTTTACTTATTGGTCCATTCTTTTGCCCCCCCCCCCTACGCCCCCCTTCCCCCCCCCCCTCCCCCCCCCCCCAACCCTAAATCTTCCAAATAATGTTCTGATTTGAGCTCCTCAAAAATCGGAATGCATTGGCTGAAAGCAGCGGGGAGACCAGTTAAAACTGAAAACCGGCACATACACACCTCATCCATTATGGCCTTATGGCCTGGGAACGCACGTGCAGAAAAAAAGTTTACATTTATTTGTAAAAACCATATCACTGTTTTTCATAAACCATATAAATGCATTTTTTTTTCCAGAAGTTCTGTACATCTATGAGAGTATATCGTTGTTTTATATATGGCTTGTCATTTGGGGTGAACACTGATAATGGGCATCATTGTTGGAATATTAGAAGAAAAAAACAATCTTCAAATTTCGCGGATGGTCAAAATGTAGTGTCGTGCTAAAGCGAGCTCATTGGAAACACCTTAATATGGCATACCAGTGGTAGCGCGTTCGCCTCGTGTCAAGTAAACCCGAGTTCGAACCTGGGTACAGGGGATTTTTCCTCTCACTTTACACTAGGCCTTAACGGTCTGAACGTGGAGTCTTTCGGATGAGACGATAAACCGAGGTCCCGTGTGCCCATACACTTAGCACACGTTAAACCCAGTGGCAACGACTGACAAAGTTGTCATTTGGTCAAAATTTACCACCACCACCACCACCACCACACACACACCCTCCCTTCCTTCCTCATCAGTCACACAAAAATCGCATGCAAAAAAAAGGGGGTGGGGTGGCGCGGCTCTGGCTGCGACGCGCTCTCCAGGTAGGTGGGAGCAACCCGAATTTCACAGAGACGCCTCTGTGACTATAAAGAGGAGGTGGGACATGTGTTGGTATAAATGTGTATGCACGTGTATGTGTGTGTGTTGGTGTATGTGTAGGTGTGCGTCTGACAGAAATAAAATCTGAGAGAGAGAATTCTGAGAGAGAGAGAGAGAGAGAGAGAGAGAGAGAGAGAGAGAGAGAGAGAGAGAGAGAGAGAGAGAGAGGAGAGAGAGAGAGAGACGACAGGGAGAGAGAGAGAGGAGAGAGAGAGAGAGAGAGAGAGACTGATACATGATAATGTAATCTTTCTTCTTTTTTTCTTCTTTTTTTTTCTTTCTTTCCCCTCTTATATTGGTTGTCCATTCGATGTGCATGCTTTCGTTGTTGTTGGATGCTGTGTCTTGTGCAAAACCAAAACGATTTCCTTTGTACTACGATGCATTGGCTGATTAAAGAATCTTGAATCTTAACTAATACTTTACCCCAAAAACACACACATAAAAACAACAACCCACAAACAACAACAACAACAACACAAGCATCACGAACATGGCCTGGGGGACGTGGGAGGCAATAAAAAAAATATTGTCATTTTTTTGCGTTTTTTTAAATAATTATGATGAATGTGCATACTTTTAGAAATGTGCACGACTTCTCGTATAAAGGTTTGTTGCTAGCCTTTTGTGGTAATGTTGGTAGGGGAAGACGGGGGTAAAAAGCCCATGGGCGGGTGTAGAAGCCCATGCCAGTTATCTCATGAAAATAAAGCAAATTTCAGTCACATTTTGCGCTGAGTCTGTATGGGCAAACTGTGACTGAAATTTGCTTCATTTCAATGAGATAATTGGCATGGGCTTCTTACCCACCCATGGACTTTTTACCCCGTTCTTACCCTATAGTTGACATTATACCATTGATTAGCACATCTTAGCCCTTTCATCGCCACTGTCGCCTCTTGGCACCACAATGTTTTAACACCAGTGTCACTAAAAAGGCATCAAATGAGGGTCCTGGTATTTAATTCCCTATGTTCTTAATTTTGGAAGGTAAGGACAGGCCCTATTTTATGCATGTCGCAGAGGAATGACCCAATATTGCAGACAGAATCTTTTCTCTACCGAGGTAAGCTTAATGAAAGTTTTAGCTAAGCAAAATGGCTGGCGTTGAAAGGGTTCTTAATGGTCAACCTATGGCGATATTTTTCACGCCAGAGGGCAGTCAATGCACTAGGGGCTTATCACGCGATTTTCTTACTTGGGCGTAAGTGAGAGAGAGAGAGTGATGGTAGGACCACTCACAGTCTCTAACTGTCTCTCTCTCTTTCTTTATCCCACAACTAATAATATAGAGAGGATTAGCCCCACACGAGCGTCATGCCCTCTGGCGTGAGAAAAATCGCACTAAGTCTCTCATTGCTAGCACAGGGCCGGGCCAAGTGATTGGTAAGGGGGTGCGGGTTTCCGCCGGGGGTCCAGCAGGGGAGGGTTCCACCCGGGGTCCAGCAGGGGGTTCCACCCGGGGGGGTCCAGCAGGGGGGGTTCCACCCGGGGGGGTCCAGCAGGGGGGTCCCCCCGGGGGGTCCAGCAGGGGGGTTCCACCGGGGGGTCCAGCAGGGGGGGGGTCCGCCCGGGGGATCCAGCAAGAAGCGGGTGAGGGTTCTGCCCGGGGGTCCAGCAGGGGGGGGGGGGGTCCCGCCCAGGGGTCCAGCATGGAGCTGCATAGGTTCCGGGTTAACTGGTAGTATTCGTTTGGGTGTTAAGGGGGACTTGGGGCGAAGCCCGCGGATTTGTTTTGCAATTTAATGATTATTTAAGGCACATTTTGCAACTTAGTGATTATTAAGGCAAATTTTGCAATTTAGCTTTTATTGAAGGCACATTTTGCAAATTAGTGATTATTAAGGCAAATTTTGCAACTTAGTGATTATTAAGGCAAATTTAGCAATTTAGTAAAATTTTGCAATTTAATGATTATTAAGGGGGTGGGGGTGGGGGTGGAATTCCTGTCAATTGCTTACGTTTCGCCCTTGGGGCAGGGAAGGGGGAGGGGGTCCGGAAATCAGGAACCGCCCCCCACCCCCCTAGATCCGACTTTGGCTGGCAGTCACATGCTATTTTGAAGGAGTTGCGATTTCGCTTCTCATTCACCAGTAAAGTGGTTGATATTTAACAGCCCTTCTGGGCCTCTTCAAATCAACGGTTAGCAAAAGTTGAACTTGAAGTAGCTAGTGAAACCATAGAATTAATGTCTATTTGAAGATTTCAATTAAAGTCATGTGGATGGGTAATCATTTTTTTTCTTCTTCCCAGGCTCCCCTCCCTCCTTCCTAGAGACACAAGGTCGGTGGTGGATTAGCTTGAAGAGTGCTCAAGGGACCTTGTCTGTCTTTGTCGTCTCCGAGTATGACTGCCAGATAGCAGAGGGAGCCGGGCAGCTGCTAATACGGCGAGCTGGGCTAACATTTGATTTGCAGTGGAGAAGCCTTGCCCACGGTACATCCCCACTTCTCTCGGCCGAAAGGATTTTTTTAGGACAGCTGGCGTTTGAGGAAGGTCCCCCCCCAAAGGCCAACGACTCCCTTTGGCTGCAGCACTAGAGCCGGTGCAAAATGCCCCCCCCCCCCCCCTAGTTTGAGAGTCATAGTTTGCCCCCCGTGGGGATACCGGGGGGTATTTTGTATAAATAGTTCCCCCACCTTTTGGAAGTTCTGTGCTTGCAACTTCCTCTAATCTGTCACTCTCGTTGACTCTGCCCTTTTCCCTTTGCTTTACTGTCATCTACTATCTTTCTGCCTTAACCGGTTCAT
This sequence comes from Phymorhynchus buccinoides, assembly GCA_017654935.2. NCBI lineage: Eukaryota > Metazoa > Mollusca > Gastropoda > Neogastropoda > Raphitomidae > Phymorhynchus > Phymorhynchus buccinoides. The sequence goes on along the minus strand of CM065700.1, from coordinate 28,916,789 downwards.
TCTCCTGTCGTCTTTTTTTCTCTCACAAGAAACGCTTTCAAAAAGATTTCCTCCAGCCGAAGTCAGACTTGCTGGGCCTAACTATTTCTTAGTTAGGCGCATAACGGCAGCATGACGCATCTGCGCTCATAATTGACAGGAAACTGTCTGAGCGATCGAAGAAGAAGAAGAAGAAGAAGAAGAAGAAGAAGAAGAGTAATAGTTTTCCCACAAAAGACTAAGCTGTAGCTCGATCTTGACATTGAGGTATATTTCATTGGCAGAATCCTGTCATGGGTGTAAACGCCAACGGGGGGGTAACCGTGATATTACAATGCTGAAGACGGACTGTGGCTGCACACGTGGCGGGGTAATGAAAAACACCCGGTCACACACGTAATGTTCTCATCCCTAGTAGCTGAAGCATTTGCAGGCCTACCGTAGTGCTCAAGGGCTTCGCGGCTGTTGGGATGATCCCTGGAGTATTTTAGACAATGTAGGGGAAGACGGGGTAAAAAGCGCATGGGCGGGTAAGAAGCCCACCCCAATTATCTCATTGAAATGAAGCAAATTTCAGTCTCATTTTGCCCATGAGACGAGCGTTAATGTCTAGCATTCGTCTCATGGGCAAATTTGACTGACATTTTCTTTATTTCATGAGATAATTGGGGTGGGCTTCTTACCCGCCCATGCGCTTTTTACCCCGTCTTCCCCTACGTCAACAACAACGACGATAAATACTGAAGAAAATCATGTATTGTTGTAGATCTTGTATTGTAAAAAAATCGGGACTTTACTGGAGTTGCACTGCCTCCGGGCATTGCCTCCAGTATTGTTCCCACCATCTTTGTATTTACCAATGTCCCATATGTATCTGTTCCAGATCGAGAGGACGTAAAACACCATTAATTTTTTTTCATTCTTATTGTTTGTAGATCTCATTTACTATTGGCGACTACTTGAGGCTAACTACATCAGCTAGTCATAAAAGTCAAGAGATCTAGCGGCTGTGGAAGGATGCATAGTAGTCCAATAATGGCTAAAGGCTAATTAATTTCCTGCGTGTCACGAGAATGGCGAAAGATATCACAAACGTGTGCTAAATGGTACTATGTCGTTCAGTCCTCTCCAGGTTGAGGATGTTGGGGTTTATCGAATGAGAAGATCCTTCTGGGGAAGCCGTGGGAACGAGACTGACCTATTGTTCTCATAGAAACGACCAAAATTAATGAAGCTGTTCAGGGGAGAAAACAACAAACACAATCAGTGTTAAGACAAGAACCAATCAGATTAACCCTTTCACCGCCAAAGTCGCATTTTAGCACCACAGTGATTTAACACCTATGTCACTAAAAGGCATCACATTGGGGTCTATCATCCAAAGCTCCTATTGACATAGTTTTGGGAAGTAAGAATAGACCTTATTTTATATATGTCACAGAAGAATCCCCAATACTGCAGATGGATTTTGTTCTCTACCCAGGTACATTTAATGAAAATGTTCGGCTGAAATATGGCTGGCGGTGAAAGGGTTAAAGGGTAGTGCATTTTTATTTAAGTGTACAGAAATGTGCTTGGAAAGATCAGAAATCAGTGTATACCTTTGTTTTTCGGCTCTCCAGTTCTGGTTCCAAACCTGTTTAGGCCTACATGGACGTGAAACGCATACTCTCTCTCTCTCTCTCTCTCTCTCTCTCTCTCTCTCTCTCTCTCTCTCTCTCTCTCTCTCTCTCATAAAGTTTCATTTCAATTCATTTAATTTAATTCTCTCTCTCTCTCCCCCCCCCCCCCTCTCTCTCTCTGTGTATATAATTTATTTTACGCCAGTGGAAAAAAAAAATTGCATCCCTATTGTTTCAGTATTCTGCTTTTTTTAATTTTTTAATTATTAAATAAAATTATATATTTTATCACCTTTGAAATTGTTTGATGCATTTTTTTTTTTTTTAATTTTTAAGTTTGCTGACAGAAACTGCAGGAGTATTCTTACAATATACAAGGGAGAAAGGTGGCAGAGTGGTTAAGACGTTCGCCTGCCAAATGTAATGCGTGACTGCAGCGTGAGTGACCCGGGTTCGAATCCCGGCCTCCTCGCCCTTTCTTTCTAGTTTGACAGGAAAATCGAACTGAACGTCGAGTCCTTCGGATGGGGACTTAAAGCTAGTCTGACCCGTGCGCTTTAAGCGCACGTAAAAATCCCACGGCAGTTGAAAGTCGGTAAGAGCAGGGATAAATCCAGCTGCCTGGTATGGCCAAATTAATAGCTGGGTTTTCCAAGTGTGCCCCCACCCCTCCTCACCCTCTGCTGCCCCCCCCCCCCCGCCCCAATTTTTTTATATATATGTTTTAATACAAAAATTGTGTAGGCGCTGCACTTGCGGCGACGCTCTCTCGAATTTCACAGAGATAAGTCTCTGTGACTAGAATATACCAAACACAAATACCAAATATACTGTCATCATTACTGACGTCTGTTATGTTAGCGTGGTATGGTACGGGGTGGGGGTGGGGGTGGGGGGGTGGGGTGGGGATGGCTTTTAGAGAAAGGGTTAGGGGAAAGAAAAGAAAAAAGACGCGTTGCTTCTTGGAGGTTAAGACTAATAGAGGTAAGCATCTGTAGGGGAAGACGGGGTAAAAAGCGCATGGGCGGGTAAGAAGCCCACCCCAATTATCTCATGAAATGAAGCAAATTTCAGTCTCATTTTGCCCATGAGACGAGCGTTAATGTCTAGCATTCGTCTCATGGGCAAATTTGACTGAAATTGTCTTTATTTCATGAGATAATTGGGGTGGGCTTCTTACCCGCCCATGCGCTTTTTACCCCGTCTTCCCCTATTGTTCAAAAGTCGGGACTTTACCGGCGTTGCTCTGCCTCCGGGCATTGCCTCCAGGATCGTTCCCACCATCTTAATGTCGATTAATGTCCCATATGTGTCTGTTCCAGACCGGAGGACGTTAAACAGATTTTCATGGAGGTTAGGATTTGGCCACGTGTTGACTTATACAAAATTGGGCTTCGACCATGCATTGACACGGTTAGTTAACGTCCTCCCGGTTCCGAGGAACCATACACGGGTTTCTACAGTTGTGAAATAACAGTGGGATGTTGTTAATTAAGTCTATGTTTAACCCTTTCACCGCCAAAGTCGCATTTTAGCACCACAGTAATTTAACACCTAGGCCACTAAAATGCATCAAATTGGGGTCTAGTATTCAAAGACCCGATTGTCATAGTTCTGGGAAGTAAGGATAGACCTTATTAATTTTTAATTTGTATATAATGATGGCATAGAAGAATCCCCAATACTGCAGATGGATTTTGTTCTCTACCCAGGTAAATGTAATGGACATTTTTGGCTGAAACATGGCTGGCGGTGAAAGGGTTAATGTTGGATTGCCCCAAGAGGTTTCGGTCGCGGAACACGCCTCTACTAGTGTGCGCTTCTGCTGCGTCGACGGGAGATAAATCTAGTGGCTTACTTTACCTCCCTTGATCAAACTCGATGGAAAGCAAAATCTATTTTTGGCCGCACCGCGGGCGAGAAGTGGCGAAACAGAGAGAGAGAGAGAGAGAGAGAGAGAGAGAGAGAGAGAGAGAGAGAGAGAGTTTTTCTTTCTAGTCGAAACGCTAGCGGGCGTCAAGAGCTAAGTACAAAATTGATCAAAATGGAATGATGTCTTTTACGTTTGACACCAGCGTCCTGCTATACTTTCAAACTGAACATTGAAATCTTGGCCGAAACTGAAATGGCGCTGAAACGAGGTTACAATGACTAAGGAGAACAATACCCCAAAAGTACCCTTTGATGTTTGAGAACAATAGAAAAGCGAAGGGCGCTGAAACGAGGTGCAGCCGATAACTCCACCTAAACCTTAAACACCCCGTTGACCACTCGACACGTATGTCTCTAGATACAAGTCGTAAAATAGTGAGAGAGAAAATGGAGTTTTACGTCCTCTTGGTCTGAATCAGACACATATGGGACATTTGTAAATACAAATATGGTGGGAACAATACTGGAAACAATGCCCGGAGGCAGTGCAAAACCAGTAAAGTCCCGAAGTCGTAAAATAGTGAAACAGTTAATTCGTCGATTTTCGCATGCGGTTTCGAACAGTGAATGTGCCCGTTGCGGTTCTTGGTCAAGGGGTTCGTGTGCATGTTGCTACAAGGGGGTCTTTGGCTTTACTTCGCATTGTTGTACGAAATAAAACGAAATCGCCTTAAAACTTAAAACTCTGACAGAGAAGAATGAATGCAAAGTGGGACTAGATTGGATGCGAAAGAAATACGTGTTGCTTGCATTTTTGTTTTAACCCTTTCACCGCCAGCCATATTTCAGCCAAAAATGTCCATTAAATTACCTGGGTAGAGAACAAAATCCATCTGCAGTATTGGGGATTTTTCTGTGACATATATAGAACAAGGTCTATCCTTACTTCCCAAAACTAAGACAATAGGGTCTTTGGATAATATAGACCCCAATTTGATGCCTTTTAGTGACATAGGTGTTAAATCACTGTGGTGCTAAAATGCGACTTTGGCGGTGAAAGGGTTAAACGTTAGTAGGTCTGTGCATTAGATGTGGAGTTCCACATCTATGGTCTGTGACTCAGGGCTGGACCTGCGATACATTAGAAGGGGGTTACAAGGGGTCTGGGGAACCGCATTAACTCTAGGTTGTGGCGGTACCATAGCCGATGAGGTTTAACCGAGGCGTGGTTATCTGTATTGTTAAAAAAAATAGGGACTTTACTGGTGTTGCACTGCCTCCGGGCATTGCCTCCAGTATTGTTCCCACATCATCTTTGTATCTACAAATATGTGTCTGTTCCAGACCGAGAGGACGTAAAACACCATTTTTCGTTGGGGTGTGGGGAACCGGCGTAGGCCCCCAGTGGGGTCCGGAGGCAACGCCCCTCATGAGTACGTATTAGACCTTCAAGACGGGGATTAGTATGCAAATTAGACTAAACTCCTCAAACGATTGGCTGCTTAGTCTAATTTACATACTAATCCCCGTCTTGAATGTCTAATACGTACTCATGAATACAGGGCGTGGTGGGGATTGGGGCAACGCCCCCTGAATCTGAAGCTTTTTAATTCACAAGAAATATTGAATAGATATTGAAACTATTTAATAGATTTTTTTGGGGGGTATTCAATAAAGAATGGTTTGTGCAGGCTCGGAATCTATTCTTTACTTTAGCGTTTTATTTTCTACTCTACCGAGTTTGAATCTATTCAATACTGTTTTTGTTCTATTGAATAGAAAAGTGCACTAAAGAATTTAAAAAAAAACGATAGTCGTGAAAATAATCGTTTTTTTACTTTGGATTCTTTACTTTTCCTATTTAGTATTGATGATGACATTATTAAATACGGTTTTGTGTATTTAATAGCTATTTTTTCTATTGAATAAGCTACAATAGAGTAGATCATTTTTACACATACGGCCCCCTCATACAATTGCACCTAAGAACCATAAAAGAGCAATAATGACTTCTTTCTCAATCTCTCTCCCTCCTCACTCTCTCTTTTTTTTTTCTTTTTTTTTTTGGAGGGGGGGGTACAGAACCCAGGTACCCCCCCCCCCTCCCCCGCTGGATCCAGGCCTGTATATTAAGACGGGATAAAAAGCCCATGGGCGGGTAAGAAGCCCGTGCCAATTATCTCATGAAATGAAGCAAATGTCAGTCACATTTTGCCCATGAGACGAATGCTAAACATTAACACTCGTCTCATGGGCAAAATGTGACTGAAATTTGCTTCATTTCATGAGATAATTGGCATGGGCTTCTTACCCGCCCATGGGCTTTTTACCCCGTCTTCACCTACTACTACTACTACTACTACTACTACTACTACTACTACTACTACTACTACTACTACTACTACTACTACTACAACCACTACTACTTTGTTTTTCTTTTCTTTTTTACTATAATGTATTAGGAGGAAAGGT
>CM065700.1:28893344-28905844 GCA_017654935.2 Phymorhynchus buccinoides | reverse complement strand
CATTGCCAAGAGTTAGGATGTTGTTCCAATTGATTTTGGGGGCAGAAAACATCACCATCGTCGTTGCCACCACCACCACCACCACCTCTACTAGGAAGGAAGGTGGCAGAGTGGTTAAGGCATTCGCCTGCCAGTTTCCATGCGTGAGTCAGTGAGCCGGGTTCGAATCCCGGCCTCGCCCTTTCTTTTGAATTCGACGGGGGGAAAAGTCGAACTGAACGTCGAGCCCTTCGGATGGGGACTAACTATTATTAAAGGTTATCTGACCCGTATGCTTTTCGCTCGTAAACATCCCACGTCAGTTAAAAGTCGGTAAGAGCAGGGAGAAATCCCGCTGCCGGGTATGACCAAAATTGATAGCTAGGTTTCCCTAGTCCGTCCCCTCCCCCTCCTCTGTGTGTGTGTGTGTGTGTGTGTGTGTGTGTGTGTGTGTGTGTGTGTGTGTGTGTGTGTGTGTGTGTGTGTGCATGTGCGTGTGTGTGTGTGTGTGTGTGTGTGTGTGTGTGTGTGTGTGTGTGTGTGTGTGTGTGTGTGTGTGTGTGTGTGTGTGTGTGTGTCAGTTTGTATGTGTGTGTGCGTGTGCGTGTGTGTGTGCGCGTGCGCGCGAGAGAGAGAGAGCGCATATTGTGTGTCTGTGTACGTGCATGCGCGCGCGTACGCGTGTGCGCGCGTGTTTTAACGTCGACCAAGACTTTGATCCTCGCTTGCGAATCATATTAGGCTACAATATTTGTTTCTCCTCCTCTTAATCAAATAACACACGCTGATTACATTAGCCACTTTGCCCTCCCGTGTTTGTTTTCAGGATCCAATATTGAACACTATTATCATATTGGCCATCTCACCCTTCATACTTTCTATCCGTGTGCCCCCGTTTATCTAAATGGTAGACATTATTTTTTGTTGTTTTTAACCCTTTCACCGCCAGCCATATTTCAGACAAAAATCTCCATTAAATTTACCTGGGTAGAGAACAAAATCCATCTGCAGTATTGGGGATTCTTCTGTGACATTATATAAAATAAGGTCTATCCTTACTTCCCAAAACTCAGACAATAGGGTCTTTGGATAATAGGCCCCAATTTGATGCGTTTTAGTGACATAGGGGAAGACGGGGTGCTAAAAGCGCATGGGCGGGAAAGAAGCCCACCCCTGAATTATCTCATGAAAGGTGAAGCATAATTTCAGTCTCATTTTGCCCATGAGACGAGCGTTAATGTCTAGCTTTCGTCTCATGGGCAAATTTGACTGTCTTTTTCTTTATTTCATGAAGATAATTGGGGTGGGCTTCGTTACCCGCCCATGCGCTTTTTACCCGATCTTCCCCTAGGTGTTAATTCACTGTGGTGCTAAAATGCGACTTTGGCGGTGAAAGGCTTTTAAATCAAGCTGAATGTAGTTTGTAAAAGGTGATAATCATAAGTTTACCTAACTCATTTACTGAAAACAAAATGCCTGAACTCATTTAATTAGAAGCGATTAAACAATTTCGCAGTCTTTTCCCCTCTGTCCGACGGAAGAGGAAATGGTGAGATCTACGTTCGATTAGCATGAGCTCTTAAGGACACGATCTGCATAGGAGACAGGAGAGACAGGGTGACGAATAAGAATACGCAGACTCGCGCGCTCACACACACACAGACACACAGAGACACACACACAGACACACACACACACACACACACACACACACACACACACACACACACACACACACACACACACACTGTCACACAGACAGAGACACACACAGACACAATGTACGCACAAATGCACGTACGCGCCACGCGCGCACGTGCACGCACACACACACACACACACACACACACACGCACACGCACACGAACGCACGCGCACACACACACACACACACACACACACACACACACACACATACATACATATACACACACACACACACACACACACAGAAGCACAACACACACACACACACACACACACACACACACACACACACACACACACACACACACACACACACACACACACACACACACACACACACACACACACACACACACACACACACACACACACACACACACACACACACACACACACACACACACACACAGACAGAGACAGAGACAGACACACAGAGCTAAATACAATAGACAGAATGACGAATAAGGAGAGGAATACACACACACGCGCGCACGTGCGCTCACACACATACACACACGCAAACACACACGCACGCCCAAGCATACGCACACAACGACACACACACACACACACACACACACACGCACACGCACACGCACACACACACACACACACACACACACACACACACAGAGCCAAAATCCTACGATTAACAATTCCTCACTGCTGAAGTCAAAATGCTAACATGAACGAAGCCCCCTTTGGTCGTTTAAAAAAGCAGAGCAGAACTTCAAAACATGGAAGGGAAAAAGCTATGACAACTGACAAGCTGGACAGGCCCATTGGCTGTCATTTCTCGAGAAGGGGGTGGGTCACCACTAGTTTGTCCACAGCTAATACCCACGGCTGTCTGGTGGGCCCTGTGCTTAATTTCATGAAGTTCTTCTAAAGCTTAACCCTTTCACCGCCAGTCATATTGCAGCCCAAAATGTCCATTACACTGACCTGGGTAGAGAACAAAACCCATCTGCAGTATTGGGGATTCTGCCGTGACGTATATTAAAAGAAGGTCTATCCTTACTTCCCAATAGGGTCTTTGGATAATATAACCCTACTTTGGTGCCTTTTAATGACATGGGTGTTAAATCACCGTGGTGCTAAAATGCGGTTTTGGCGATGAAAGGGTTAAGTGGAAAACTAAACGTTGTTACTTTCTAAATTAAGTAAATCGGTTTTACTGAATTTAGAAAATGACAACGTTCAGTTTCACACTTAAGCTTTAGTAGAACTTCATAAAGTTATGGGCTGGACACATCGTCACCATATTTTCATCAGTCGGGTCAAGACCCGAGACTCAAAAACGTGATTACACGAACCTTTGTAGTAATAAGGATGATGGTTTTAGGCGGAGTATGATCCCTTTCGCCACCAGCCATCTTTGAGCCAAAATATAATTTTCACACACACACACACACACACACACACACACACACACACACGCGCGCGCGCGCGCACGCGCGCGCGCACGCACACACACACACACACACACACACACACACACACACACACACACACACACACACACACACACACACACACGATTTTGTTTGCAGTATTGTGGGATTTCTCTGCGACACATTTAGAATGGGGTCCATCCTTACTGCCTAATTGTAGGAACACAATAATTATCATTGAATAACGGACCCTGATTTCAAGAGTTATTATGACATGGTTGCTAAATCATTGTGGTGCAAAAATGCGACACTGGCGGTGAAAGGGTGAATTAATGAGTTCAATTGATTAGATGGAAAACGAAAACCGAAACAACAATTCGCCATTCGCCATGTTAATTTGTGTCATGCTATAGAATAGAACGTCACAACGTAATGACATGTCACGTAATATAACGTCATGACGTATCATGTCATATAACGTTAGTGCAATGTAATTCATATGGCATTATAATAATTGATTTCACGTTTTAACGCTTCGCAAGTTGCCTGAAAGAAATCTACAGTGTCTTTGATATATTAATGTCTTTTCACATCATCTATGTGGTGTTAGTGAAATACGTGGTAAGATTCAACGTGGTGACAGCCCTGACATGGCCTTAGTTGTCGACGGAGCTATAATTTTAATCTTAATCTTAATCTTGGTATTAGTGAAATACACACACTGCAACCACCACCACCACCACCATCACTTCTAACCCTACCCGTCCGGCCTCGACATTCAGTTTTTCGTGTTTCAATCAACAACCCCCTTCCTGCCCCCCCCCCCCCCCCCCCCCCCCCCCACCCCCCCACCCCCCCCCTCCCCTCCCTCCCCCCTACTGCCTTCTTCCTCTCCCCCCCACCCCCGTCTCTTCCCTTTTGATTTTCTTGTAGTCTAGGATTGCTCTGGCCCCCCCCCCCCCCCCCCCCCCCCCCCCCCCCCCCCAATATCTCTTTTCTTGTCGATTCCATTTTTTTTTATCATTTCCATTTTCCCACCAGCACCCCTACCCCCACTTCCTTTTTTTCGTCTTTTTTTTCCTGATCGTTCTCCTCCCTTTTTTTCTTGGTGAAAAAGTAGCCAGCAATTAATTCGATTTCCAGCTCTTTCAATTACAAGCCTTAATTTCGTTTCCAATCAAACCTGAAAGACTCGTTCAATCGAGGGGTTAAAAGGGGCACCCTGACGGAATTGTTTTTGTAAGAAACACGTCGAGATCACCAGAAACACACCCTTTTACACAGATCGCAACACTCACTTTGCTCTGGTTTCCTGGAAATCAAACCGTCCAATCGGCGATTCCTCCTTGGCGGAGGTGCTGGAAGTCAAATTCTTTCACCCAAAGAGAAGGCGTGTGACGTCTCTTTTCTAATGACCGCCAAATCGTTTGCACGAAATTTTCGCAATACAAGCCTTTTCTTCTTCTTTTATTTTAAATTTTATACAGTTTTTGTAAAGGAGTTTCGCTCACAACAAAGGAAATAGCTCCAATTTGTTTTTACTGCACTACAAAAAAAAAGAAAACGCTTCAACCACAATGAGTGACCTCCACCCACCCCATCCAAAATGGCTACTCTCTCCGGCATCTCCGCCAAGGAGGAATCGCCGTTTTGACGGTTTAATTTCTAGGAAACCAGAGCAAAGTGAGTGTTCCGATCCTTGAAAAGGCTGTCTTTCTGGTGATCTCGACGTGTTTCTTGCAAAAAAACTCATCCGTCAGGGTCCACCTTTAAATGCCAGTAAGTACTAACATTCTTCTCTATAGAGCCTTCTGACTTTTGCCCTCAGAAGCATGATAGTGCTTTTTGGCATTTCAGTTTCCAAAATGAGTTCCATTGAGTCGATCTTAATTGTTCCTCCCCCTTGTTCCCCCCCCCCCCCCCCCCCCCCCCCCCCCCCCCCCCCCCCCCCCCCCCCCCCCCCCCCCATTCGTTTCTCCCTCAAAACCCTTTTGTTCTTCTTCCCCGAGCCGAAGGTTCGGGGAGAACCCCAATAACAGTTTTTGTCTGGTCCGTCCGTCCACCGGTGTCCGTCCGTCCGTCCGGCGTGCCCTCCGTCCGGCTATTCGTCCGTTTTTCTCAAAAACTATTCAGTCTATCATCATCAAATTTTGTATACTAGTTTGCCAAGATGCAAGCTATCCACTGATGTATTTAGTTTTACATTAAGGTCAAGGTCGCGCCAGTTACGGGGTTCAAACCCCGAAACTTGGAATCGCTAATATCTCGCGAAGTTTTGCATGTATTTTAATAAGGGTTTTTTTCACAACATTTCTTGATGAATGGTCTATAACACAGTTGTCATGAATGTTTCTGTGCGCAGCGTGTGCGCATGATCGCGCGCGCTCAAATCACGGGTCCAAACCCCAAGGCTATATAAAAAAAAACTATTCAGTTACGTGCTGTTTTTGATGCGTTTTTATGTAGTTACGTGCTGTTTTGATGCATTTTTATGTATGAGTACAGCCGACACATTCCGATTTCGGAGTACCTCGGGTATGCAGCCCGGCGTTGCACTTGTTTCTTCTTTAAATGCCGCACAGAAGATCGAGTACCCAATATCAGTACAGTGGAACCTCCCTTATAAGACCTCCCATTATAAGACTCCCTGTGTTATAAGACCTACTTCTCTGAGACATTGCCATTCTTTGTAAGTATTAAAATTACCTCCCTTATAAGACCCCTCCCTTATAAGACCCCTCCCTTATAAGACCCCTCCCTTATAAGACCCCTCCCTTATAAGACCTCATTTTGGATGATTTGTGAAGGTCTTATAAGGGAGGTACCACTGATGTAGCAGTTTCTTATAAGGGTATCAACACACGTTAACATAGTTTACTCTTTCCCCATAGCAACACAATGATGGCCACCCACTTGCATACTAGGGGAAGACGGGGTAAAAAGCCCATGGGCGGGTAAGAAGCCCATGCCAATTATCTCATGAAATGAAAGCAAATTGCAGTCTGAACTTTCGGCCCATGAGACGACTAAAAATGGCCAGCGTTTTCGTCTCATGGGCACAATTTGAACTGAAATTTGCTTCATATCATGAGATAATTGGCATGGGCTTCTTACCCGCCCATGGGCTTTTTACCCCGTTCTTCCCCTACCACTGTGTTGCCATGGTAAAGAGAAAGAGTGAAAATTGTTCACGTGTACACTAGAGAACCTTGGAATCTGAAAGTCTGGAATAATTAATTTGGTAATAAGGGTGAAAGTTCACCTTTTCCTCTTCCGCTTCATTAAACAGCTAAATGTATTAGACTGTAAAAAAGGGGCAGCGAAGGAATGAGTGTATGTGAGGATAATAAATGAAACAAGTGCAACGCCGAGCGGCTGCAAAGTCCCCTCGCAACATCGCCGAGCTACTCCGAAATCGGAATGTGTCGGCTGTACACATACATAAAAACGCATCAAAACAGCACGTAACTACATACAAAAAAACGCATCAAAAACAGCACGTAACTGAATAGTTTTTTCAATATATAGCCTTGGGGTTCGGACCCGTGATTTGAGTACGCGCGATCATGCGCACACGCGCGCACAGAAAAATTCATGACAACTGTGTTATAGACCTTTCATCAAGAAATGTTGTGGAGAAAAACTGCATTGAAATACATGCAAAACTTCGCGAGATATTAGCGATTATGTGTTTCGGGGTTTGAACCCCGTAACTGGCGCGACCTTGATCTTAATGTAAAACTAAATACATCAGTGGATAGCTTGCATCTTGGCAAATTAGTATACCAAATTTGATGATGATAGACTGAATAGTTTTTGAGAAAAACGGACAAACCCACACGGACCAAGCTCTTGCTCCATTAGAACTACACATTGGCACGCCGGAGGCACGCCGGAGGCACGCCGGAGGCACGTTGAGGCACGTCGGACCCACACCGGAAGCACTTGACGGATCAGAACTAACACATAGCTCCCTGAACTGGAGCTCGGGGACTAAAAACCTCCATTGGAAATGGTGAGGCGTAAGAACAGAAGTTGGTTTGATGGTTTCACGATACAAGACGTCTGCGCTAATGATGAATACTAACGTCTTCACTACTACTACTACTACTACCCTCCCTGTAATTTCTTAGGGACCCCCAACCGCTTAGAACTATCAATTATAGATATAGTGGAGTAGAGGAACTGTTGAGACGAGACAGACCCACACCACCAGGCTCTTGTTCCATTAGAGAGAGAGAGAGAGAGAGAGAGTACCTGAGTCTGTTGAGAGAGAGAGAGAGACCACCAGGCTCTTGACAGAGAACTATCACATTGCTGAGAGAGAGAGGAGTACCTCCAGAGAGAGAGACAAAGAGAGACACCACCAAGCTCTTGCTCCATTAGAACTAGACAGAGAGAGATAGTGGAGTACCTGTGTCTGTTGATACGAGACAAACCCAAACCACCAAGCTCTTGATCCATTAGAACTATCACATTGCTGTTTATATTATTTTCAAGTAGTTGCTAAGCAACCAAAACATTCAAACAAAAACTTCGTGTACATTATTTCTATCACTTTGCCTGATAGTGGAGTACCTGTGTCTGTTGATACGAGACAAACCCACACCACCAGCTCTTGTTCCATTAGAACTATCACATTGCTGGAGATTGGAGTACCTGCATCTGTTGATACGAGACAAACCCACACCACCAAGCTCTTGCTCCATTAGAACTATCACATTGCCGGAGATAGTGGAGTACCTGTGTCTGTTGATACGAGACAAACCCACACCACCAAGCTCTTGTTCCATTAGAACTATCACATTGCTGGAGATAATGGAGTACCTGTGTCTGTTGATACGAGACAAACCCACACCACCAAGCTCTTGTTCCATTAGAACTATCACATTGCTGGATATAGTGGAGTACCTGTGTCTGTTGATACGAGACAAACCCACACCACCAGGCTCTTGTTCCATTAGAACTATCACATTGCTGGAGATAGTGGAGAAACGCCAAAAAATGAGGCGACACGCACCTTTAATTTTAGTCAATACCAAACAAAATCAAATCTAATTAAAGAAGGAAGACAGTACTGTCTCATGTCTATTAAAAGATTATTTTTTTAGAATAAGTCTGGAAGTGAATGCACATCGTTGTCTGCTTCCAATTCTGAATAACATTTGCACGTGTGTTCGTTCATGCGTGTCTGTGCACACAAGCAAAGGCTTGGTGTGTGTCGTGGTTGTTGTGTTTTCCTTAGCACATCATTGGCACCCTGACGGATGAGGGTTTTTTGCAAGAAACACGTCGAGATCACCAGGAAAACAACCTTTACAGAGATTGCAACACTCACTTTGCTCAGGTTTCCTAGAAATCAAACCGTCAAATCGGCGATTCCTCCTTGGCGGAAGTGAAATTGTTTCAGTGAAAGATGCCTTCTCTTTTATAATGGCCGCCTGAGTCGCTTAGACCAAATCACGAAATGTCCACAATACAAGCCTTTTTATTTACAGTTTACTAAAAGGAGTTTCGCTAACAACAAAGGAAATAGCTCCAATTTTGTTTTACTGCACTACAAAGAAGAAAAAGCTTCAACCACTCGAGTGGCCTCCACCCACCCCGTCCAAAATGGCTTATGTCTCTGGCAACTCCGCCAAGGAGGAATCGCCGTTTTGACGGTTTGTTTTCTAGGAAACTGGAGCAAAGTGAGTGTTCCGATCCTTGAAAAGGCTGTCTTTCTGGTGATCTCGACGTGTTTCTTGCAAAAACTAATCCGTTAGGGTGCCCCTTTAAGGACTATATCAAATGCCTTCTCCCAGCCGAAGAATGGGCATGCTGGGCCAAACTATGTCTTTGTTAGGCGCATAACGGCAGCATGACGCATCTGCGCGCTTAATTGACGGGAATCGAGCGACCGAAGAACAAGAAGCAATGCCTTCTCTCAAAGGCGCAGCAGAGGACAAGTTCCATCATGGCGTGTGGCTCCAAATGAGCTGTTTAGTCACGGACACTAGGTGGCGCGCGATCCATTTGAAAGTTTCTTAGCAAAGGGAAACTCTCTCTCTCTCTCTCTCTCTCTCTCTCTCTCTCTCTCTCTCTCTCTCTCTCTCTCTCTCTCTCTCTCTCTCTCTCTCTCTCTCTCTTTCTTGCCGTCATTCTCTCTCGCCTACGAGCAGCAAAAAAATAGTTTATGCCTTCTATTTGACCAAAGAAAGTAAAGTAAGTCAGTAGAGTTATTTCCCGTGGGCCCGTCAGAAGCGCTCACAGTGGTAAAACGACGATTTGTGAGGATGGTTGTAATCTTCCTCTTCAAGTTCACAACAATTCTTTGTTCTTGGATGAAAACTAACCCACACTGTACAGTCGCCATTCTCAGACATAAATACATCAGGCCCTACGAAAATGAGTCATTGTTTTTTGCTGTTGAATTTTTGTCGATACATAATGTAATATGACCCATGCATGCATCGTGTTTGAACACAGTATATATCTAAGGCCCTGCCTGTGCACATATATCACCACCGCTACTGTTAATACTGTCATTTATTATTATTTATATGATCACTGTGATCTTTATTATTGGCATTACTGGTTTCAATGCTCAGGTTGTCTGTCCCATGCTAGCGTATGTGCATTTATGCTTGATTATGCATTCTTGTTTTGATTGTTGCTCTGCTTATTTCCTTTTGTTGATATTTGATTTGATCAGTTCTTGTCTTTTTAAAAAAAATATTTTTTGTATGTGTACATTCTATCCTTTTCATACATATATTTCATTATAAAATGTGTTGGGAAAAAAAGTTAAATAATTAATTTAATAATTAAAATTCACAACAATGTTTGTACAGAGAGAGAGAGAGAGAGAGAGAGAGAGAGAGAGAGAGAGAGAGAGAGAGAGAGAGAGAGAGAGAGAGAGAAGAGAGAAAGAGAGAGAGAGAGAGAGAGAGTGAGAGTGTGTGTGTGTGTGTGCGTGTGTGTGCGTGTGCGTGCGCGTGCGCATGCGTGCACATGGGCACACAGGCTTGTGTACCAAAAAAAAGTTCATTGAAGGGATATTGCTAGTTTTCCAAGCTAACAGAATAAACTGCCCATACGAGTAATTACTAGAGTAACGTTCCATGTCATGACAGCCCCCGTCACTGTCCTCACAATATTTTATATCAAATAAAGGGCTGATTGGACCAATTGAGTGTTGGGTTAAATTGACTGGAGGGGAACCGAACCGTTAAACACTCTGCCCAATAGCCTGCATCCTTCCCATCGGGAGCGTCTTTTTCAGTCTAAGTTCACTTTGTCTAAACTCATTCGGTCTAAAAAAAAACAGAATCTGGCTCAGTGAGCCTAAGTTCACTTGGTCTAAAAATCTTATGTAGTTCATTTGGTCTACATCAGATGAGAGAGAGAGAGGGAGAGAGAGAGAGAGAGAGAGAGAGAGAGAGAGAGAGAGAGAGAGAGAGAGAGAGAGAGAGAGAGAGAGAGAGAGAGAGAGAGAGAGAGAGAGAGAGAGAGAGAGAGAAGCAAACACACACACACACACATACACACACACACACACACACACACACACACACACACACACACACACACACACACACACACACACACACACACACAACTAGAATATAATGCAATGCAAGGCAATCATTTATTAATATTATGAATGCATTTTAAAACCTCCTTTGAGTCATATTCAAACGGCATTCACATTAACCCTTTCACCGCCAGTCATATTTCAGCCAACAATTTCCATTAAATTTACCTGGGTAGAGAACAAAATCCATCTGCAGTATTGGGGATTCTTCTGTGACATATATAAAATAAGGTCTATCCTTACTTCCCCAAACTAAGACAATAGGGTCTTTGGATAATAGACCCCAATTTGATGCCTTTTAGTGAAATAGAAGGTAAATCATTGTGGTGCTAAAATGCGACTTTGGCGGTGAAAGGGTTAAAAGCATGTGAACTGCGACAACATACCTTGGCTGACATCCAGTTTTTAGACTAAATGAAGTATTGACTAAGTTAGACCAAATGAGCTCAGACCCGTTGGCACACATTACTACGAAGAAGTTCGCCGGCGGCAACATCAAAGGTTAGACAATGTGAACTTAGACTCAAAGGACCCTACCCTTCCCATCCTCCCAGTTTTCCTCTTTACTACCTCTGCATGAGGCGGCTTCGCCTAGAAAAGGCTAACTGTTGTACAGTCCACGATTAATTTATCAAACTTTTATGGTACCAAAAAAAACACCCAAGAAGAAAAGGAAACTTTGACCTGCCTCGAACATAATAGATATGTGTGTGTGTGTGTGTGTGTGTGTGTGTGTGTGTGTGTGTGTGTGTATGTACGCGCATCTGTCTGTGTTTGTCTTTGTGTTTGTCTGTGTGTGTGTGTGTGTGTGTGTGTGCGTGTGCGCGCGCGTGTGTGTGTGTGTGTGTGTGTGTGTGTGTGTCTCTCTCTCTCTCTCTCTCTCTCTCTCTCTCTGTGTCTGTGTGTGTGTGTGTGTGCGTGTGTGCACGCGCGTACGCATGGGGGGGGGGGGGGGGGGGGAGGGGGTTGACTAGAGAGGGGAGCGGGTCAAAGCTTATGATCATTTAAGTCCTGAAAAAGCCTTCTTGGGAGTGAAAGAATACCTACACGAACGAATTACAAATACAGTAAATAAAGGCGTGAGTAAAGTAGTCCAAAAAAGGAAAGGCAAACTGTCCCGTTCTGACATTATAATCATTTGGATGAAGCGGAGTGAAGGGGGGGGGGGGGGGGGGGGGGGGTAGGGTTTTGTGATAAAATTTAAAAAAAAGAAGACGAAGAAGAAGAAGACTCCCATGGAGAGAGAGAGAGAGAGGGCAAGAGAGAGAGAGAGAGAGAGAGAGAGAGAGAGAGAGAGAGAGAGAGAGAGAGAGAGAGAGAGAGAGAGAGAGAGAGAGAGAGAGAGAGAAGAGAGAGAGAGAGAGAGAGAGAGAGAGAGAGAGAAATAAACCACGTTGAGCTGCGGCCTCCCATTGATAGTTTGTGACCACATCCTCACAATATTTCATTAGAAGGCTTTTGCTCTATTGACCAGAGCCTACACAGAGCGGGTACTGACCAAAATTGATGGGAGGGGAAACAAGCAGCCAAATTACTTCCCTTTCATTCTTCGCTCTGTCTCTGTTTCTCTGTCTGTTTCTCTGTCTCTGTCTTGTCTGTTTGTCGGTCTGTGTCTGTCTGTCTGCTGATTTTCTTTATTTCTTTTGGATTTGAAGCAAAGCATTTCCCCCTTTCCATTGTTCCCTTTCGCAAGGGCAGGTGGCCCGGTTCAGTAAAACATTGTTCATTGTTCATATCTATCTGTCCGTCCGTCTCTCTCTCTCTCTCTCTCTCTCTCTCTCTCTCTCTCTCTCTCTCTCTCTCTCTCTCTCTCTCTCTCTCTCTCTCTCTCTCTCTCTCTCTCT
>CM065700.1:28875844-28885844 GCA_017654935.2 Phymorhynchus buccinoides | reverse complement strand
TAATCCTGAACCCTTTGGTCAGACTGATGAGAGTGGGAGTCTTGTAATTTCATGTAAAACCCTACTTCTCTCTGTCTGCCATTTAGAGCAATTCAACCACTTGTATTTCTTACAACCATACGAGCCAGAACCCGGGCACAAATATAAATTTATTAGATGAAAAGGGGCCGGGAAAGTTGCTCATCTCCCATACCCTAGAGAAGTGGGCTAAAGGCAAATTTTCTAAAGTCTTCCCTAGGGACTTAGCCTTTTAACCCATTACCTCGTCACACAGACAGCCTCTATCAAATATGTCCATTGAACATTTTTTTCACTGAGAATTCTGCTGTTCTCAGGACAGGGGTGGGATTAGGATCAGCCTAGGGTTATTTTGAAAAATCTGTTTCTGAGAAGCAGCATTCTGCTGTTCTCGGGGAAAGGGATAGGGTTAGGATCAGCCTATGATTATTTTGAAAACGTTCAGTGAGAAGCAACATCCTGCTGTTCTCGGGAAAGGGATAGGGTTAGGATCAGCCTAGGTCCCCCCCCTCTCCAAGCCTAGGGTTATTTGAAAATAAAATCACTGAGAAGCAACATTCTGCTGTTCTCGGGAAAGGGATGGGGTTAGGATCAGCCTAGGGTTATTGTCATGAAACTGAAAGAACCAGAATTTTAGATTGATAGTGTTAAATATAGGTGGGGGGGGAACTTGAGAGAGACCGTCCGCCCCAAACCAACAAACCTGGCTGAATTCATGTATTATGTGCTCTTGCACACAGTGACCTGATGGCTGTTGACATACAAGCCTACAGAGCTAGGGTTGGTGGTTTTCAGATAGAGCTCTGGCCCTGTGTCGAAAATTGTCTTACCTCCGTAAGTCCGACATCGCAACATTTTTCATTCTGCACTTTTAAAAAAAAAAACAATGTACCCAAATAGCCTTACTTGTGCATATTATCACACCAATTATTGAACAAAACCACTCAATCTCTCAATTACTGAATCAAGACCATGTTTGCTTTAGCCTAGATGAGAAGAACCCGAACGTTACTCATTCCCACCCACACTCCACCGTATTAAGTCAATTGTTACTCATTTTAGCAAACGACATCGAACGCAACCCCGGGCCAAATAATAAAGATAAACTCTGTGTAATGCATAGCAATGTTCAAAGCTTAAGAAATAAAGTATCTCTTTTGGAAGCTGAGTCAAAAGACTTTGACATAATTACTTTGTCTGAAACATGGCTTTCAGAAGGAATTTCAACAGATTCCTTATGTGTACTTAATTTCCATCCCCCTGTTAGGTGTGACCGACCTAAGGATCCTCATGGAGGAGTCGCTATTTATGTTCGTAATTCTCTATACTGCAAATCCCGCCCAGATCTCCATGTTGATGAACTAGAGGCAGTTTGGATAGAAACAAAACTAAATCAAAAGAGTATATTAATTGGATCCTTCTATCGTCCACCAAATGCATTGAAACATTATTGGGATCTCATTGGGGATAGCTTTAGAAAAGTAAACAGCACAACATTACCATTCATAGTACTAGGTGATTTTAACACTGACTTTCTCAACAACCCATCCCCACACCTAACAAATCTCATTCAGTTACATAGCCTTCACCAACTAACCAATGAACCAACACGAATCACTGAAACATCATCTACATGTCTAGATCTAATTATCACACAAAGCCTCGAGCTAATAGAGTCAACTGTAGTGTTACCCGCAGCCTTTAGCGATCACAGTATTCCTTGTTTGTATCTAAAAAATACTACTAAAACCAAGACTAAGTTTAAAAGAACTATTTTCAACTATGATAAAATAAATAAAGAAGATTACTGTCGAGTATTACAGCTTGTTGACTGGGACAATGTCCTAAACACTGGAACTATTGATGAGGCCACTGAACAGTTCACTGATAAGCTTATGACATCAGCTAAGCAATGCATGCCAACAAAAGTTATCACTGTACATCCAGCTGACGTACCCTGGATGACTGATGACATAAGGCTGCTAATAAAAGAGCGTAAATGCATACATGCTAAAGCTAAATTAACCAATGACCCTCAAGACTGGCATAACTTCAGACAATTTAGGAATTTTGTTACCGATAAAGAAAGGGAACGAGAAGCTGAATTTTATACAGAATTAGACAAAAAAGCATCAGATCCTCAAACTTTTGGCCAGAAAGACTGGTGGAAGTTAGTACGTTCCTTTTTCAACAAAAAAGGCATCAGTGATGAAATTCCTCCTCTTAAGTCAAATGACATTGTATATTATTCCAATAAAGATAAAGCAGATTTATTAAACACCTTCTTTGTTGAACAATCCACTTTAGACAATGACGACGACGACCTACCCCAGGTACCTTTTGCTAACTATGAAACTAACGAGATTATATTAACTGAAGATGTTGTGAAATCAGTTGTGAAGGGTCTTGACAAAACTAAAGCCTCTGGCCCAGACCTTGTACATAATAAACTTCTAATACATGCACTTGACGTGCTTGCTTGTCCTCTTACTAAACTGTTTAATAGGTGCTTAGATGAGGGAAGATTCCCATCCACGTGGAAGATAGCCCATGTTACTCCTATTCATAAGAAAGGGCCAAAAGAACTGTGCACAAACTATCGTCCGATATCACTTCTTAGCTGCGTCGGAAAAGTTCTTGAGAAGTGTGTCCACAAGCATGTGTACACATTCTTTAAGACACACAATGTGCTTACACCACTTCAATCTGGTTTTACACCAGGTGATTCCACCGTATATCAGCTTCTTGCCACATATAATGATCTATGTTCGTCTTTTGACCATGGGATAACAACTCAAACAATTTATTTGGACATATCGAAGGCATTCGATCGTGTCTGGCACAAGGGACTTCTGTTGAAGCTGGAGGCTGCGGGTATAAAGGGGAAATTACTTAACTTTTTCCGTGACTATCTAGATAACAGACATCAATTAGTAGTCATTAAAGGAGAAAAGTCTGAATCGAAAAAGATCCCTGCTGGTGTTCCTCAGGGATCAGTCCTTGGCCCGTTGTTATTTTTGTTATACATAAATGATATTGTTACTGACATTGAAGCTACAATTAAACTTTTTGCTGATGACACTAGCTTGTCACATGCCTTAAACGATCCCTTAACTAGAGCAGCCATTCTCAATGCAGATCTTGAAAGAATCTCCCAATGGTCCAAACACTGGAAAACCACATTTAACTAAACTAAGACAGAACTACTCAATTCAACACGTGATCATACTCATATTGCACCCCTAACATTTGGAACACACATTTTAGAACCATCAAAATCACATAAACATTTAGGTGTAATTCTACAGGATAATTGTAGATGGGATGAACATATACAGTTCATAGCCAATAAAGTGAATATGTTAATAGCATGCCTCAGACATTACAAATACAGATTATCCCGCAAGTCCCTAGAAACAATGTACAAATCCTTCATTCTGCCTCATTTTGATTATGTAGATATCGTTTGGGACAATTGTACAGACACGCAATCAAACATTCTTGAAACACTGCATTTAGAAGCCATTCGTATTATTATTGGAGGTGTGAAGGGAACCAGTCACCAGAAATTATATGAAGAATCAGGCCTTTGTCCATTAAAGGAAAGACGTTAAAGACACAAATTAATCCAGTTTCACCAAATGTTAAATAATGCATGTCCTAATTATTTATCCGATCTCCTTCCTCCACTAACGTCTGATCAAAATCCGTACCATAGACGCCGGCCTCTAGACAGAGTAGTTCCAAGATCAAGAACTGAACTACATAGACACTCATTTCTTCCAAGCACAACCCATTTGTGGAATGACCTCCCAGATGACATTAAAGTAACTGACTCAATCAGCCAATTTAAACGATTTATTTCTCTGTCTGATGTTAGTGTGCCTTCTTACTACTACACTGGTTCCAGACAAGACCAAGTAAACCACTGCAGATTACGTCTAGGAATAAGCAATATTAATCACGATCTGTACACAAGGCATCTACTAGCTGACCCAAAATGCACATGCGGTTACTCCATAGAAAATGCAGAACACTATTTGTTACACTGTACAAACTTTCATCACGTGAGAATAAACACAATACTAACTCTAAATGTTAACAAAATGAATACCCATACGCTTCTATTTGGAGACCACAGTCTAACAAATGCACAAAATGTAGCTATTTTTAAATCTGATCAGCAATTTATTGCTACCAGCAACAGATTATAAGTTAACAAGATAATTTAGATTGTAATATAATAAATAAAAAACATGTGCAATATATAAGCTTGTGCGATGTGTATACTTATGCATGTATATCAACGGCACAGGGCTGGGACTTGTGAATGGCAAAATTTGGGTCGGTCTCTCTCACTCTCCCCCCCCCTCTCTCTCTCTCTCTCTCTCTCTCTCTCTCATTCTCACTCTCTCTCTCTCTCTCTCTCTCTCTCTCTCTCTCTCTCTCTCTCTCTCTCTCTCATCTCTCTCTCTCTCTCTCTCTTTGTGATGTGCGTAATATTATTTATGTTCATGTTTGTGTATTGCATCTTTTCCTAATGATAAAAAAAATAATGTATAGCTGTGTTGATTCAACTCTGCATCCACCCAGTATTTCATTTTCATTATTTTTTGTTCTTTTTCGTACATTTGTTTTCCACGTTTAATTCCGCCAATATTGCTGTGTACATTTTCTAACTGAGCACGCTATAAGCTTCGCTTGTTGTTGCTTCAGTCTGTTGTGTTTTATGTCTATGCGAATGTAATTGAATAATAAATCGTTTAAACCAGGGGGGGGAGGGGATGATCCTTGGAGTCTTTTAGCAGGGTACGTCATTCATTCATTCATATTCCCACCCAAAACCCTTTCTGACTGCTTTTCTATCTTTTTTTTCTTTCTTAATTGGAGGGAGGGGTGGTGGTAGTGATGTTGGGGGGGGGGGGGGGGGGGGGGTCCTTACCGAAGCGCAAAGCAAGCAGAAACTGTTGGAAGCAGCCATTTCTGATATTCTGCCAATTGATTTTGGGATGTATTTTTTTTTTACAACACACAGAAATGTCCACCCAAGGTTACGAATTTCTAGTTTCTTGTTCAAAGACTGTTAACACACACACACAAAAAAAAACCAGCAATAGAAAGGAGGCAGAGCAATATGGGGGGGGAGAGGGGTAGGGGGGTGAGGTGGTGGTAGTGGGAGGGAACGTGGGGGGGGGGGGGGGGGGGGGGTAAGGGGTGGTTAGAGGTCCAGTGTGTTTCCTCCTCTCTGATGGCGACGAAGATAAATGGCTGTTCCTCGGACCTGTAGATTTGACCTCCAGATCGAGTGGGCGACATTTGTGTGACGTGCAGGATCGGAAGGAGAGAAGCAGAAAGAAAAACAGGGAGAGACAAAAAAGAAGAAGTTGTGATTGGATTGCCAGGAGTGAAGGAACGAAACTGATTGAACCAAAAATGATCTTGTCCAACTACGAAACATTATTTTGCAACAAAACTGTCACACAAAAAAGATAGAGTAGGTCCGATGGTGGTGGTGGTGGGTGGTGGTGGTGGTGGTGGGGGGGTGGTGCGGTGGGTAGTGTTAAAGACCCACCAGATCACGTGTCAAAATCACGGGTTTCACGTTGTTTTCCCTCTTATAGCTGGTAAGAAATCTTGTTTTGACCAGGTTTGACTCCCATACAAATGTCCCCAAATTGAAAAACGAAACATAATTTTAAAAGAGCAGCCTTCAATTTGAAGTTGGGAACATTTGTATGTGGGTCACAGCTACCTAAGAAAAAAACAATGGACTTAATCGTGGTGCGTCAGTGTGTCTTTAAGGACACAATAATCAAAAACAGATAGAATTCGGAAGTTCTTCTTCTTCTTTCTTCTTCTCGTACGTGAATTCGGAAGTCAATTTGCTCTGATCACGGATTAATATGGCCCTGTCCAAATAGTGCCTACTAAACAGACTCTGTGGTGTTTGTAAGTTCTTTCAGTAGCCAAGCTAACTTGGAGAACAAAATCTAAAAACTTATAATAACAAGAGGCAAAGCCTTCAAGGCTCATTCGAACAGGCACATGTGGGGGTGCGTGTGTGTGTGTGTGTGGTGTGTGTGTGTGTGTGTGGTGTGTGGTGTGTGTGTGTTGTGGTGTGTGTGTGTGTGTGTGTGTGTGTGTGTGTGGTGTGTGTGTGTGTGTGTGTGTGTGTGTGTGTGGTGTGTTGTGTGTGGTGTGTAACATGAAACTATCCTTAATGGATACAACTAAAGAAAGAAAAATTAAAAAGAAAAAAAGTGCCCTTGCCGAGAATCGAAACCGAAACATTCGCGTGAGAGAGAAACGCTCTACGCAATGAGCTATCGAGGCGTTCACTGTTGATGACTTTGTTAACTCATGTTGCCGATCCAATGCTCTCTAACCCACCAATCTAAAATGTTATATGTTTGTTATCTGTTTGCAGTGTTGTTTTAAGTATTTAATTATTAAAATCATTAATGTTTGAAAGCTTGCATAGACATCTATATGTGTGCAAAGTTTGATTGATGAACGCCTTTTAGATACCGAGAAAAAGCCAACTTTAAAGTTGCCACGGACGAACACACATCCACACACACACACAGACACCCGGAAAACCGAAGAAGCATGACAGCATAGACTCACTTTCGTGTCGTTGACACGAGTGAGCCAAAAACAGATAATTTGAACAATAATCCAAATTAACCAGTTCTTAATCTAACGGATTGATAAAAAAAACCCACTTTCCATTCGCGAAAGATGATGACAAAAATAGATCCATGACTTTAAGTTTTATGTATAGTTGTCCACAAACAAAACTGTTAGGTAGAATGTAGACAATTAAAAGGGGGAGATTCGGGAGGGAACAGTACCTCCTTAATTAATTAACGTAACAAGAACAAGATAGTAGTAGATCCTGTCAGCCTGCACATGTAGGCCTACTAACTGTGGTGTGTGTAGCCAGAAAGTAAAAAAAAATATTGTCGGTGAAATAAAAACAACAAGGGCGTCGCCGAGCGGCAGACATGTCCGTCACCAGCAATGCCACGCACTTGCGACACCCCGTAGAGTGTCACATCCTGACACAAAATTGGAAGGGATTCTGTCTTCTAGTTCACGAGATACAGCTTGAAGAAGAAACATATAGCGCAAAGAAGGAAATTTCGGTTTTCAAGGTCACACTTCAAGGTCAAGGTCAGCATGGTGATAATTTATGCTCGGATGTTTTCTTCTCTAGGGTATACAGTACCACACACAATCTGAAGCGCTTCTGTCAAGCAAAAATGTGGAAAATATGGCTTAAAAACCAATGTCTTAGACCCCAACCACTTTCAAGGCCTACAGATCTCCGCGTTGACCTTGACCTTGACCTTGCCCACCATCAGAACGGCCATAAGCCAAAGTACCTTCATGCCAAATTTGAAGACTCTAACACTAACGGTGTGGGAGTTATGGCCCCTTGAAAGATTTTCGGTTTTCAAGGTCGTACGCCAAGGTCAAGGTCACGACGGCAATATGATTTGCGCGGATGCCTTCCTCTCATGGTGACACACCAGCACACACAATTTGACGTGATTCTGTCAACCCGTTCGAAAGATATCCTTGGGACAGACAGAAGGAGAAAAAAATAACCCTCCGATTTTCAGGCTCCAGCGATCTTTTTGACCTTGACCTTGACCTTGATCGGTATGCCATCATCAGAACGGGCATAAGCCAAACCACCTTCATACCAAGTTTCAACATCCTATGTTGATCGGTGCCCGAGATATGGCTAAAAATAGATTTTCGGTTTTCAAGGTCGTACGTCAAGGTCAAGGTCACGACGGCAAAATGGTTTGTGCCGATCTCTTCCTATTAAGGAGGCACACCTTCACGCACAAAATTTGACGCGATTCGGTCAAGCGGTTCGGGAGATATCCTTGGGACAGACAGAAAAAACCAAAAACACAAAAAACAACAACAAACAAACAAACAAAAATACAAACCAGACCATCGCAATAGTCCGTCTTGGTGACGGACTAACAACCTCGTATCTCAATTTTGGTACTTTTGAGAAAAAATGAAAAAAACTTTTAAAACAATAACCGCCGTTTACCACAAGTGAATTAACTATGACGAATAATTAAGTTGTTCAAGACATTGCGAGTTTAAGTCCTGCCCTTTCGTTAAAATTACTTTAAAATGTTTTTTATGACTTTGTGAAAAAGAACGAAGAAGATACAAGGTTTTGTCCTTAAGTAGATCTGAAATTGGGGACTTACGAGTTTTTCTTCTATTTTCACAACCTCATTTACCCCAGATAGAAAGTTGTTAGAGACACGAGCTTTTGGTGGAAGGTGGCGGGAAAAACTTAGTTAGAGAGCTGACTATGTATCTAACTAAAAAAAAAACTAAAAAAAAAACAAATTGAGATACGAGGAGGATTTTGAATTTCACCGACGATATAATATAAACTTGATGAAAATAGAGAAAAGCAAGAATAGAATTCAGAGTAATATAATGATGTCAATGCTGTTATAACTGCTGGGGATACCAATGCGATATTTTATTTTTATTTCATCAGACGGGTTGACCATGCCGAGACAAGTTGAGGAGATTGGGGAATTGGTCTGGTGGACATGAATTGCAGCCCTGGACCCCCCCCCCCCCCCCCCCCCTCCCGCCCCCGCTTCCTCCATCCCCATTTTGTTCTTTTGTTTTTGTCATTTGCTATCTCGTACTGATTTAATTTATTTTTAGACCATCTTACACAATATCCTATTCGCTAGTTTTCCATTAATCTCCCCTTTCTCTTTTTGTTTTCAATGAGAGACTTAGTGCGATTTTTCTCACGCCAGAGGGCATGACGCTCGTGTGCGGCTAATCCTCTCTATATTATTAGTTGGGGATAAAGAAAGAGAGAGACAGTGAGTGGTCCTACCATCACTCTCTCTCTCACTACGCCCAAGTAAGAAAATCGCGTGATAAGCCCCTAGTGCATTGACTGCCCTCTGGCGTGAAAAATATCGCCATAGGTTGACCATTGCTTCAAATCATACTCGCTCTTCCGTACATTTGTGTCCTCTCGGTTACTTTCTTTTTGACATTTCCTCTTCAAATTACTTCCTTTCCCTCTTCCGAATGACTCACTATTTGTTGTTTCTTTACAGCTTTTATTCCAGAGGATGTAACAGTCTGTGTGGTATTGAAATGCTGATCAACTATTCTCAAAGAAGAAGTTATTCAACACAAATGGAAACATGAGTCAGTAGAATTGGGTTTTTTTCTTCAAGTAGCAATAACTACACCTTCGTTACAAGTTACTGCTTATGGTAACACTCCTGTGCAAAGCTAAAAAAACGGTCATAAGTCATAAGTTTCTTTATTGTCCATTGGCATTGTACAACGCACATGGAAACTTGTCTTCCACCGTGTAAAATAAGATGAGATATATCAAAATAAAAACATTAAATAAAAACTTGAAACATAAATTTACATAATTAAATTCAAATATGTAACTCTCACACCACACCCAATCATTCATCCGCTCTCCGCTATCTTGCTCACTCATCATGCAACCCACCACCACTTCCGCCTAAAGATAGTTAGATTAATGAATTTGCGTTAATAGAAAGAGGGTGTCGTGTAGAAGCTCATGGCCATAACAAATCGATCAGTGAATTCTGCATAAACGATGAAAGGTTTCTTTGAATTTTCACTTTTTTTCTCACTTTTCAACACTAATTCAACCAAATTAGAGACTTTGCGTGGAAGATGCCATCTAAAACAGGGGTACATCACTTTTTTCTCTCTTTTTTCCCCCCCTACTATAATGCATTAGGAGGAAAGGTGTTGGCAGGCAGAGTGGTTAAGACGTTCGCCTGCCAAATT
This sequence comes from Phymorhynchus buccinoides, assembly GCA_017654935.2. NCBI lineage: Eukaryota > Metazoa > Mollusca > Gastropoda > Neogastropoda > Raphitomidae > Phymorhynchus > Phymorhynchus buccinoides. The sequence continues at coordinate 28,875,974 of CM065700.1, read as the reverse complement.
CAATGTGTGACTGCAGCGTAGTGAGTGACCCGGGTTCGAATCCCGGCCTTGCCCTTTCTTTCTAGTTCGACAGGAAAATCGAACTGAACGTCGATCGAGCCCTTCGGATGGGAACTTAAGGCTAGTCTAA
>CM065700.1:28868327-28870344 GCA_017654935.2 Phymorhynchus buccinoides | reverse complement strand
AAATACAATTATAGAGAGGCATTGTAACAAGAAGAATTCCTTATAACTAGGAGTTCTATTAAAACATTCAGACAGTATGCGTGCGCGCACACACGCACACATGCACAAAATGATTACAACCTGTCTACACAAACTCATATAAAAACATGCAAACAACCACCCACCTACCCCAGACAGACACACACACACAATGGCTTGCACACCCACACATGCAGGCACTGCATTTCAGCACAATATTAAAAAATGTATGAATGTGACCAAACAACCACAGCCCACACAGTGAGAGTTGAGATGTGTGCCTTGCTTCTTACTGACTCCGTATGTGCGTGAATCAGATTGAAAACAGTAAGGGAAATATTAGTGTTCTAACTTCACATCATGGTCTCTTTTGACCGTATTTTATATCTATATACTCATAAAAAATTTTGAATCAAACCCATTTATCTGAAAGTTATCCCGTTTTTACCCAAAAATACAGACCTTGCAATACCAAAACAATTTGAGTCAAAAGGGCCCAAGTTTTAGTTGGTCCAGTTTGACCCAAAATCATTTCAAAATGTTGAGGCCACCAATTTCGTGTCAAAACGGACTATCTAACAAAAATGTCAAATACTCCATTGTTTGTATTCTAAATAACTCCCGAATTTGCAATAATATCTTTGAGACCCCAATACACCACCACTCCAAAATTAATGTAATAGGGAAGCTTAGATTTTTTACAGGAATTGTTCAAAACTTTAGAAGCGTTTTTTCTCGAAACAGGCCTTTTCGAGTTAGTCTGTTTTGACTCCAAGCCATCGATATAACTAGACACATACATAGATATATAGCCTACATAGATGTGTGTTCGTGTGTGTGTGTGTGTGTTCGTGTGTGCGTGTGTTGTGTTCGTTCGTCCGTGCGTGCGTGTGTTTGTGTGTGTGTGCCATGTTGTGCGTGTATGTGCGTGTGTGTGTGTGTGTGTGTGTGTGTGTGTGTGTGTGTGTGTGTGTGTGTTTCAGATCTGTTGTTTGATAAAACCATTAATATGTGTAACTGGCGCGCAAACACGCGCTGTGACTAAGCCAACTAAGAGGAACAGGAAATACGTCACCATGGAACAGGAAGCAAAGTGACGCCATGTCCTTCTAGTTTCCGTGTCCAGTTATTCCTTCTGACCTTGTTCCAACTTTTGTTGATCGGCAGAATAATAAAGACATTCGATTGAAATCTCAAAGGACTGCTTGTTTATCTTTGCCTCATCTTTATTTGTTGATGTAATAAAGAGCCTGCTACACTACATACGATTCGCTGTCAATGCGATGCGATTGTGACGGTGCGATTCATGATTCACGTGAAATTCATGTATTGGGTCTACTTGAGTATATAGAGCGAAAGTAGTAGAATTATTTTCAGACGGAAGTATTTCACGTGAATCATGACTCGCATCGTCGCAATCGCATCGCATTGACAGCGAATCGTATGTAGCGTAGCAGGCGCTTAACTGTGATTTTTTGGTTTTATATTTCTTTTCATTTCATAATTGTATTTCTTTTCAGTGTGCGTGTGTGCGTGCGTTCTTTTCAGTGCGTGCGTGTGCGCGCGTGTGTGTGCGTGTGTGTGCGCGCGTGTGTGTGTGTTCGTGCGTGTGTGTGTGTGTGTATATATATATATATATGCGTGTGTTTGTGCGTGCGTGTGTGTGTGTGCGTGCGTGCGTGTGTGCGTGCGTGTGCGTGCGTGTTTGTTGTTGTTATTGTGTTCTCCTCGTCTACTTCCTACTCCTCCTCTTTCTTCTCTTCTGCCTCCTCCTCTTCATCCTCTTCATCCTCACCTTATATACTTCCTACTCCTCTCCGGCCACATTGCATCCTCCTCTTCTTACTTCATGCTCTCTTTCTTCCTCCTCATTCTATGGCGCGCCGAATGCCCAAAATTCTATCTAGCAGTTCGACAGAGTTTAAAAACCCTATCGAACTGTTAGATACAGTTTCTAAACTATAGCTAGCAGTTAGATAGAGTTTCAAAACTCTGTCGA
>CM065700.1:28858327-28863327 GCA_017654935.2 Phymorhynchus buccinoides | reverse complement strand
ATCTCTCTCTCTCTCTCTCTCTCTCTCTCTCTCTCTCTCTCTCTCTCTCTATCTATCTCTCTCTCTCTCTCTCTCTCTCTCTCCTCTCTCTCTCTCTCTCTCTCTCTCTCGCACGCACGCACGCACACGCGCACACGCACACACACACACACACACACACACACACACACACACACACACACACACACACACGTACACACACTCTCTCTCTCTTGTGTGTGCGTGTATGGGCACGCACGTATGCGTGTGTTGTGTGCATGCGTGCGTGTGCGTGTCTGTATGTGTGTGTGTGTGTATGTGCGTGCGTGTGTGTGTGTGTGTGTGTGTGTGTGTGTGTGTGTGTGTGTGTGTGTGTGTTTGTGTGTGTGTGTGATTGTGCGATGTATGTCCGTATGTTTGTATGTATGTAATGTGTGTGCGTGCATGTGTGTATAATGTGTATGTATGTAATTTGTGAGCGTGTGCGCGAGTGTGAGTGTGCGTGCGCCCACGGCCACGCTTCCGAGCAGGTTTGTGTGTGTTGTGTGTGTGCTATGTGTGGGTATATATGAATCCATGTGTATGAGTGTATGTGTGCGCAGGATACTGTGTTCGGCTAGAGAGGGGGGGGAGTGAGTGTGTGCGAGCATGTGTCTGTGAGTGTTAGTGCACGTGTGTGTTTTGTGTATGTGCGTGCGCGTGTCGTGTGTGCTTGTGTGTGTGTGTGTGTGTGCGCGCGTGTGTGCGTGTGCGCGTGCGCGCGTGTTTGTTCAAGTGCATGTTTGTGTAAGTGTACGTGCGCTTCAGTGAGGATGTGTTTTCTGTGTGTTTGATGAAATGTGTGTGGGTCTGTGTGCAAGAACGCGTTCACTCGCGTGCGTGCACGTACGTGCGTGTGTGTCTGCCGTGCGTGTGCGTGCGTGTGTGAGTGTTTCAATGCTGATTGTAAAGCGCTTTGTGTTCGATATATGAAAAAAAGCGCTATATAAATGTCCGTTTATTATTCTTTGCTTGCATCCACTTTTCACCCTCCAGCACATAAAAAAATCAAGCTCAAACTCTTTTATTTGTCGTAAAACCATCAAAGGAATTATTGACACAGATGTGGTAAACACGTAGGCTCTACCACGAAAGGGAGCTAAGCAAAAAGCACAGTGTAAAGTTGGTGACAAAGTAAATGTAGCAAGTAAAGAACAGTAAAACATGTTATATTCGCGTAGTCATGTACAGCGGGCAACAATGCATTCATGTACGTATCAACGTCGATCAGTTCCTACTACAGTTTATGCCTGGAAAAAAGTAAGCACCGGAAGTAAGATGAATAAGGGGACTGAATCAGTGAACAACAAACATCAAGGGAAGTAACAACCCCAGCTGAAACAACGAATGGATTTTATTTACCTAGACTTTCGAAAGGCCTTTCATTCGGCTCTTTGTCGAAGGTTATTGATTACATTAGCAGTCTATGGGATTGGGGTAAATTATATAAGAAAAAGAAAAGCCTTTTTTTATCAGGTAGAACACATGCAGAACGAGTAGGCACATCTTATTCAAAAGAAGCGAAGGTTATAATTGGAATACCTCAGGGTTATATTTTAGGTCTGATATTATTTACAATTTTCATTAATGATCTGCCAGAAGACGTTAATAGCATGTAGAGTATTTGTAGATGATACTAAGGTACACACTACGTCAAGCAATAGAGGCACACTACAAGCATATATATATATATATATGCATTACATAAATGATCCGAGTCATGGAACTTGTATTTTAACATCCAGCAATGTAAAATAATGTACAAATGTACATTAAAAAACAATCCCAAATATGAGTATTTCATGACAATTAATGACACAAAAAACATTGAAGTATGCGATGAGGAATACGATGTGGGTGTAATGTTTGACCCATCGTTAAACGTTTCACATACATATTATTTTTAAAGTTGTTAATAAAGCAAATCAAGTGTTGGTGCTAATTAAAAGATCAATTGATTTTCTAAATAAATATGTTCTTGTTAAACTTTATAGACCTGTGGTCAGACCACACTTAAAGTAATGTCAACTCAGTTTGGTGATCAATCTGTAAAAGGCAATAGAGAAATATAGAGAAAGTGCAAAGAAGGACGACAAAATTAGTTAAAGCATACCAGAACAAAACTTTTAGTCAAAGATTAAAATTTCCGGGTTTACCTTCTCTGATGGGAAGAAGAATCAGGGGAGACCTTATACAAGTATATAAAATAATAGATAATATTGATGTAATAGACTTTAACGACGTTTTTGTCAAAAGTGTCACAAACAAGGCACGAAATAGTACAGGGAAGTTATTTTTAAGACGATCAGTTACTAACATTTAATTTGTCAGCTAACATCAAGACTGTACCCAACATAAATAATGTTTTTAAATCTGGACCAAGACACAGTAATGTGTTTTTGCTTTACTTCTTTCGATTAATAAAAAAAAATCAATTCTGTTTTTGTGTTACATTTATAGTTTAGCTGTACAAAGCAAGCCACTATAAAACAAATTAAAGTCACAAACGAGAAAGGGCGGAAAAGGGCCGCGATGCCCACTTCTAGCCCTAACAAGTACTACTACTACTACTACTACTACTACTACTACTACTACTACTACTACTACTACTACTACTAGGGGACGACGGGGTAAAAAGCCCATGGGCGGGTAAGAAGCCCATGTCAATTATCTCATGAAATAAAGCACATTTCAGTCAAATTTGCCCATGAGACGAATGCTAAGCACGGGTAAGAAGCCCATGCCAAATATCTCATGAAATAAAGCACATTTCAGTCACATTTTGCCCATGAGACGAGTGTTAATGCTTAGCATTCGTCTCATGGGCAAATTTGACTGAAATGTGCTTTATTTCATGAGATAATTGACATGGGCTTCTTACCCGCCCATGGGCTTTTTACCCCGTCTTACCCTTCTACTACTACTACTACTACTACTACTACTACTACTACTTAAAACTGTTAGTCAAATTTCTCTTTTTTTTTAAAAAGCAATGTACATTACATTTTGAGAATATTCCGACCCTCTCTCGTTTTTATTATTTGAAGCATTACTATTTAAGACGGGAAAAAAAAGATTGTTATTCAAGTAATTATTTACAGACACCATCCCACAGAAATAACATGTTTCATTGATCTTTTGTTTAAATTCAAACTTTTTAGGATTTTATGGGTAATGCATTTTGACACCCAACACTAAAGAGAAAAGGCCGTATGTCTCGCCAACACGATTTTCAAAAAGCAATATCCAATCATGAATGACAGAAAAAGTGTACAAGACGTGAAGCAATCATAATATGCTTGTCAAACCATTTCAGTACTTGTACAATGACATCTACCTCATCCTCTTTGTACAAGACTTCACTCTGTTCAATTTTCTGCAAGATTCAACCACACTTTTTTTCTTCTTTTTTTTTTGCTGTCCCATCTTCTGGGTCGTACAGTGGCGTTGCTCCCACGCTGCTCATTCCGAATCCCAATTCGCAGCTACACCCCGGTTTGTTCAGGTCGCAGAATCCGAGACCAGCAGTCCAAGGGGACCGAATATATATTAGGCCGTCCGGAGGCATCCAACCGAGGAGACACTGCACTCCACCACACTTTCTTTATATTATTTCTTTAATTGCCGCGTTTCTTTTCTTTTTTTAAAGACTAATACGTTTCCCCTGTAAAAAGAAAATATGTCGTCTTTTTCATACTTCATTTAATGTACATCCTCTCAGTCACAAGATTTCATTTTGTCCTCGTGTTACAAAACATTGTCTCACGCTTCCTACCAGAAGAAATTCTGTTTAACGTCCTCCGGTCTGGAACAGACACATATGGGACATTAGTAGATATAAAGATGGTGGGAACGATCCTGGAGGCAATGCCCGGAGGCAGTACAATACCAGGAAAGTCCCGATTTTTAAAAATAATGCAGATGCTGCTTCCTGCAGGAATCCATCATTATTACAGAATTTTTCGTCAAGGGCTTGTTTTGTCTCTTCTCAATTTACTCTTATCATATTTCAAGACTTACTGCTTTTCGTTTTCAATGACCTCTTTTGAAATGACTTCTTTACATCGTGTTCCATCAAAACATTCTGGGAAGCCTCATGACCAGGAAACACAAACTTTGTTTTAGACGGCAGAAGCGGATGGGGTAGGCTCAGGATGCTTGCAAAACCTGAAGCGGTAGTAGCCCCAGACCCGACGGTTGCAGACAAAGGCTAGGAAGATGAACATCCCCTGCAGGGCCGTGCACAGCTCGGTGAGCACCAGCATCCACGTGCTGTGAGTCACCTGCACCAACAGACCCAGTACCCAGCCCGCCCCCGTAGATCAGCACCTCGCGTCTCCCGCTGCCAATGCTACTTCGCACAGTAGAACGCCTCACACGCATGATGGCATGGACTGTCAGGCAGAAACAGAACAGGTTGGTAAGGACCACCGCACCCAGGGGCACCAGGAAAGCCAGGATTAGCAGTCGGTGCAGGCCAGTGTCAAGGAAACAGTCCTGGCCTCCGTATCCCACACGGGATCCGGAAGACAGAGCAGCAGAGACGACCATGGTGATAATGACCAGGCCTGCAGAGCCAAAGATCGTGAACAGGACATTGCGCAAGAAAGCTTTCTTCGTCTCACGCTCAGTTAAGGTCTTCGTCATTGTGGAGACGAAGACACGCACCATGTGCACGCAGCCCACAGCCATCCAGAGCAAGGCCATCAGCCACAGCCAGTGAGTGGCCACGCCCACCGAGATACAGAGCGGCTTGATGTCAGGAATCCGCCACCAGTCCAGCATCAAGACGAGCTGGGCAGCCGCCAGGGTTAAGGACAGGGCCATGTTGTTGAGGCCTGGGAGGGAACGCATCTCTGGGAACAGGGAATAGGTGAGGAATGTCAGTGCCAGGCACACTATGGAAACACTGGTGCACACAATGCTCAGCACCTTGGGGGGCCTTGGTGCTTTAGAACGTATCTCTAGCACTGTAACGTTGT
>CM065700.1:28840827-28853327 GCA_017654935.2 Phymorhynchus buccinoides | reverse complement strand
TTATGTGTTACATTAATACATGAAACATATTTGAAACATAAGATAGCGCTTCATTACTTTGCTTGGCCGTCCGTCACTATTATTGTCTGTGCATTTTTCGTTAAGATAGGGCTTTATATCAGTTTTCTTGTTGCCCTATCTAATGATCATTGTTGATTTTCATTTGTGACTTTCAGAAATAAAATGCTATTTAAACCAGACGAATAAGGCAGCAACAGAGATATGGCATAGAGTAATTGACTTGACATCATTAGCACACATTGTGAGGGTGTAGTTGTTTCATCCCATGGTTGTACATCTCAGGTACTGGCCCTCACTGGTTGTGTCTTTTATTCTTTTAAATTTAACAGGTAGAACATTTATTTTGCTGTCTTCATAATTGTGTACAATATATTTATTCATCATGTCTGCCTCATTTAATTGGTTTTTAATCGTTTTTCTTGGCGACTTTCACTCTAAATCAAAGATGATACCTTACTGGGTGAGAATGGTCCTCTTGATTAAGTGAGACACCCACAGGGGAATGACTTGTCAGGTTTCCTGGCACTAACTTCGTATTGGTTAACCCTTCCAGCGCCAAAGTCGGATCTTAGCACCACATTGATTTAACACCTATGTCACTAAAAGGCATTAAATTGGGGTATATTACCCCAAAGACCCTATTGTCTTAGTTTTTGGGAAGTAAAAAGGATAGACCTTATTTGATATATGTCACAAAAGAATCCCCAATACTGCAGATGGATATTATTCTCTTAAAAGTGATGGACATTTATATCTGAAATAGGCTGGCGGTGAAAGGGTTAAACACGTTATAGTGAACATTCTGTTTACGTGTATTGTTTGCCAAATAGTTCCTGCTGTAGCTCATTTTTCCAGTCTTATATAAAGAATGAAATAGTGAGGCCAAGAGAGGAGATAACGAAATTGAACAAAGGGTAAATACTCTCTTTTTCTAATTAACTCCCCTCCACCAAAGTCTTATATAGTTTTGGTTTGCTTTTATATTTCTTTTGATTTTGTTTTCAGATAGGTTAGTGGAAAAAATGGCAGCTTCTTCCTTGTTCAATATCAGGGCTCCCAGTGACCCACATTTGGGGGTCTATGGAGTACTAAAATTGTAACGGACCCTCTAAAAGAATGTGCAGGGGGTCCCACGGATGCACTAGAACAATTCTTCTGAGCATTCCCAATGCCACTGGGACCCTCTATCCCGACTCTCGGAGCCTCTACATTGTAAGTGAAGGAGTCCCTGGGACCCCTTGTTTTGCGGGAGGATTGGGAGCTCTGAATAAAATAAAATAAAATTGTTGACATTTGACACACTTAATGAGGCTTTTCAAACTGAAAACAAACTGAAAACGACTATAACATTAATATAGAAAGATGCAAGCCAGACTCACACAACACTGTTATAGTGGTTTACCTTAGGGTGTTTCCACTGGTTTTCTGGACAAGCCATCGTGACTGGACTGAGGAACAGTACGTCATTGTAAACAGTAATCATATCTACATGAATATTCAAATAGCTGTGCCTGTTGGGCGTAGTTATCACAGCTACCAAATAGTCACGGTCCTCCTCAAATATCTCAGGAGCATTGCACATGACACAGAACACGTTAGCGTACACAGACCATCTAGCGATCACTTGTGCTCCTCTGGACCAATCAGATTCCTCGCATGCCTTCTGCACGTGCTGCTCCTCTACTTCCCATGCACCTGCACAGGAGAGAGTTCAATTGAACAGCTTTATTGCTTTTAAAGAGAGAGATAGATAAAGAGAGAGAGAGAAAGAGATAGAGAGAGAGAAAGGGAGAGAGAGAGAGAGAGAGAGAGAGAGAGAGAGAGAGAGAGAGAGAGAGAGAGAAAGGTAGAGAGAGGGAGAGAGAGAGATAGAGATAGAGAAAGAAAGGTAGAGAGAGAGAGAGAGAGAGAGAGAGAAAGAAAGGTAGAGAGAGGGAGAGAGAGATAGAGAGAGAGAAAGAAAGGTAGAGAGAGGGAGAGAGAGAGAGAGAGAGAGAGAGAGAGAGAGAGAGAGAGAGAGAGAGAGAGAGAGAGAGAGAGAGAGGGAGAGAGAGAGAGAGAGAGAGAGAGAGAGAGAGAGAGAGAGAGAGACGGAGAGAGAAAGAGAGAGAGATAGATAAAGAGAGAAAGAAAGAGATAGACAGAGAGAAAGGGAGAGAAAGAGAGAGGGAGAGAGAGAGAGAGAAGTAGAGAGAAGTAGAGAGAGAGAGAGAGAGAGAGAGAGAGAGAGAGAGAGAGAGAGAGAGAGAGAGAGAGAGAGAGAGAGAGAGAGAGAGAGAGAGAGAGAGAGAGAGAGGAGAGAGAGAGAGAGAGAGAGAGAGAGAGAGAGAGAGAGAGAGAGAGAGAGAGAGAGAGAGAGAGAGAGAGAGAGAGAGAGAGAACGAGATAGAGAGAGAGAAAGGGATCGCCAATAGATTGTCGATCAATATAATTATAATTGAAGCTTGAACAATCTAAAAGACCTAAAAGCAGGAACATGTCAGCTTAATTTCGATTTAGGGTGCAGGGGTGGTAGATTGGATGGGAGTGGAATGGGTGGGGAGGGGCCGCGACAATGACATTATGTTTCATTAGACATCGCTAATACAGTGTTCAGAATGAATTCGAGTGTGTTGTATTTTCATTTAGTACATTTGATACCGAATATGGCTTTTATCACTGGTTGACATTAGCCTGTAGAAAGGGCCAATAGTAAATGAGAGCTGTACTACAGTATATGGAATATCATGGTACAGCTTAGTCTTTCGTGGAAGACTATGACTCTCGAACAAGGGGGCCCTTGCACCGGCTCTGGGTGCTGCAGCCAAAGGGATTGGTTGGCCTTTGGGGACCTTCCCCAACGCCAACTCTGGTCCTCAAATCCATTTGGCCGAGAGAGTGGGGATGTACCCTGGGCAAGGCATCTCCACTATAAACTCATTCTCGCCCTGCCCGCCAGAATAGCATGTGCCCTCTCTGCTATCTGGCAGTCATTGTCAGAAACGACAGACAGGCCACAACAACACATGTTGTAAATGAGTCATTCACCCAGAAGCTTTAGAGCAGCTTTTGGGACCTGCGGCGTATTGCTTCCTTCAACTAGCCTGCTGCAGTGTCCGTCTAAGACATTCACAAAGAACAAACAAGGAATGAATTTTTGTTTTAGAATATCGTCACACGATGCACACTCACCTGTGACATTGCACGTGGAAACAACCCCAGAAGAGCTATAGAATTTTAGGTTTCGCTCACAGAACTCCTGATGAGGGAGATTATCAGGAAAAGTCTTGGGCACAGCCACCCGGCATATGTCGGGTAGAAGCAGGGCAAGGTCGTCGTACTGGGTGTCATTGGTGACGGCATACAGGTACTGGTTGTGATCACAGGTCATCGTCCAGAGATGCAGAAAGGAGGAGAAATCGCGGTTGCATTGAGCGCAGTGTTGATTAGGGTATGTGACACCGGTGGCTGTGTTGGTGACGGGCAGGGTAGTGTCCCTCCTCCTGGGAAGCGACTTGGATTCACACAGAGCGCGGGTCTGGTTGTAGGGGTAAGCAGAGTCACAGCCGGTTGTCACCAAGCCCCTTACACCCCCAAACCATCTGCACGTAGTTCGGTCCTCAATGGGTGGTGGACTCCACGATTCCCCTACTTTAGGACAACACGTACCGTGTTGGGCACAACCCTCACGGCAAGTGCAGAAAAAGCAGGCCATATCGAGGTCAACGTCAAATACGTTTAGTTTATTCGTGCCTTCACAACGAGATGGACACATTTTCCCCTGAAAGTCTTCAGCCGTTTCTGTCTCTGCATTCCAAACATATTTGTTTCGGCTTGTGTCTGTGTTGACGATAGACACAGGTTGCTGTGTAGCATATTTCACGATCGTCACATTTGTTATTGTGTCTAGAGTCTGCGTGAAATTACCAGTAGAAAACCCAAAGAAGCTACATAGTCCCGTCCAAAAGAAAAATCGTAAGATCGATTTCTGGTGAATGAATGGCATTTTGTTTGCAGATAACCACGAGAACGTCATGCCTTTGCGTCACTGGTTCGAGCTCTGCTGATCTCTTTTATCATGGTGCTTGCTGCAAAGATTATTTCACCCTCTCAACCACCAAACATTAACTTTCAAATACCGGTTTACCGTTTTCTACCACTGTCATCATCTCAGCAATGATTGCAAATAACTCAGTCTCTACGTCTGCGCCCATCGCTTTCTTTTAAAAGGTAAGGTATCCCTACTCGGGGAAGTAGAGGACAGCTAGCGGAACGGATGCAAGGGTTCCTGATTTCTTCCTCTCTTAAAGGGTACGCTCACCTCCTGTTTACAATTTTAAGGGGTACTTTCACCCCTTGTATCAAGTTGTAAAGGGTTCAAGACAAAGACATAATTATGACAAACTTACTTAGGCTACTGCGCGCACTTATGAGGTAAAGGTGAAAGGTAAAGGTCACATAGCCTATCAAACCGTAGGGGCAGTGAACTGTTAGAGGTTCACCGTGTCAAGGGCACAGCATCATGGAAGGCGGAGCGGCCCATCCATCTCCTTCCACCGCCTTTAACCTTCCCTGAACGAATCAGGTACCCATTCACTACAGGGTGGACAGAGAGGGTTTTCAGGCCAGAATAATCCGATTCCAAACTGGACTCGAACCCGCGACCTTCCGCACTGCAGCCGAGCGCTCTAACCACTCGACCACGGGCCCCTCTATGAGAAAAACGTTAAAAGCTTTAAAAACCATATTGATCAAATGAATATCAAGTACATAAAACAATGTTGTCGGATGCTGAGAAAAGGTTCTGCCAAAGAGCAATGAGCTTTCAACGATTAGGGCTTTCTGCACCATCTTGTATAATGTTAGATCCATGCTAGCAACTTTGGCTTGTGGCAGAGGCCTAGACAGGCCTAGCAAACGATTTAAATAGAAGCAAAGTTGGCTTACTGGAAAGTAACAACTGTTTCAAACGCACTAATCATTACAAGTTAATGCGTCATCTTATCTCCAACCTGAGATCTTAAAGGGTAGGGCCTAAATCTCACGCATGGTTTGAGATTCTAGGGGGCGATTTGAGAGGTCTAGTGGGTGAATATGTACACTCTCTACGTGTTCAGGAACCCTGAATATTATAGGACAGAAACGGGCCCACAGAAACATCACAAGTCAATTCCGCATGTTGATTCCAGATGAAGCCGAAGCACTAACTGAAGGCCTAACACAGCACTGATCCGTTCAATGGCGTGATATGCAGCCACACTCTCTGCAAGCCCAAATTATAACCTTTGTGAGAATATTCCAAACACTTCACGTAGCCTAGGGGATCGTTTACGTAGGACTTGTTCTATTATTAAAGAATCTATGAAACGGAACGTTGTAGGGGGCCATTACGAAAACGATTTCGAGAGAACAATCGCTGATGGTGTATCATCGAGGCAAACACTGCTTATTACCGTAAAAGTCATCAGGAGTAGTTTGTTAATAATGCACCAGACACTTGGTTGGTTTTTTAAATCGCTGTATCAGCTTCGTTTGTTATTAGTCCCCGAGCCCAAGGTTCGGGGAGCTATTGTTTTTGTTTTGTTGTTCGTTTTGGTGGAACAGAGGAAGCTGAAATAGTGTATCGTACAAACGATTGTCCAATGTCATAGTTCTCTCTCTCTCTCTCTCTCTCTCTCTCTGTCTCTCTCTCTCTCTCTCTCTCTCTCTCTTTTATACTTTCAGCTTCTGCTTATCTGTTTACCCTCATTAAACATTCGTATTCGTATTCGTATTCTCTCTCTCTCTCTCTCTCTCTCTCTCTCTCTCTCTCTCTCTCTCTCTCTCTCTCTCTCTCTCTCTCTCTCTCTCTCTCTCTCGCTCTCTCTCTCTCCTGTCTTGTATCATTTCACACCAATTCTCATCAGTCTCTCTCTTCTCTGTCTCTCTCTCTCTGTCTCTCTCTCTCTCTTCTCTGTGTCTGTCTCTCTGTCTCTCTCTGTCTGTCTGTCTGTCTGTCTGTATGTCTCTGTCTGTCTGTCTGTATGTCTGTCTCTCTCTCTATCTCTCTCTCTGTCCTCTCTCTCTCTCTCTCTCTCTCTCTCTCTCTCTCTCTCTCTCTCTCTCTCTCTCTCTCTCTCTCTCTCTCTCTCTCTCTCTCTCTCTCTCTCTCTCTCTCTCTCTCTCTCTCTCTCTCTCTCTCTCTCTCTCTCTCTCTCTGTCTCTCTCTGTCTCTCTCTCTCTCTGCGTACGTTAACCAACGATTCTCAAAGTACCAATTGAATGTGTGCACCCATCTTAACGAGCCTTTGGGTTAGGGTTAGGGTTAGGTACATTATAGTCACAGAGGCGTCTCTGTGAAATTCGGGTTGCTCCCACCTGGAGAGCGCGTCGCAGCCAGAGGCGTGCCACCCATTCTTTGTTTTATTTTTTGCATGCGAATTGTTTGTGACTGATGAGGAAGGAAGGGAGGGGCGGTAAATTTTGACCAACTGACAACTTTTTCGTTGCCACTGGGTTTAACGTGTGCTAAATGCATGAGCACACGGGACCTCGGTTTATCGTCTCACCCGAAAGACTCCACGTTCAGACCGCAAGGCCTAGTGCAAAGTGAGAGGAAATATCCCCTGTACCCAGTTGCCCCGCAGGCCTACAAAACCACACGTTGTGGAGCCTTCATCCCTGGAAAGACGCTTCTTCTTCTTCTTCTTCTTCTTCTTCTTCTTTGATCGCTCAGACAGTTTCGTGTCAATTATGAGCGCAGATGAGTCATGCTGCCATTATGCGCCTAACTAAAAAATAGTTAGGCCCAGCACGTCCGACTTCGGCTGGAGGAAATCTTTTTGAAAGTGTTACTTGAAAAAAAAAAAAAGAAAAAAGGCAATGGTCACTTACAGTTTGTTTCATTGAAAATGAGAATTTTGGTATGTAACTTTAACAGTTATTTTAAAATAGCTGAATCTATAAATTGTAACTATGGAATGGTAAGCCGACAGAAATAATGTTACTTTATGAAATCAGCCCATAACACACTCATAGTTGCTCCGCTTGACTTGTTTAGGCAGCCATATTGAAAGCGCATTGAAAAAATGATGGTCGAAACAAGAAGCAATGTCATTATTGAGCAGTTAAATCAAAACATGCGCAATCAAATGATTTATTTAAAAGATTTGGACATTCCTCTAGCCAACGCATATCATCATTACCAACAGTTTGACGGCAGATGAAAGTACTGACGTTATGCAAGTCGCTGGGTGAGCCGAAATTAAACACAAAGTGACCTTGGGTGACTTAATCAGTTGATTTGTTGTGGACTAATCCAGAATTGTAGTCACTTTAAATTTGCATTGGTACAAAGGAGATGTTCTGTGCCGTTTAAATATATTGTTTGGAGAGTGATTTGATAGGAATAAATACGTAACATTTGACAAAATGACGTCATAACCGCTAGGTAATGAGCAAAAATAACAAGTATATTTGTTAATGTGTAGCCCAAAACAATGCAGCCCAGAAGAATGTGATTTTCTCAGGTGGAAGCTCTGAGTAGACCTAATGAAAATGTGCTAAGATCTCGGCAAAACATCAATGCAAACTAATGTATCCACAGCCCAAACAATGGAATTCACTCATGTATTCATATTAATGGAGAGTTTGATAAAAAATAAAATAAAAAGTATATATGAATTCTCGAATGCCTCCTCTTTACCACAAACCAGCACAATTACGACCTAAACATTTGGATTTGACTGTAGAACAACAGCCGGAAACACAACATTTGACACAAAAATAGTGGTTTGACGGGCAAAACGGGATGCTTTCTGATTGGTCCAGCAATTCACCTGATCGACATTTGATTAACAATATGTGGGCTCTTCTTCCTAATCACAGAATGCAGTCTGGAGTAAAAAATATTTAAAAAACACTACAGAGATATACAATAACTTTCAGTATGCCCAAAACCGCGAATAGCTACAAAGATTTCAGGGAAGCCCACTTAAATGCCTTGAAGTCCGTATGTAGGGTAATTGAGAGATCACAATATATTTACAATTATAGTCAAAGCAAAGAAGGAAGATTGCTTTTGACTTTCCATGTCATAAACAACTTTTTGAAAACATTCTTAATACCAAATTACAAAGCAAGAACATTCTCATTTTCAGTGAAATATACTGTATGTATATATGTAAGCGCATAAAACAGAGATGGCTGATTCAAATCCTCTCACAATGTGCAGCTGCCTACGTCAATAATTTTGCAACCCAAATATCAGGTTTTATTGTATTCGAGGGATTCCTTTGGATACTATGGCTCACCAAACAATGCCAACCCCAAATTTATGCATCACAAAAAAAGTGTGGCTATTGAAAAAGTGTCAAAATTGGCTGTGTCCACTGTTGTTGGCAATGCAAGCAATGTAAACGGTATCTCACGAATGTGTGGCAGCCCAAAATGTTACAACGCGTCAAAATGTTACAATTGTAACAAATTGCGTGAGGTGCCCGGGGCTCCTCGCGCAAAATGTTACAATTGTAACATTTTGACGCGTTGCAACATTTTGCACGGAAAGCCTGCGGCAAAATGTTGCAATTTTGTTAGAATTGTAACATTTTGCGCGAGGCGCCCCGGACAAAATGTTACAACGCGTCAAAATGTTACAATTGAAAACTTTCAATCGAAGGTGGGCGCTTCGCGCAAAATGTTACAATTGTAACAAACTGCGCTTGGCGCCCCGGGCGCCTCGCGCAAAATGTTACAATTGTAACAAAATTGAAACATTTCGCCACAGGCTTTGCCGCAGGACTTTCCGCGCAAAATGTTACAAGGCGTCAAAATGTTACCACTGTAACATTTTGCCGCGTTGTAACATTTTGCGCTGCCACAGGGTGCGTTACTTGTTAAGCTATTGCTTACAAGCGCACGCTACGAATGCAATGCAATTCTAGGATCTGATGTACTGGTCATTGAACTAATTAATATGCATTAAATATGGCATGATTTGGTTCGGCCATTTTGGTTACAAAATTATTGAATTAGGCATCTTCAAAATTTGAGATGTTTTGTATCAGCCATGTTCGTTTTATCCGCTTATGTAAGCCTATAAATGGCCTTTGAAATCTTTTGGCGCGCGCGCGCGCGCGTGTGTGTGTGTGTGTGTGTGTGTGTGTGTGTGTGTGTGTGTGTGTGTGTGTGTGTGTGTGTGTGTGTGTGTGTGTGTGTGTGTGTGTGTGTGTGTGTGTGTGTGTGTGTGTGTGTCTGTGTGTGTGTGTGAATGCCCATTGATTATTACGCGCGCGCGCGCGTGAGCGTGTGCGTGTGCGTGTGCGTGCGTGTGCGTGTGTGGTGTGTGACTGTGTGCTACTCTATTAGTGTGTGTTTGCGCGATAACGTAGCTCATGAACTTTGATTTCTCTTGCAATTTTTTTCTTCTTATAATATTGTAATATTGTTTCAAATGTTGTGGTTATGAACAGGGCTTTGTTTAAATAATATTATTTTATGTATATTTGATTTGATTGTAGTGAGTCTTATGTGTATAATGTTAACTTATTTGTGTTTTATTGTCTACGTAAAGCGCTTTGAGCTCCCTGCAAAAGGAGTAAAGCCGCTGTATAAATGTTCATTATTATTATTATTATTATTATTTTTATTATTATTATTATTATTATTATTATTATTATTATTATCCTACAAATGTTTTATTCCTCTGTTATCTGTAGTGTTTTAACCTTTGGTGCAGTGTGTTGGGGAGGGAATATTTCTCTAAACAAGATAAAGGTCGACTAGATAAAGTGATAAAGAAGCTGGGGGGGGGGGGGGGGGGGGGGGGGGGGGGGGGGGGGGGGGGGGGGGGGGGGGGGGGAGGCAACAAAACCTCGACGACATGTACACTAGAAAACTAACCGACAAACTGAAGACGATCATGACTGACGAGACACACCCCTTACATTGACAGCAGACGATCGGACAGAAGTGACAGACTGCGAGCCCCACGTGCAAGAACATCAAGGCACCTGAATTCATTCCTTCCCTCTGCCATTCGTCTGTACAATCAGAATGCAGACTGACTAGATTGACCGGTACATGTGCACGGTGGGTGTTGGTGTGTGTGTGTGTGTGTGTGTGTGTGTGTGTGTGTGTGTGTGTGAGTGTGTGTGTGAGAGAGAGAGAGTGTGCGTGAGTGTGAGCGTGCGGAGGGGGGGGGGGGGTAGGGGGGGTAGAGGGAAGGAGGAAAGGGGGGGGTTTGGGGGAAAGGAGGGGGGTTATGGGGGGAGCGGGGGAGGGGGACGGGATAATGTTTTAATCATAAATTAAGTTTTTCCTTTTAATTATCTGACACTGGTGTACGCGTTTGCTTTATAAATTCCTTTATGATGTTCGATTTATGTATACTGCTTCTTAATATCTTATCTTTTGTATGTGTGATCTTAATATCTTATATGTAAATTTAATCAATATTTACATTTTATTCATTGGACGATGTTCATGTATTTACGGTTTTCTTCTGTCCTAATATCTTATATGTAAATTTAATCAATGTCTACATTTAAATTAAAAAAAATTATTAATTGGACGATGTTAAATGTTTTTTGCTGTTTCCCTCTGTGATGTTTGAGTTATATATAATGTATGTTTTAAGTATTGTTTGTTTATCGAGCCTGTGAATGTGCTTTGTAATTTCACCAGGGATCATTAAAGTTATTGATTGATTGATTGATTGATATTATTATTATTATTATTATTTCTCGGCAAAAATGTTATCAACGTCAACAGCGAACAAACGATGGTCTGGGTGGGGGCAACCTGATGTTTTCAGCCTAAATGCCAATGCCGCCCTAGTCTGCCGAGGAAAAAGCCTGGACAACTGCCAGAAGCTATCATACGTCTTTTTTTTTAAAGGTAGGAGTAGTAGTAGTAGTAGTAGTAGTAGTAGTAGTAGTAGTAGTAGTAGTAGTAGTAGTAGTAGTAGTAGTAGTAGTAGTAGTATAGCATAGTAGTAGTGCAGCAGCAGCAGCCGCAGTAGTAGTCAGGAGGAGGAGGAGGAGAGAGAGAGAGAGAGAGACAGACGCAGAGAGAGAGAGAGAGAGAGAGAGAGAGAGAGAGAGAGAGAGAGAGAGAGAGAGAGAGAGAGAGAGAGAGAGAGAGAGAGAGAGAGAGAGAGAGAGAGAGAGATGGAGAGACAGAGAGAGAGAGAGACAGACAGACAGACAGACAGACAGACAGACTGACTGACAGACAAACAGACATATAAAAAGACATGCATAGGGCCTACACACGCACACACACACGCATCTCTCTCTTCCTCTATTCCAAGATGACCATGTTTCTCATTTCTTTTTTTCTTTTTTTAAACAGCGTAATGATTACTATCTCGCTGGTTTCAGGACGTTTTTTTCATCTTCATCGAGGACTTCTTCAACAAAGCGAAACTGGAGGCCTTCTCTAAAACACCGAAACGGATCGAAACGGACACCGAAACGGATCAAAACGGACACCGAAACGGATCGAAACGGACACCGAAACGGATCGAAACGGACACCGAAACGGATCAAAACGGACACCGAAACGGATCGAAACGGACACCGAAACGGATCGAAACGGACACCGAAACGGATCAAAACGGACACCGAAACGGATCGAAACGGACACCGAAACGGATTCAAGCTGAGGCTTGATATAAGGATATAGATCTATACAAATGTTGTGTGCCCATGCCGGCACATGAGTGTGCATGCATAATTGTGTGTGTGTGTGTGTGTGTGTGTGTGTGTGTGTGTGTGTGTGTGTGTGTGTGTGTGTGTCTGTGTGTGTGTCTGTGTGTGTGTGTGTACGTGTGTGTGTGTGTGTGTATTTTGTTGGTGTGTGTGTGTGTGTGTGTGTGTGTGTGTGTGTGTGTGTGTGTGTGTGTGTGTGTGTGTGTGTGTGTGTGTGTGTGTGTGTGTGTGTGTGTGTATATGTACGTGTGTGCGTGGTGTGTAGTCAAGTAAAGAACAAAAACAAAAACAAAACACTAGAGCGTGAAAACGCGAGATGAACCAGCCGCGCGACAGCATTTTCTGCTCCAGTGACCTTGACCCTTGTCCAATGACCTTCATTTTCGACCTTGGCCTAAATATCCCAATGACCTACCTGCATGCAGCATTTGGGGGTCCTAGGTTTCTCAAACAATAAAGGTTGCTATCTTAAGATTTTACCTAGGTATATCAGGTTGAGTCCGTTTCGGTCCGTTTCGGTCCGTTTCGGTCCGTTTCGGTCCGTTTCGGTCCATTTAGAAGTACCGTTGTCTGAAGTCTATTGAAGAAATGGTGGACAATTTGGCTAAGCTGCTGTACGAGAGAGGCAAAGTGAAAAAGCGAGCAAGTATTATACTACTCAACAAAAGTTAAGTACCACTTCGTTTACAGGCGTATAAAACAACGATGCATGAAACCAAGACTCCTACCCAGAGTGAGTGGCTATGGGCTCAATGGGAAGACTGAAACCAGACAGTCGAGTTTCATCCGCTTAACGGATGCGATTCTGAG
>CM065700.1:28830827-28833327 GCA_017654935.2 Phymorhynchus buccinoides | reverse complement strand
GAAGTTTCGCGTATTGAAATATGCTGGTTTAAATTTGTTTTTAAAGTTATTTGATACCCCAGTTCAGCCTGTAGTATTGTACGGAGCAGAAATCTGGGGTCTTGGTGATTCAGCCCATCTTTGTGAAAAAGTGCATTTGTTTCGTTTAATTCAGCTCATTTCTGTAAACTAAACCATTATACCCATTCAGTTCCGTGACCTCCGTGGCCAGTCTGTCCACTGCATTGACCAGAGGGTTGAGGTCGTCAGAGCGCTTGTGGAGATGACCGCTGCCCTGGATTGTGGCCAGGAACGCACCCGCCCCGTCATCAACATCTTGGGTGCGTGCCTTTTCGTTCTTTCCCGTTTCGTTCTTTCCCGTTTCGTCCTTTCCTGTTTGGTCCTTTCCCGTTTGGTCTTTTCCCGTTTCGTCCTATGCCTTCAGACAGTGCCGTTTCGTCCTTTTCTTGTATTTAAGCATAATACACATGGCGTTCACTCGAAAAGGCACGAACACGTGTACAACAGGTAAGGTTAGATAGGGATAGGGTTAGGATAGAACGCCCGGGAAAGGGATAGGGTTAGGATTAGGGTTGGGGTTAGGGTTAGAAATTTAAAAAGTCAAGACAGCATGGCCAACATGGCCAACATGGCCACGCTTGACGTTGCCGTTATCCAATTAAATTGCAAGTAGATGGAGTCGATACTGCAGATAGCTTACTGTTTCGTGGACTCGTCAAACTCGGAAAGAGAAGCGTATAATTCTGCGAAGTTTATGCGACGTTCATGAAAGGACGAAAAGGCACGCACAGCTGGCGAATATGACGAATCGAAACTGGAGCTAGGACAAAACGGCACTGGGTTTAGCGTCGGCGCGATTACGTCAAACACAGGGCAAAATCGTAATAGGACGTAACGGGATAGGACCAATCGGTACCTACCCCAACATCTTGACGATCATTACCCGTGTTGGTAGCATTTTCTAAGAAGAAAAAACAGAGATAATGTGGACGATTCGTTGAATGTATGTGTGTTGTAAGAAGAACTTTGAACAGAAACTGTGGGTTGATGCTCTTTCTCCCGTAAATTTGTTGTTGTTGAATATTTTTGTTTGTTTGTTTGATTGATTTCTTAAAGACTTTGTGTAGCACCCGTAGACGTCACAGTTTGTTTTGTTTATGACTCTCATTGTCTCAACCATGCCCACGTGCATGAAAAATGGTGTTTTACGTCCTCTCGGTCATAGACACATATGGGACATTTGTAAATACAAAGATGGTGGGAACAATACTGGCTGCATTGCCCGGAGGCAGTGCAACACCAGTAAAGTCCCGAGTTTTTAACAATATAGATAGGCGTAGCGGTAACCACGCCTCGGTTAAACTTCATCGGCTATGGTACCGCCACATTGTATGAGCCATGCCCACATGTTGTAGCTAAACGTTGTGGTAAAAACAAAAGACATTAATTTATTTGGGTGTTTTTCTGTTTCATTTTCTTTTTTTGTGTGTGTGTGTGTGTGTGTGTGTGTGTGTGTGTGTGTGTGTGTGTGTGTGTGTGTGTGTGTGTGTGTGTGTGTGTGTGTGTGTGTGTGTGTGTGTGTGTGTGTGTGTGTGTGTGTGTGTGTATGCTTGATGACTTGTTTTGTTTTCAGGAATTAAATTGCAATTCATTTTTTGTTTAAAGAGAAGAAAACAAGAACGTGGGTGATCGTGGCATGGTCGTGGAGTTGCGTACTGTTGTCGGGGTGTAACGTAGACAGAGCGCGGTAGGGTCTTGGTAGAAACGTGGATAGTTTATTTATGATAGCCTGCGTTTAATTCCCGTTATGTGCATTTTGAACTTTCTCAAAACACACACAGCGAGGAAGTGGCGAGAAAAACAAAACAAGCGTGGAAGGGTCGTAATGAGAACGGGGACATCGTGGTGGCAGCGTGGTGGATGCGTGGACAGTCGACGGAGTAGAAGCAGAGTAATGAGAACGTAGCGGCAGCGCAAAGTACAATAATTGTGACCCAGCACCACGAAAGGGACATTAAGTCGCTGGGCTAGTTTCTCACAACAGGCTTGCAAAGTCCAAAAAAATCTCATTTTTGGTCAATTTTGAGTTATGGGTATTTTTGTGTTCTCTAACATCTTATCTTCCGTATTTATAAAGGATAATCTTTAGGTTAGGTTAGGTTAGGTTAGGTACATTTTAGTCACAGAGGCATCTCTGTGAAATTCGGGTTGCTCCCACCTGGAGAGCGCGTCGCAGCCAGAGGCACGCCACCCAGTTTTTATTTTTTTTGCATGCGATTTTTGTGTGACTGATGAGGAAGGAAGGGAAGAGGGTAAATTTTGACCAAATAACAACTTTTCGTTGCCACTGGGTTTAACGTGTGCTAAGTGCATGAGCACACGGGACCTCGGTTTTTCGTCTCATCCGAAAGACTCCACGTTCAGACCGCAAGGCCTAGTGCAAAGTGAGAGGAAAAATCCCCTGTACCCAGGTTCGAACTCGGGTTTACTTGACACGAAG
>CM065700.1:28823327-28825827 GCA_017654935.2 Phymorhynchus buccinoides | reverse complement strand
TCCCCCTCTCTCTCTCTCTTTCTCTCTCTCTCTCTCTCTCTCTCTCTCTCTCTCTGTCTCTCTCTCTCTCTCTCTCTCCACAGGGCTGGGTGTAAAAAAAGTATGTATACTTATCTCATTACCCTGTATAAATAAAATTTCGTTCGTTCGTTCGTTCGTTCGTTCGTTCGTCTCTCTCTCTCTCTCTCTCTCTCTCTCTCTCTCTCTCTCTCTCTCTCTCTCTCTCTCTCTCTCTCTCTCTCTCTCTCTCTCTCTCTCTCTCTCTCTCTCTCTCTCTCTCTCTCTCTCTCTCTCTCTCTCTCTCTCTCTCTCTCTCTCCCGTCGTCTCTCCAGCATATTAACTATTATATAATTATGTCGTGCTCAATTTGAGTAGTTTGCGCATTACCAGCAATGCACCATGCTGTTTGCTCATTCTCGGAAATGAGCAATGCTGATGTTCTCAATACTGATCATGAGCAAAACATTTGAACAATACCGGCATTGAGCAAAATCCCACTTTGGGCATGACCGGTAATGAGCACGTGCTGTGCGAGCGATATCTATGGTGACAACCTCGTTATCTTGGTTGCTCGCCAGTGGTGTTGATAGAAGATGACTGTGAACCGTAAGTACAAATCACACTGACTGTTCATCATTTTACTTCTCCTTTTTAAATTTCTGAGTGAGTTGTCTTGTTCATGTCACGTTGACTTCATTTTGTCATTCCCTGCGACAGTCAGACAGTGAAGACTGGATAGAAACAAGCATAAATAATATTCCAAGAAGGCATTTTTAGGCTGTGTGAGGCTGAGAGTCACACAAAAATGGTTCACGGTGGATTGGATCGATGAGTAGGCCTATATTGAGAAGGTCCAAATAGCAAATGCAAAAACAAGAGGAAAACCACCCACAAAAAGTACAAGCTTTTGAAAAGATATGACTGTTCAACTTGGATCAATGAAGAAGCTCATTCTTGATCAAGACCCAATGAAATTGTTTGTTACATTGGAAGATCTCTATAGGGGAAGACGGGGTAAAAAGCGCATGGGCGGGTAAGAAGCCCACCCCAATTATCTCATGAAATGAAGCAAATTTCAGTCTCATTTTGCCCATGAGACGAGCGTTAATGTCTAGCATTCGTCTCATGGGCAAATGTGACTGAAATTTTCTTTATTTCATGAGATAATTGGGGTGGGCTTCTTACCCGCCCATGCGCTTTTTACCCCGTCTTCCCCTACAACCATCAAGGACGCGCACGTGAAATGTGACCACGGTGTAGAGATGAGAATGGAAAGAGAACTTTCCAAATTGTTTCGTTAACATTACACGACAACAAATTGAGATCTTTCTTTCTATGTGTGAAGACAGCACACTGAAAAATGCGAAGAAGAACAGAGGTGTTGTGGTGCGACCGATTCGTTCGAGGAAGTTCAACTCCCGTGGACAAGTTGATTTGATTGATCCCCAGAGTCAACCAGACGGAGAATACAGGTACATAAAAACGATAGCAAAGTAGGGGTTGGGTAACAATGGGTAAGAGCCATCAGATGATTTTGTATCTGTATCTGTGTGAGAAAGGGGGTGCGAATAGAATCCTTCCGTCCAAAGGCTGCGTGTGTGTGTGTGTGTGTGTGTGTGTGTGTGTGTGTGTGTGTGTGTGTGTGTGTGTGTGTGTGTGTGTGTGTGTGTGTGTGTGTGTGTGTGTGTGTGTGTGTGTGTGTGTGTGTGTGTGTGTGTGTGTGTGTGTGTGTGTGTGTGTGTGTGTGTGTGTGTGTGTGTGTGTGTGTGTGTGTGTGTGTGTGTGTATGTGTGTGTGTGTGTGTGTGTGTGTGTGTGTTTGTGTGTGTGTGTGTGTGTGTGTGTGTGTGTGTGTGTTTGTGTGTGTTGTGTGTGTGTGTATGTGTGTGTTTGTGTGTGTGTGTGTGTGTTTGTGTGTGTGTGCATGTGTGTGTGTGTGTGTGTATGTGTGTGTGTGTGTGTGTGTGTGTGTGTGTGTGTGTGTGTGTGTGTATGTGCGTGCATGTGTGTGTGTTTATGTGTGTGTATCTGTGTGTCATCATCATCATAATCATCGTCGTCGCCGTCGTCATTGTTATTTTCGTCAGTGATTCCGCCATCTTCATTGTCATCGCCTTTTCGTCTTTGCCATATTCATTTTCGTCGTTGTTGTCATCATCATCATCGTCTACATCATCGCTATCGTCGTCGTCGTCGTCGTCGTCGTGGTTGTCATCGCCGCCGTATGCGTTGTCTTTTCGCACTTGCCATCATCATTGATCTCGTTGCAGTCGGTCGTTGTCATCGTCGCCATCATCGTCATTGTCGCTATCATCGTCATCATTAGTATCATCATCATCATCATCGACGTCGTGGTCATCGCTTGTGTCGTCGTCAGTCATAACATTCTTCTTATTAATATGAGCATAATGGTGTAGTTAAAGGTGGACCCTGACAGCCTTTTCAAGGATCGGAACACTCATATTGCTCTGGTTTCCTGGAAATCAAACTGTCAAAACGA
>CM065700.1:28805827-28810827 GCA_017654935.2 Phymorhynchus buccinoides | reverse complement strand
GTTTGTGTCTGTGTGTATGTATGTATGTACGAACGTACGTACGTATGTATGTATGCATGTACTGTATGTATGTGTGCATGCGCATGTAAATGATATGCTACGTTCGTCAGTGTGTGTGCTTGTGTGCGTGCGAGCATGGGTATTGATGTGATTTGGTTAAATGTATTTTTTGTAAAGCGCCATGAGCAGCTAGCCTGGAATGTGCGCTATATAAGTTTTCTTTATTATTATCATTATTATTATTATTATTATTATTATTATTATTATTAAAAGCACATGTAATTGACATAAAACATAGTTATCAAACACACACACACACACACACACACACACACACACACACACACACACACACACACACACACACACACACACACACACACACCTCTGAACAAGTACACTGAGCATCCAATGATCGATCCCCTTTAGAGGCTTTTTGCTTGGGGATAAAAACAAATATGAGTGTAACTGGTTGATTTCAGCTTTGACTAATGTCAATTGAAAGTATATCTAGATTCTAACCCCACAAAAGATAATGCAACAGCTAAAAATCGAATCCATATAAAATATATTTTCCACTTTTCTCTCTTATTCTTTCTGTCTGCCTATCTGTCTGTCTGTTTATCTGTCTGCCTCCCTGCAAATGTCTAGTCTCTTTTAAGCCATACCCTCTTATTTTCCGTGTTTAATGAATATATTGGTGTCATTTGTGTTCCTTTCGTTTCCTTTTCTACTGTGTTTTTCTTAATTGTCCATTAGTTTACTAGTAATTGAATCTCCACTGACAAAACACTGTAACCAATCAATTTGCAAAACAATCAAAATCATTCCAAGTGGAAAGAAAACCAAAACTCTCAACAACCGAAATGTGTTTCGCCCACAAGCTTCTGTTTTCAATTTTTCTCTGCCACGGACGCTTGTGGTTTTGCTGTCGTTCGTCAGTCTGTTCGCATCTTGACACGAAATCTCTTCAATGGATCTTCATCAGTTAGGTTTAATTAAAATCGGTTAAGAATTTGTGGAACCCACTGGGAATAAGATAGATTTTACAGGCAATCCGGACCAGCCTCCGGTCTAAGGTTATGTTTTGCTTTTCTGCTTCATCCACTAAATGTGTTTGAGAATATAAAGTCAGTCAACGCTGAAACTATGAAATTCTGTCGATATAGTGAATGATATCAGCTACAGTCGATGAGTGTTCTTTTACACTCGTAAAGAGGCAGTGTGCTCCAAGCACTACAAAAGCTTAACGAAAATAAGACATTATTTTTTTATCTTTCAAACATATTCCTTTTGTAGACCTTGAGTTAATCATGAAGACGAATTCGACTATCATGACAATTATTTGAAAATATAAGCCTGCGCTTTCCAAGGGCTTACTAGGTTTTAATACTATCCCTGTTTTTATCCCTCTAGTGCACCATGATATCCAACACACAGGGGATGAAATACATACTCCTCACAACATGAAAAGGGACAGAGGAAGGAGAAGGAAATTAGCGAGAGGAAGAATCCTTCTGGCTCATTTGCATCATGTTTCGGAGCATTCAGCAATCCACCAGTTTTCCGCCAGATTACTGTCTGCAGCCAACGGAAATCCAAAGAGCGCTTAGAAGTCCCTCCACCTGGCAGTCCAACACGATGTAGTTCCTCCCAAGACGTGGCAGGAAGCGGTGAAGCGGTGACGAAGCTGTGGTCTGATTGGTCAAGGTTTTGTAAAGTGGTTGGAAGAGCCTAGAGAGAAGAACATTGAGGCTGATGGTCAATTCTCTTTTCTGTTTCTAGGTGTGCTTTAGTCAAAATGAGGACGCATCATATTTTCCTTTAGTCTGCAACTATGCAAATTACAATATAATCTACATTCATTAAAAGTTTCATTCTTCTTCTTCTTCGATCGCTCAGATAGTTAGTTTTTGTCAACTATGAGCGGAGATGCGTCATGCTGCCGTTGTGCGCCTAACTAAAAAATAGTTAGGCCCAGCAAGTCCGACTTCGGCTGGAGGAAATCTTTTTGAAAGTGTTTCGTGAAAAAAAAGGGCAGGAGAATGGACCGGTAAGGCAGAAAGATAATAGATGACAGTAAGCAGAGGGAAAAGACATAGTCAAAGAGAGTGACAGATTAGAGGAAGTTACAAATTCAGAACTTCCAGAAGGTGGGGGTACTATTTATACCAAAGACCCCCAGGTATCCCCACGGGGGGGAAAGTTTCATTCAATCTTAAAAGGTTCCATTTGCAATATTTGTTTTAGGTTATGTAAGTCAGGATTAAGAAGGAAGGTTAGTTTAATTGAGGCTAGGAACCATGCAAAATACAATCTGTAACCTGAATCATATTTTACCATTATCATTTTAAGTGCACACATATTTCATAAGGCTAATTTCATTCATTTTAAATTTAATTAATCCATAAACTCCCACACAATCCCACTCTTGCTTTCGTTTTCCTGATCTAAACTGTCCATAACAGAGGCTGTTTTACACCTAGAATATTGTAACACAAACGTCTACCACCAGCAAAGATAATTCTCTTCAAATGTCTTTCCAATCTAGATTATCTGTTGAGGGGGCACATCAAACATCACTTTCATTGGATTCCAAATAACTATCTAAGCAAACATCATTTGCCTCTGTTGTTGGGACCCAAGATGGCGCCTCTGTGTCAAGGCAATTTGTCAAGCAGGCCCAATCAGTGCCTTTCACGTCTGTTGGAATTACAAGGGGCATTTCTCCGTCTCTTTGACAGGAGAGTTTTCCCTCGTTGTGGGGGACGCTTGTGCCGCTTCTCTACGGACCTTTCTTTCCTCTGAGCCATCCCATCATTCAGTTCTTGACTGTGATCTTTGATTCTTGCTGTTGCAGACTATCTCTATGGCATCAAAGGTAGCTCCTTGAATCCCCATAATCTATAGCTTTGGAGACAGCCAACGATGTCGGTCGTTGGGTATAACTTTTTGAGGATTTGAACATGTGGTCATTAGGAGCATATTCAACATAAAGGACCTTAACTTTTATGGGCCCCATATGTCAACGCTCTGCTTCTGAGTTCACGCTTTATATCCACCACCCTCTCTCTCTCTCTCTCTCTCTCTCTCTCTCTCACTCTCTTACTCTCTCTCTCTCCTCTCTCTCTCTCTCTCTCTCTCTCTCTCTCTCTCTCTCCCTCTCTCTCTCTCTCCCTCCCCCCTCTCTCTATTTCGCTTTCTTACTCACTCACTCTCTCTGTCTCTCTCTGTCTCTGTTTTCCTGGCCATAAAAATACCCCTTCTTAAATCTTCATTCACAGTTTATAACTACATGGACTAAAAGAAAATTTATTTTTAAATGAACATGTGCACGAAACCATAATTCTTTCTGTTTAATATAATCCCCTGCTATGACAAAATCACCAACCTGTCGTTTTATACCTAATAATCCTTTCTTCCGGCAAAAGTGGCACAGAACCTCCCCGGTTCCGTAGCAAAATAATCAAAGTGTTGCCTGGGACCACGCATAGCCAAGAAGAAGAAGAAGAAGAAGAAGAAGACCGTCTTCTTCTTCTTCTTCTTCTTCTTCTTCTTCTTCTTCTTCTTCTTCTTCTTCTTCTTCTTTAACTTTTCAGTTTCAGTTGTTTTTACTGTATATCTTCAAAAGCATTATAATCTTGGAACGTGCCAGAAGAAAGACCACATCTCTTTAAGGGAGAAAAAAAAGAGGGAGAGAGAGAGAGAAGGAGAAAGAAATTAGCAAGAGGAAGAATCCTTCTGGCTCATTTGCCTCACGTCTCGTGCGTTCAGTAATCCACCATTTTTCCGCCAGATTACAGTCTGCAGCCAAAGGAAGTCAAAAGGGCGCTTAGAAATCACTCCGCCTGACAGTCCAACACGATGTAGTTCCTCCCCAGACGTGACAGGAAGCGGTGAAGCGGTGACGAAGCTGTGGTCTGATTGGTCGAGGTTTATGGGAATGGTGGTAGGGGAGAAGAGTCACCGATGATGGAATCAATTGATTGCTGTTTGTTAATATTTCCCTCAAATATTTCTTTGGGTAATACAGTCTAACCTAGAAGATCTCATTTGTATGTCATCAATATTGAATAAAGTAGCTGGATTTCTTACTCAATACTAAATGATGGTTGGGTTTCCTAAGCATTCCATTTTTGGGGGTTTCTTAAAGACACACTGCCCCACCACGATTAAGTCCCTTGGTTTTTTTCTGGGTAGCTGTATATATAACATATTAATGCCCCCAACTTCGAGGCTGCTCTTTAAAATGATGTTTCGTGTTCAATTTGGGGGCATTTGTATGTGAGTCAAACCTGGTCAAAACAAGATTTCTTACCAGCTATAAGAGGGAAAATACGTGAAACCCGTGATTTTTGACACGTGATCTGGTGGGTCTTTAAAGACACACTGACGCACCACGATTAAGTCCCTTGGTTTTTTTCTGGGTAGGTGTATATATAACATATTAATGCCCCCAACTTCAAATTGAGGCTGCTCTTTCAAATGATGTTTCATTTTCAATTTGGGGACATATTTCTATGGGAGTCAAACCTGGTCAAAACAAGATTTCTTACCAGCAATAAGAGGGAAAACACGTGAAACCGGTGATTTTGACACGTGATCTGGTGGGTGTTTAAGGACTAAAAATGAAGCATGGCCTCTTTAGAACATCTAAAAAATGATTATTCTGATCGCTTCACGGCCTTTTGGCTAAGACAGTGATTCAGGAACATACATTTTTGTTTATACCCTGGTTGGTTTGTTCAGCCCGTCGTACATGGCGAAAGCCGATACGCGACGTTAAACTGAACTTCCATCCTTTAGAACATTAAAGACCCGCACTTCATCATTTATACGCCTTTTAATGAATTTTAGCTGTTGATTTGTTATGCATTCTTTGATTCTTGATGTTTGTAAACGGGCTACAGTGCCAAACGATTAATCGTTCACGCCAAAGCTCAGCCAAAATAACGTATCCCTCATTCATTCATGCACGCTCCACACAAAAAACAATAACC